>VZTQ01014989.1:0-50467 GCA_013400755.1 Pelecanoides urinatrix | reverse complement strand
GGGGGGGGGGGGGGGGGGGGGGGGAGCGGAGCGCAGGCGCCCGTCTCCGGCCGCCGCCCCCCGAGGGACCTGGCGGCGCCGCGCCCCGAGCCCGGGCGGGCGAGAAGCGGCTGTGGTCGCTCAGGCTTCTGGCCGCTCCCGCCGCACTGGCAAACGCCGGCACCTCGCCGGCGGCTGCGAAGGCCCGAGCGGGGTCCCGCTGTCCCCGTCACCCTCGGCCCTGCCGGGGCGGTTGGCTCTGGCGCTGCGGCCGTGCTCGGGCACAGACTGAAGGCGGCGTCGCGGTATCCAGCCTGTCCGAGTATCCTGAGCGCTGCTTCACACGCAGTGCGTTTCTCCTCTTGCCCCACCCAGCTGGCCAAGGACCTGGTGCATCCCTCCTTGGAGGACGAGAAGAGAAAGCACAAAAAGAAACGTCTTGTGCAGAGCCCGAACTCCTACTTTATGGATGTAAAATGTCCAGGTAAATATTCCAAATGTTTGCATCTTACAGAAGGAACGAAACTAATTTTATATGTGGTTCATCTTCAAAAAAAGTGTGATGTTTAATTTTTTTTTCATCTAAATGTGATTTATCTGTTCTGTAGAGGGGAAAAAAGTCTGTATGTTGCTTTGCATTTTTTTAACAATAAAAGTGTTTTCAACCTTTTTCAAAAGTTAATTTAAATAATCATCTTTTTCTTTTATTTTCTAGAGGTCTTGCATGAGATTTTTTTTGGTTGGTTTTTTTTTTGTTGTTTTTTTTTCCCCTTTACGAAATCCTGGCAAGTAGGGAAAAAACCAAGCCCCCAGATTTGCACGTATAAGAAGTGAGATGAAATGGATGCTTTAAAGCATCCATGGCACAAGTTTCAAATGGAAGACAACATTGTTCTCCTCCTTTTTTAAGTTGGTTGATTCTGGAAGAGCAACCAGAAGAACTTTCACAAGGATGTACGCAGGCATACTGGGACTTTACATAGAAAGTAAAACATATACAACTGTCTTTTTCGCGTGTTGCCGTGAAGAAGTAAGCTGACATCTAGCTCACATATGCATGGGTTATATTTAAGGTGTTGCCTGTGTCCGCTTTTCACAAATTTTCATTACTTTGGCTCAGAAACANGCACCCCCGCTCCGGGGCCGCGAGCTCCGCCCCCGCGGAACACACCATAGACCCGAGTCCGCCGGGCGCCTAGAGCAGCTCCAGCTCCGCGCCGCCAGCGCGGCCCTGCCCTCGCGCCCGCCGGAAGCGCGCGGGGAAGGGGAGGGCCGGGCCNAATGGATGCTTTAAAGCATCCATGGCACAAGTTTCAAATGGAAGACAACATTGTTCTCCTCCTTTTTTAAGTTGGTTGATTCTGGAAGAGCAACCAGAAGAACTTTCACAAGGATGTACGCAGGCATACTGGGACTTTACATAGAAAGTAAAACATATACAACTGTCTTTTTCGCGTGTTGCCGTGAAGAAGTAAGCTGACATCTAGCTCACATATGCATGGGTTATATTTAAGGTGTTGCCTGTGTCCGCTTTTCACAAATTTTCATTACTTTGGCTCAGAAACATCTGTAGAAGCAACTTGTCTTTTATAAACTAAACCACGGGATTTTCTAGCACAATTACAGGAGTATGCTCTACCACTGAACAGCTTCTTTGATCAGCACAGCTACATCCATATCAAGGCACAGAATTTGTCAGGTGTGGTGACTTATCTCCTAGGAACTACTGCAGTATAAGAAGATTATAGCAGTAAGAAAATGCATAGACTTACTTACAATAGTGATCATCCTGACTAGAAGCAGAGAATTGTTGCTGTATTCAGGTTTTCTTATTATCTTATTCTTTCTTAGTAGCTTAGATTTCTAAGAAGCTCTGAGACATTGTTTTCCATCTAAAAGTGAGGTAAATTAATTAAAACTGAAAGTAAACAGTGGTTACTTTTATAAAAATACATGGTTGAAGGCTAAGTCACTGATTTTTTTTTTTTTAAAAACTTTCTTCAAACCAGTGTACATGCATGCATATACTAAGATACGGTTAATGTCAATATAGGCCCATAGGTCATTTGGTATCTTCATTGCTGTTGGATTAATTGGTTATTGAGTTTGAGGGATATATAGAGCAAAGCAGGAGAGCTTCAGTAATGACAGAGTGCTAAGCACGAGGCACTGAAAGTATCAGACAGCCTTCTGCATCCTTCAGTGTTGTGTGAAGTTGCTACCTAGTTACTGAAATGGATCAGGCTGGTTTCCCTGAGAAGTCCACAAAGTTAAAAACTCATGAGCATGGAAGTTTACATTCATGGGGGGAAAACAACATTTCCTGTGGTTAAATTTTTGCTGCTAGCAGTTTTTTGGGGAAACAAAGATTTGTGCAGTTACTGTTTGTGATTTAAACAAAGCAGAAATCTGTTATTCTGTCTCATTGGAGTTCTCTCTACCAACCAGTTCTCTTGTCAGAGAGCTTTCCGAGGACCTTCCTCACAACTATTCTTATCTTTCTGGTCCACACATGCTGAAAATGGAATCTATGCTCACCTTTATCTATTTGTCTATTTTCTGTATCCACATCTAGATTAAATCCTTTACAAGTTTTCTCTCTCCAAAAATTCCTCTTGGCTAATTAAAAATACTTCTCAGGGAAAAGAATGAAAGCAGTAAAAATCCCTTTGTCCAAGCCATGTACGAGAGTGATTTCATTCTTCAAGCCATAGAATTTAGAAGTTGTAGACAAAGTGTTGCTGATTCCTCTTCTTGGATCTGGAATTAGTGAAGTTATTCTGTGCAAGTCTTCTCGTTTAAATACGATGCTAGCTTTGTAGAATGCAACCAAGCACATGCCTTATGTGTACCAATTATTAAACAGAAAGCAAACACAGATTTGAACAGCAGTGTTTATNATCCTGGCAAGTAGGGAAAAAACCAAGCCCCCAGATTTGCACGTATAAGAAGTGAGATGAAATGGATGCTTTAAAGCATCCATGGCACAAGTTTCAAATGGAAGACAACATTGTTCTCCTCCTTTTTTAAGTTGGTTGATTCTGGAAGAGCAACCAGAAGAACTTTCACAAGGATGTACGCAGGCATACTGGGACTTTACATAGAAAGTAAAACATATACAACTGTCTTTTTCGCGTGTTGCCGTGAAGAAGTAAGCTGACATCTAGCTCACATATGCATGGGTTATATTTAAGGTGTTGCCTGTGTCCGCTTTTCACAAATTTTCATTACTTTGGCTCAGAAACATCTGTAGAAGCAACTTGTCTTTTATAAACTAAACCACGGGATTTTCTAGCACAATTACAGGAGTATGCTCTACCACTGAACAGCTTCTTTGATCAGCACAGCTACATCCATATCAAGGCACAGAATTTGTCAGGTGTGGTGACTTATCTCCTAGGAACTACTGCAGTATAAGAAGATTATAGCAGTAAGAAAATGCATAGACTTACTTACAATAGTGATCATCCTGACTAGAAGCAGAGAATTGTTGCTGTATTCAGGTTTTCTTATTATCTTATTCTTTCTTAGTAGCTTAGATTTCTAAGAAGCTCTGAGACATTGTTTTCCATCTAAAAGTGAGGTAAATTAATTAAAACTGAAAGTAAACAGTGGTTACTTTTATAAAAATACATGGTTGAAGGCTAAGTCACTGATTTTTTTTTTTTTAAAAACTTTCTTCAAACCAGTGTACATGCATGCATATACTAAGATACGGTTAATGTCAATATAGGCCCATAGGTCATTTGGTATCTTCATTGCTGTTGGATTAATTGGTTATTGAGTTTGAGGGATATATAGAGCAAAGCAGGAGAGNTTTTTTTTTTTTTAAAAACTTTCTTCAAACCAGTGTACATGCATGCATATACTAAGATACGGTTAATGTCAATATAGGCCCATAGGTCATTTGGTATCTTCATTGCTGTTGGATTAATTGGTTATTGAGTTTGAGGGATATATAGAGCAAAGCAGGAGAGCTTCAGTAATGACAGAGTGCTAAGCACGAGGCACTGAAAGTATCAGACAGCCTTCTGCATCCTTCAGTGTTGTGTGAAGTTGCTACCTAGTTACTGAAATGGATCAGGCTGGTTTCCCTGAGAAGTCCACAAAGTTAAAAACTCATGAGCATGGAAGTTTACATTCATGGGGGGAAAACAACATTTCCTGTGGTTAAATTTTTGCTGCTAGCAGTTTTTTGGGGAAACAAAGATTTGTGCAGTTACTGTTTGTGATTTAAACAAAGCAGAAATCTGTTATTCTGTCTCATTGGAGTTCTCTCTACCAACCAGTTCTCTTGTCAGAGAGCTTTCCGAGGACCTTCCTCACAACTATTCTTATCTTTCTGGTCCACACATGCTGAAAATGGAATCTATGCTCACCTTTATCTATTTGTCTATTTTCTGTATCCACATCTAGATTAAATCCTTTACAAGTTTTCTCTCTCCAAAAATTCCTCTTGGCTAATTAAAAATACTTCTCAGGGAAAAGAATGAAAGCAGTAAAAATCCCTTTGTCCAAGCCATGTACGAGAGTGATTTCATTCTTCAAGCCATAGAATTTAGAAGTTGTAGACAAAGTGTTGCTGATTCCTCTTCTTGGATCTGGAATTAGTGAAGTTATTCTGTGCAAGTCTTCTCGTTTAAATACGATGCTAGCTTTGTAGAATGCAACCAAGCACATGCCTTATGTGTACCAATTATTAAACAGAAAGCAAACACAGATTTGAACAGCAGTGTTTATATTCACAGCTGCCGGACTTTGTCAACAGTAATGTTCTCCTATTACAAGTTAAATATTTCTCTAGCTAGATGGGTTCTTCTGTTCAGCAGAGGCAGCTAGTCTAGAACTCCTCCACTTTTTTTGCAGCAGACATACTACGGGGCGTGTCAGCCATCAGGCTGTGTTGATTTTCATATAGGGAGTCATAACAGTTTCAGTTAACCTAACTTGCTTTCATGTGCATGTTAGTAAAAGCATGTACTTTAGACTACAATAACAATGTTTTGCTTTGTTTTACTTGGTGTGCTGTATAATGAAATATAGATCCATTTTTGGACAAGTGTATTTAGAGTATCTGATTCAATTACACATACAATAAAAAATTAATGCTAGAAATACTTAATGGAAAGTTTAATAATGCTGTTTTCCAGGATGCTACAAGATCACCACTGTATTCAGCCATGCTCAGACAGTAGTTCTGTGTGTAGGGTGCTCAACTGTCCTGTGTCAGCCTACTGGGGGAAAAGCCAGGCTCACAGAAGGTAAGGGGCAAAGTTTAGCAGCCTAAATATTCCACTTAGATAAATGCATTTATGTATTTATAGCCTACAACTATTTTAGCTTTGATTTTGAAAACTGATAATGGAATGCTTATTTTGCAAATTGCTTAGAGTTGGTTAACAGGCCCTGAATTGCAAATTTTTTTTCAGATTCTTGTTTTTAAATAGCTATACAGATATGCCAGGCAGCTAAGCAGCTACACTGTGATCAAACACACTTGATTTTAGGTGCTTTGACTTGTTGTTTCCTTTAGGTTATCTGTAATAAATACTGCCTATTTAATTCTGAGCTAAGTTTAGACTGTTAAAAAGCACCATTAAACGAGTAGGATACTTGTGCCAGGCTAAAGCGATTCTGTGCCACTGCTAGTCAGTGTTGGCTTGCCTTTTTGTTTTTAAACAGTAGTACTGTAAGATAGTTCCCTGGCTTGTTACTTAATCAAAATTTGTTTTGTATAAATTATAAGGCAACAAATAACCACTGATAATTATATACAGATAACTGGTATAACACCAGTATCTTGAAATGCAACTCAATGTCTGAGGTATATGAAAAACACTGGAAACACTTGAGGGTTTAAAAAAATTAAAGAACAAATCCAGATTTTATTCATGTTTTGTTTAAAGGACAAAAGGTAAATATATATGCAAATTACATGTAGTAATGCTTATACCATGTGCTACTATATGGCTGTAGTTTATATCAGGACAGAATACCTGAACTAAGGCTGTTGAGCAGGTGAAAAGGTATCAACACTCCTAGCAACTGTTTCAGTTTGGGGTTTGTAGCACTAGGGGATGGAGTAGTAGACTGAAATTTTAAAAGGTGTATGGAAGAAAAGAAATAGTACCCCTTCGCCTTATTTTAAGATGAATTATATGACAGCCATGTTGTTCTGGTTGAGTTAGAGAAGACTCGAAGTGCTAAATCTTCACCTCTTGTGGTACATGAAATTTAAATTTATTGTATGAGTTTTCCTACTTAAGTTGCGTGGGCAATTTTCCAAGGCAGTTTTAACAATTCAAGGACTATTCATATCTATACTCGTGTGATTTCTTTACAGGCTGTTCATTTAGAAGAAAGCAACACTGAACACTTCAGCACGTTGTTTTGGATCTGTGTTCCTGAAAGCCTTACCGGTTTAAAAATGCCTCTTAATACAACAATGTAATTACAATTGATTTTGTAAAAATTTCATGCTACTGGTGACTAATGAGCTGGAATCTCTTTTTCAATAAATGATTTGAAGTGCAAGTTTTTCCTGCAAGTTTGTAGATAGCTGAGCTCTATTTTTATAATTTTACTTCTAAACAGTGTACTGTTAATTGGGTGGTGTCATTTAATATAAAAACCTTGGACTTGCTGCATCCTTCCTGTCGTTAATCAACTACAGCAGTGTAATGTATATGGTGACAGAAACTGCTGTAAGAATGCATTTTTGTGTACTTTATTACTGCAGCTACCCTAAGTGCAAGGGTTGCAAAGCCTACATAGATTTTTAAATGGCTCATTTGCTTTCAACATTGCTTTAAGTCCGTTTACTGTGTTAAGTAACATGCTGACAAATAAAAAGATAAAGTTACTCACTTACATTCAGGTGTTTTTCTGGAATGCATGTTTTCTCCCTCCCTCTAATCTGGTCTTGAAACTGCATTTGGTATTCTATACTGAGATTTCTATAAAAGAAAAAAAAAAAGGAGTCTCTTGCAAAACACTAAAAGCATTCAATATAGAGAAAGCATATGGTATGTAAGCAACAGTAAGTCAGCAAACTACACTAACAGCTGTGAATAGTATCCAGTCATTAAAAAAACTAGTACAGCAAACCATGCATATTTTCAGTATTAAATACTGACATTAAATAGTTACCTTTTTGCAATGAGGAAACAGGTTTTTACTAAGTTTTTAAAAGCCATCCCTTTCTAAATGGCTGCTAAAAAGTGAGTTTTTTTAAAACCATGAGAAAACATTCAAATGAAATCTTATGTGTATTTTATTTCAGTAAATAATATCTCAAGTTATGTATCAACTTGTCTTTCAAGATGAGCTAATTATTGTTGGGAATTTCTATTTAACCTGTATTCTTTTTATGACTTGTATGTTTCTAGTCAATTAAAAAAACCAAAAAAAACCTGATATTACAAATCACTGTATTTGCAAGATAAGTTTTATTTCAATTAATTCAAACAGTGAACACTTAAAATTACCAGATGCAAAAAGTAGATGTTTGATACAGAAATAGATGCACCAATTTAGTATACATGCCTTTTAAGAAAAGTACAGTTTTATGTCAGTGCCATACTGTGTTTTCACAATAAAGGTTAATTTAAGAGCAAGTTTATAATGAAAGCTGCTCTTAATTGACCAGACAGTTTCCCACACTTAATGCCAGTCCATCAAATAACTACTTTCAGAACAAAGATCAAAGTAGCAATATTAATTCACTTGTGACCTGAATACATGTGCTAAGACCAGATTGATTCCTAGTCTTCCATATCTCTGCCCTCTCTTCCTCCACCCTAAAAGATAAGAACTCATCTTTAAGTAAATACCACATCAGAGAAAGTCAGTGACCCATTTTGTTCTAGGTACTGGAAGATGAAATTTAGACATCATAGCATCTCCCATACTGTACATGTGACAACAGAGGTTTTTTAAAAACCTTAAGTTACGGGAGATACAGTATAAAGAACATGGTATGCATATAAAAAGTTGGTGGCTAAATGTGTTTTATGAGGGGAGCAAGACACTGTCATTAATATCTCAGTGTTAGAAATGCCTTAGACGCTTCTTAACCATTATTCACTTTCATACATACTTCAAATGTTTACATTTATTAGTGTTTGGTCATATGCAGACAAGCACAATGGTAAACCTATGCCTTCTACATTCTGAATCTTTGTCCAAACAGAATGGTCGGTGAGCAAAACTTGTTTTCTCTCAAGTGTGCAAAATGGTTTTCAAGAACAATAAATACCATTTGCAAAACAGATGCATCATACAAGAAAAGTATGTTACAAATCCTAAAATAAGTGTTACTTTTCAGATTTTTTATATTTAAAACATTGTATTTGGCCTATTTCTATTCATGTATTCTTCAACATGAAGACAACTCAGAACTACTTACTCTTGTTCCCTGTGTAAATCGGGCAGTGACTTCTGCTGCTGCATGTTTACCCAGCTAGTAGGTGCTCAAGACTGGGAAAAAAAAAAATGTTGCTATTGTAGAAGACACTCACCTCCAGTACTTCTGTATTGGAACTGCCAAACAATATCAAAGACTTCAGTGGAAGATTAGATCATTTATTGCCTGACCAAATAAAAGTTTGTTCAGAAAGGTTCTCTCTGTTGACTCTACTGATCTGATATTCTTGAGATAAAGACAACCCATTATTAATGAATAAAAAAGTCAAGTTTTGGTGAGTGGGCCAGAAAACCCAAGCAAATAGTTTAGGTGTAAGCTTTTACTGTTTTAAGGCACAAGAATGATTATAATTATGAAAAGTACTAAACCAGTCCTACTAGCTTCAATTAAAAATGTAGGTAAAACACTGACACCTCAAAATATTAAATTTCCTGGTTTGTCAGTCTTCGGTAATAAATGTTATCATAGGCATACTGGGAACAGAAATGATAGCATGCTGTTTCATCACAGCGCAGGTAACAACTATGAAGTTAATACTAAAAGCACTAACTTGGGAAAGAGGCAGGTAAGGCTATCTTCTGCTAGCTATTATCTAAGACATCTTGCTCCTTAAATTCAGAGAAGCAGAGCTGCTAAACAGTGCAGGGACATAAGTATTCAAACCTTTCCTGAAGGATATTTTGTTTTGTCTCAGCCTGGAAATACTGTCTGATGTAACTGCAGGGGAAGTGGGATGGGGGTAAATCTTAGAGATCATAGATATATTCCATGCCATTATGGAATATATAAAATTAACATATTCAGATGTTATTGTACTCCTATAGTAAAACTGAAGATTAGAAAATGCTTCTCTGGAACTCTGTCACAATTTCTTGTTCAACCTTGTGCAAAAGTAACTCCTTGAGGCAGGTCTCCAAATGGAAAAAAGGATGATTTTCAAAAAAACCTCTCAGAGTCTGTGAGACTTCTACTGGCTTCAAGAATGGGCTTTAGATTTTATTGAGTTATTTGAGTTCCTAATTCCTATATCTAAAGGAATATCTACATTACAGAATACAGTGCCATTTCTGGCTACCAAAGTTCGCATGTGTATCATTCAAAAACAATGAGACAGTTTGACAGTTCACCATGTTGTGCTATTTGGGCATATTCAACTGTGGAAATACCCTTATTTGACAGTAAACTAGTTTCACACATTCTCTGTGTCCAATAAAAATGGAAGAGAGGACATGTAAATAACAAGATTTTTACTTACATTACTCTAGCTTCCTTCTTTTCTAATTCTTAACAATCCACAGCTCTGACAAAAGCATACTTCTGGTATAAATCTGCATTTCTGGAGGTAGCTTCAAGATTTGGGTTTTGTTGGGTTTTTTTTGCTTTTTAAGCAAATAAGAAAAGCCCTATGTGAAAATATAAAAATAAACAGTAAAACCATTTTTCTTTAAAAAGTAATACTGAACAGTTTTGGCAGACTGGAACTGTGAGAATAATGAATTATGTCTTTGTGTGCTCAAATCAAGATGTTAAAATTTTCAAAAGTTTAACATTTAAGGTAGTAATTTGTTGTACTTCTCAGTGCACATAACCAATACTAGTTTTTTTAATCTTGGTCAAGTGCTTGACTGGATGATGAAAAAAACCTGCTAATATAATGATAATTTACACAGGTACTACAGAAGTCAAATCTGACTGTTACATTCTCCTTTTCTGTAAGTTAGGAACTTTCCTGAGAAATGAATTCCAGTTACACATAAGTTTAGCACCACTAGCAGAAGTTAATTAAGTGAATTTTTTATGCTTTTTCTTCAGTGAAAGAGTGATTCTTAGTGATCTCAGAGTCCAGTTACACCCTTCTCCATTTGTTTTTCATGTTTCAGTACAGTGAGTTCAGTTACACGTATCTCTTTTTTTAATCTATATATTGTGCCCATTTTTCTTTATCGAATTCCCTTGCAATCTTTAAGGCAGTGCTGTTGAGTGAAACTGATTGCATATTACAGATAATACTAACAATTACTCCCCTAGGTGGTGCCACCAGCCCAGTATCTATAGCTTCAGAGTCCAGCTCTTCAGGAAGAATTAGGAGGACACTACTTGCCCCCACTGCACCACCTGTATGAGATGCATAATGTCTCTGCTGTCTGCAACAGCCATATTGTTGTTTTTTCTCTACTACAGCCCAAGCCATTGCATATTTACCATCCCTGTCCCACGACACTTCGGTTTTTGGCACTGGGGTCCACATCATTGCGACTGTGTCTGGTTTGAGGAACCCAGGAAGAAATTTGCCATTAGTGTTTTTAAATTGTCCGGCTTGGTAACTGTATAACAAGGCATTTCCAAATTTCAGAAGGTCGCCTACTGACGACAGAAAGCCACCACCAGCCCACTTGTAAGAGTTGTCCACATACGGTGCGTTTACCAGCCGTCCTTTTTTGTTGTAAACATAACACCTAGAATTCAAGAAAATTCAACTTGTCATTCTCAGATACTATGCACAACTATTTTAAGCTGCCCTATTTTAAAAGAGCAAATTGACCATATATTAGCTTGTTCTCATGAAACATTAGATTTTTTAAAAATATATTTTTCTTAAATATATTTCTTGCAGAAAAATCAACAAGAAATACGGACAGGAAAACAAAAATTAAGGTGACTTCTTAGGTTAGAAGCTTAGTTTCAATAAAAGTATTAATTCTTCTACTTACTCGTAGGACATACTAAGAGTAAAGGCAACATACAAATAAGAGATGTGACAGAAATCTATAGATCAGCCAGCACAGGATTCTTCTTAAATCCCTGTACTAGATTTAAAGTGTTTTAAGAAAGAGGAATCCTACAACTACCCCATGATCATCAGATACTGAACTGAAATTTCACTGAAGTTTTAGGTGACTGCTCTGAGACTGTAGTTTCCATTTATCATTGATTTGCCCCCACTACCCCATTACAGTTGCCATATACTACAACAACTGAATATTCTGGAACTACTAGGAAAAGTGAGAAGCAGAAAGAGTCTTGCAAAACCTGTCATTAAAATACAAATTAGAAACTACCAACCAGAATTGCAGAATGAACTATCAGGAACAACACAACAGGAGTGCAGACTGAATTATGCTTTTGAAAGAAACAGTCCAATCATGACTGGATTCATTTCATACAACATATGAAAAAGAATGTTGAATAACTATATAATCTGATGAATTTCAGCCTTTGGCCTTTAGACCACAAGAGGTCCATGTACCAGTTGTGAAAAGGAACCACGAAAAAAAACCAAAGGGGGTGGGTGGGGCAGGGCAAGCCTACTATCAAACAGTACAGAGATACATTCCCCATCTAGTCTGCACTTATATTGGAAAACTTTTAGGGAACTTCCGAAAGGCATAATACGGAAAATCAGAGATTGAAGCAAAGCAAGAGAGATGAATGGTCCAAGACTACCATCAACTCTGCCAGTGACTTGATTATCTCGGTGTCCCTATAGTCAGTTTTTTGATCACACAATAAAACCTATTACAAAGACGCTGAAATGCTTGACTTACACCTCTAAAAGATCTAGAACATGAGTTTTTAAACATTTTCCTGTCAGTGAGATATAGTATAACCAAAATACTAAACATACCACAACATGTCAATATGTTCTGGTTTGAGGCACCAAGATAGCTATTTGTGGAAGCAAAACCATCACATTAGCATCTCAGTTTTGCTTAACAATAACTAGCCCCCAAAAAGACCCCCAAAACAGCATCTGTCTCAATTCTTTCATCCCTACCATATTTCAGTTTTTAAAAGGGTTAATATACACACATATATTTAAAAGAATTTGACTGTACAAGCTTGATAATTTATGAGAACATCACTAGCATCCAGATCTACAGCCAGAAGAGCCTCTGAAAATTTGCAAGCAAAATAAACACCAGCACAAAGCATCTCAGAATACAGCAGTAAAACTATCCCAAAAACATTACAAACTGCTTTGTGTGTGTGTATGAACACACACACACACTTTAAATATACACTTATATGTAAGTACTATAAACCTTGGATTCAACATGTTCATCACCATTTTCATTCTTTGAGAACATTTTAGAAGCCAAACTTTTAAAAACTTTGAGAGTCTCATTTTCATGAGACTTTTTCCATAACCCGCTTTTGTGATTCAGTTAGAATTCTTCTGCACCAAAATTCAACAGGTGAGTCAATAAATCAATTTCAGAGCCCAGACAGGTAGGTCAGTAAAATAAGACTGGAGAGAAAGACAAGAAACTTTACCCTTAATCCACTATATTGCAATGGATTATCCCGTTACATGAATTTCTCCAGGGGTTTTTTTGTGTTTGGTTGTTTGTTTTTTTTTTTTAATTTTGGTGGGTTTTTTAAGTTAATAAAAAGAAATCAATTGGTCAAGCATGTTCTGTGTTAAACAGAATTTTAATTCTGGTTAAAATTGATACTACAATTTAATTTATGAAAACCTTGTGTTACTGTAAGACTATTACAATTCCATGGAACTCTTAAAAAATCACTATATTAAGCAAGCCAAAGTAACTATATATTCTAACATAATCTCCTAGTTACTCCTTTATTTTACTCTATTTACACTTACCTGCTTATCTGTATGCAAAATAAATGCAAACTACAAAGTCACCCCTGCCACTCCCACCATATATACTCTTATAACAGGAAATACTTATTTTCTATTCTGTAATTTTACATGCTAATTACAGAACCAATACTATAATGCTGACATAAAATCAGTTACATGACTAACTTTGAAATAACATAAGCCGCTTCATTTAAAAGCCTGGAAAAAAAAATTTCACACATTCTTAATTCAGTTGGCTTAACAAAGATAGAAAGAGCAACAATTGTTGTGGGGGAAAAAAAGTTTCATCCTTGTTTACCTTGCTCTGTTATATATCATTGCTTCATTGTCATCTAGTACAGTTGATAGCATATCCAAATCACGAAACATTTTTAGCATATAATCTGTAAATTTTTGTCCTGAAACTCTCTCCACAACAGCGCTTAAGAGAGTAAAGCCATATGTTGAATACAAGAACTGACTACCTTGAGGAAACACAATGAGAAAGAGGAAAATATAAGTTAGCTGCATGATGCTTAAATGGAATCTGAAGGATAAAATTTAAGTAATCACATGTGCCAATAAAACTACATATAGCAATGAATAATCAATTAAAAGATTCCCCCTTCACCCCCATTTTAATATGACGTGAATCACAAGGTTATGATACTAAGGCCTAGGAATTTCTGTACTGCAGCAGACACATATGCTTGCTAAGTGCAGGTAGCTCTGAGGACAGCGCTAAAAGATTTTCAGAGATCTGCATGTACAGCCACGTTTCATGCCAAGATGTGAAGACTGACATTTAACATCCTTTCCACAAGATATACCATATCAGTTCTAAGAAGGATGTCTGGATTTGGAAAGCTGAAGCAAACCATAAAATTACTTCGTAAAAGATGCTCACCTACTGTGACTTGTTTGTGTGTCTATATCCTAGAGATGGAAAGACAAGGGTAGTACTCGCTCAAGGTTTTCAAAGGTCTTGATCATTTTTACCATAGTGTTTCTAGTTCTAGTTTTCTAGTTCTAGAATATCCTGAAAGATTATATCAACACTAACATGCATATTATTTAAGACAATATAATTTATTTACAAAACAATGTTTCTTTTTTTTAAATCTCATTCTTGCACTAATGCCTTTTATGAAACATCTACATATCAAGCAACTGCCAAGTTGAGAGAGATCTCTTACTTGAAATGGTTCCTAGAACTCTCCAAGATGGTACGTGGTTAACTTCTCCCCCTTCTTATGCCTCTCCCCTTAAATGCACATTATTTACTGTTTATCAGCAATGCGTATCATTTGCCAGTTAACCTTGCTCATTTAGAACTTACACCTGAAGTTCCTCAAAGTCCTCTCTAGAATTAACTTAAATAATTCCAACAATAAATAACCTCAACAATTCTGTGATTCTATGGTCTCTCTGTAGAATTTTTTAGCTCTGGTTTAGTGCCTCACTAAAATTTTTTGCTTTTGGTTCATATCTAGAAGGCCCAGAGCATGAATACAGCAAGTTGGTATCCGCTTACAAAATACTTTGTAGATACAAATTTGTTACCAAAATTAAAATCTGCTTTAGCATTTATAAATCCAGTAACTGGTACATTTCATAGCACTTACTGCACTACTTAGAGCTCCTGGGAGAAAAGTCTTATTTCTACCTGCGGTCCCACTTTCTCTTCTCCCCTGCATTATCTGTGACTCTTTGTATTACCTTTTAAGACTTGGGTACATCACATTTTGAACCTGTTGGATTATGGTGCAGATACACCATTAGAAGGTATCTATATAAATATAATTCTTTAAGTCAGTAGATTGGTAAAGATATCTATACAAAATAGAATTGTATATAATTGTATAGAATTGAATAAAATTGAACTGATAAAATCCTGATCAGTTCAGTCTTCAAAAGTCACGTCAGTTTTAAGACAATTACATGACCAGCTGGTTTGTGCAGAACAGCCCAAATACTTTTCCGTTGAGCTTTTAATGGGGCACAAGAAGGAAAAAAAAAAAGGGGGGGGGGAGAAGCAGGGAAAAAAAAAAAAAACCCCACACAAACACTCTTTACTGGACTCCACTAGCCTCACTGCACGTAAAACAATTTGAAACAAAAATTTCACCAGAAGAGCACATTTTAGTCTAAATGACTAGAAACTCACCTGGTTTAAAGAATAATGGATCATTTTTAAATATCTTCAGTGATTCAATCACGCTTTCAAATTTTTCCTTCAAATAATACTCTTCTTGCTCAAATTCCTTGTCTCTTCTGCCAGGTTTTGAATTTCGGCTTTTTACCTCACCTTCATGTTCCTTCCTCGGTTTGACAGAATCAGTCTTTTCAATCCCTTCTTTTTCTTTTTGTTCTTTATCCTGATAGGGTTTTATTAGTTTAAATGGTCTATTTGCCTTTTCCTTTTCTTCCTTTACTTTTGTAATATCTTTTTCATAGTGACGAATCCCACTCAAGTGTGAAACTAACAGTCTTGTAGTAATAGTGACCTAGATAGAAATGACAATATTTAAATGTGAGCTGTCTTCAGTAAAGATATGATGCACACTAAATCACCAGAAAAGTAAAATTCAACATGACAAGGAACAGACAAAGACATTAAATATCATGTATTAAACCCAGGTAAAATCTATACACATATATGCGCACACTACAGGCTTGATATAAAACTTAAGATATGAATTTCCAGCGTTGCTTTTTCGAGCAGCAAACATCAGTACTTGTCTAAATGATTTTTGGTGTTTTACAGGAATAGGTCCAGATACAGGCACCTGTACACATATGGCTGTGCAATGATAGGAACAAAAATCCAAAAAAGTGTTACCAGTAAACAATTACATACCTTTTCACCCTCGTAGACTTTTTCTGGAAATTCAGGGACGTATTTCTGCACTGGAGCATCTAAATCCAGTTTCCCCTCTTCCCACAATTTAGCAACAGCCATCATTGTAAGACACTTGCTAATACTAGCAATTCGCATGATCGTCTCTGGCTTACATAGCACACGATTCTCTACATCAGCATAACCCAAACCTTTAAGAAAATAAAAACACCGTGGTAAATATTTTGCATAGAGACATGCTGAATTAATTATTTGCAATGAATTAGATTTACTGGCTCTTTAAAACATTTTTCCTCTAGCTAAACTGGGACATGAAGCATTGGGCTATCCCTGCTCCTGCTTCAATTAAGTTAATAACATTTTAATGTAGTAGGAACAGTTAATCAAAGCCCATTGTATTGGCCAATGGCATCCCAAGTTACTGATTAAGACTACAAAACAAACCTAATGATAAATGAGATTGAAGATTAAGCCAAAATTTACACTCCTGAGGTCAAATATTCAATGTAGAAAAACTACAGAGACCAAAATCTAGACTGTAAAATAACTGATCAACAGTCACAAATACTCCTTTTATTGTTCTGAATTCATGGTTGAAACAGTAAAGGATCTTATTTTGTCAATACAGAAACTGAGAAAGGAAACCACTCACAAACTCATAGCAATTACCTAAGTCGTAAAGCTTCACAGAACAGTGGTGTTATACACTATGTTTCAACATCACTCAGCATGACTTCCATTACAGAACAGCTTAATAGTCTCCATACCAGTGTTTCCTATGTAACCAACCCACAAGTCTGATAGCAAGAACTGGAATTAATAAGGCATTATTAACCTCCCATACTAGTCTTCAGTTTGAGCTGGGTTTGAACTGTGCAAGTGATGTTGCAGCATAAAAAGCAATGAAATGCAGTAATGACATATTTGCAGTTTTCAGCACAAGCAAGGCATGCAAGCAACACATGTCTGTCCATATAAAACTGCAGTCTAATAATGAACTACTCGGAAAAAAAACCCTTGCCAAAATACAAGAAATAAAACAGATGACATGTCAGTTGCCCAAGACCCTTTCTTTTACTTAAATTTGCTACTCAAGTGCTTGCATGGTGCTTGTGAACACAGATGCTGTACCCTTCAGTGAAAATACCTTCCAAATCTCACATCACTCCCACCAGTTTAGCAAGAAAGCAGGTTTAGTAACTGTGGTCACAAAATACATGCAACTTAAATCTGTTCCTATTTTTGCCCCTATGAAGAAGGGAGGAGGACAACAAAATGAGCCAGAAGTCTGCTAGGGCAATGTTACCCACTTCCCACGCGCCTTACTCAAGGCGGTGTTGTTCTCTACATCCATACGCAGCAGGGTACAGAAAGCTCTGCCATGGCTTATGCTCCCACATGTAGTTGTCTTGCCACTGCATCTGGCAGTCCTGGTGATAAACCACAACCCTGGCCACTAGTTCCCTCAGGCACTTTCCTGCATGTCAAGGAAGGGATTCTGCGGGAGTCTTATAAAAACTTCTGCTTTCATTGCTAGGTAATTTCAGACCAGGAAAAGCTATCTGATTTGAGAAAGTTTGTTATTCAAGTTTCTAGCACAATTTTCTCATTAGGCCATGTTACAAAAGGTACCAGAGGCTCTCCAACTCACTTCTGTCATGATGAAAGAGAAATGAAAACCTATAATCGGCTTTATACGTATATAAAAGTTAATACAACAACAGACTGTCAGAAGAAAGTCAGTAGCAATCTTACTTACAATTTTTTTTTTTCATATATATAACACATTAATGAAACGTGTTGACATTTACTACTACCATTTAAGTTATCCAAAAACCCCCAAAACATTATGAAAATGTTTCCAGAAACAGACACACTGTTTGGTGTTTTTTTTTAAATAAGTATCCAATGTCTACATGATATGAGCAGTACTAACAGACTCTATTTAAAACTAGACTGCGTAACCAGAAAAATCACTTGCAATTTCTGGAAGGATGACACCTGTTAAACCTCAGTACCTTCCCAGTAAAAATCTACACCTCAGCCCACAAATGCCATTATTACTTTGACTATTAAGTAAGTTCCTGTGGGGAGAACAGTTCTTTACCTCCTATAAACAATTCTACCAGACCTCCGTACAGCTGTATGCCTAGAGCATAAGTATATTCAAAGTCCAATCTAACAAATTAATGGAAGAAAGGTTCTTAAACATAACTGTTGAGATACACTAGCACATTCAGGAAGTTAATAAATTATCAAGTCCTGGAAATTATTAAAGTTTACCAAGGAAAGTATCAGTTCATAATCCCTAGGCACCAGTTTCCAGCCACTATCTGGAGATGCGACATCAAGTGGATGAAATCCCAGCCTGATCAGTGCATTCGAATTGTTAATTTTTAAAACGTTCATTGCTTCCCAACAGCATGCACAACTGCTACTCCCATATACTAACCTTCTGACCAGACTTCCTTTCCATCTACAGAAACTCCAACTAGTATACCTGGGATTCCTGCTTCATCCTGTCAAAAAAATGGACAGAAGACATTAAGAAAGATCTTTACAGTTAAAAAATTCCCAAACCCTAAAAATGCAAAAGCAATCCTACAAATAGACCTGCACATTGTTGTCACATTACAGTTGAAATTTTGTTAAATACTAGTTGGGCTGAACTGGTATAAACTGCTTTCGAAAAACAGACATTTTAATCCAGCAACTGGGAAAAATGTATCTAACAACAACAATAATTTAAATTAAATAATTTATTTAATAATTTAAGTAAATAAGCAATCAGGACATGCAAGGAAAACTGAATAGAAACAAAACATTACAGAGTTAATATGCAACACGCAAAATGCATCATCTATTAGCAAGAATTTCAAAGGAGCTTCAGTTAGATTTTCAAGTAACTACAACGTGCTTTTTAAACAATCCCCTTGCCTCTCTCTCTATCCTTCCTACAGCCTTTAAGGCCTTCCCTCGTTCTCAGATACCCCGTACCGTACCGTACTTCCACCAGCCACCCGCATCGAGCTGTGCCTGGCCTAAGCTTCCCAAGCGCTGACAGCCTCCGCTGACACCACATTAGGAAGAAAAATAAGGAAATACTCGGTAAGACAGCTGCCGTGTCATTCAGCGACTCATTTGCGGTGGCTGAGCGGGAGCCCAAGGAGCACCCGCAGGAGCGCCGGGCGGGGCGGGGGCCGTGAGCGCCCGCGGCGGGACAGGACGGGGCGCGCGGGCGGGAGCGGCTCCTCACCGGAGAACCAGCGGCTGCAGGTGAGCCCCGGCAGCTCGGCGGGGTTCGCCCTCCTCCTCCAGGCGCGGGGCGGCTCCTCGCAGCCCGGCGCGCACCGCAGGCCTGGCGGGGCCCCCAGAAAACGTTCCCCCCACACCACGCTCGACCGAAATCTCTTGCAGCGATGGCGACGTCCACGGGGACGAGATACAAGCCCACCTCCCTCCTCACGGAGGTGAGGGCCGGCTCGCACAGCACCAGACACGGGGCCAGACCCCCGGCTCCCCTTCAGCCCCGCTCGCTCAGCACCTTAATCCTCTGCAGCAGGTCCCTGCTCCGCTCGATGGCCGCGCCGAAGCCCCGAGGGGGCGGCAGCGGATTCGCCTCCGCCTCCTGCCCGCCGTCAGCCTCGCAGCCCGCCGGCACCTTCACCCCCAGCGCCAGCCCCAGCGCCAGCCCCCAGCCCCAGGGCCGCGCCGCGGCGCCGCTGCCCCCTCGCCGGGGCGCCAGCAGCTGCCCGGCCCGCCCGGGGGCCGCCGCCCGCCGCAGGGCCCGCGCCAGGCCGTACATGGCTGCGCCGCGCCTCCTCGCCACCGCCTCACCGAGTGCCCGCCAGGCAGCTCCAGCCGCTCCCGAGCGCTCGCTCGGCCGAGCTCCGAGCGAATCGAGCGAGGGCAGCCGCTCGTCTCAGGGCGTAGCGCGGCTCCGCGCCCGGTGGCGGCGGGGCCGGAGCCGGCGAGGCAGGCGCGGCCCCGGAGCCGCTCGGGCGAGGAGCCCCGGCAAGGAGCTAGCAGGCCGCACGGCCTGTGCTTCACGGCGCCCCGCAGGGCCTCTCCCGAGGGGCGGCGGCGGGGCCCTGCCGGCATGCCGGGCTCGGGCGGCCGCCGCGCTGCCGGGGAGCGAGCGGAGCGCGGTGGCGAGGAGGACAGCGCAGCTCGCTCTTCCGCAGACCGGATTAACTGCAGGTTAAAGCCGGGCTTGATCTGACGAGCCGCCTGCCGGTGCCGTAACCCGCGCCCCTCTCCGAGCCTGGCGGGCAGCTAACGGACGGCCCTGCAGCCGGGGCGGCCGCGGGTCCCGCCCTGGCAGTCGAGCCGCTTCCCCGGGGCTCCTCACGTCTGGCTGGCGAAGGCGATTTAGAGCTGGTTTGCTTATTTAACCACCAAAAGCCACCCCTGTGTCCAAACGCAGCTACAGGCAGCATTTGGCAACGTGAGTCAAATCCCTGTGAATCCTTCCCAAATCCTCAGAAAGAAAGAATCCCTAAGCAAAGATTTCAGAGGACGGTTCCTCCCTGCCGGGTAACGGGCGCCCCCGCCCGTCCCGCAGCGAGCTCAGCACCGCGCACCGCCTCGGCTGGAAGCGGGTCTGTAACTCCTGCCGGCTCCAACGCGGCTCTGACAGAATAAGCTGGTTTTAACCAACGCTTTCATTGCACTGATGTGTAAGAAAAGAGTAGAGAGAAGATGAAGGATACTTCAAGCCACGACATAATTTCTGATCTTAACTCTGCACTCCACAGCAAGTGTTGCAGGATCAAATGCAAAAAGCCTGCTGCTAAACGTATGCCAGGCAGAAGCAAAGCAGGGCAAGCTAGGCTAACACCAAGATAAAACCTTTTAACTAAAAGATGAGCATATTTGATCTAGATTAGTGAGGAATTACTTAAAAACATTGAATTTTCCAACACTGGTTGGAAGCAATGGCATCTGAACAGTTGAGAAATGTTCATAGTAGCCTTTCTTTTTAACTGTTCAAAGTCAGTCCTCTCGGGGGAATGCCTTAGACTGGACTGTTCTAAGGACCTTAAACCCTGCAAATCACAAATAGATTGACCAGAAGGTATCATTCCTTAGCAATGCAGAAAGCTCCTTGTGCAGAAAGCCCATGCATGAAAGGGTCATGCAGGGGTCTGCCATTTCTTTCTTGGAGATTTTCTGGGGTATTTAGATGATGACTTAAAACCCAATATATACGTGTTGAAGGATTCTTGAACAACAGCTAACAACCTTTAATAATGGTGACTCCATAAATGTTATACATGTTGACAGAGAATACAACAGCTTAAAAAAAAAAGCAAAAAAATGAGCTGTACTTTTAAGCAAAAGTGGGGAGTCTGTCCTTTTAGAATTCCGTATATGCTCTGCTAGGAGAAAATTTTGAGACGCTAACCTAGGGAGTTCAATCTCCTTCATGTCCAATGAAAACTGCAGGATTTGGCACGAAGTCAGGCCAAATAGCTTTCAGGCATGAAGTAAAATGCAGACCAGATGCTACACTTTTCACTGCAGGCATTTATTTCTCATTAGTATTTTCTCAATAAAACTCTGTTGCTTATCACAGTACAACTTCATATCCAACTGGTACAAGATGCTGTACTTACTTTCTCGTAACTCATTTTCCCTGGGCTAAACTGCCTCTGGAAGCATTTTGCAGCAGGATTCTCTGCATTCTTACACTGACCTGCTCAGTAGGAACACTCTTTAGCATCACCCTTTTGAATGGGCCTAAGCCAGAAGTGGATCTTGCCATTTTTCTCTGATTGCCTTAATGAAGAGCTTTGTGTTAAATCCAGTAGCACAACATGGCCTGCTGTTATCTGTTGTATTTTCCTCTGAGCTGCTCTTTTTGTTAACTTTGAGTCGAGATATCAGGCTTAGAAGGTTTTGAGAATTTTCTACACCCACTGATAGCAATAGAAAATGAGGACAGCAAGCACTCGGCTAATCCAATTCTAATTTTAACAAAAAAATCCAATGTTTTTCTTCTATCCTCATCCATCAGTCACTTAGAAGTATAGGCACAGACTCTCAGCTGTAATCCATCTTCCTTATGTAACACAGCCAGAAAAGTCCATCTGGAGACCCCTCTGGCATGGTGGAAAAATTCCACGTGGTTTAGCACTAAACCAGCTGACTTTTCCTCTGCTCTGCCTCCTTGCCAAGTTGTACTTACCAGATTTGAAAAGCCTGTGTGAAGAGATATGCCTTTTTCGGATAATAAAGAATGGGTCTCTCAGCAAAGCAGGGCTGTGCTCACCCACCTCAATGCAGGCCAGCTTTAGAGTCTCACCATGAAGAATCCTTTAAGGCTTTCTAGCCTTTGAGCAAGACAAACACCAAGGGCTCAACAACACGAGACCTTAAAACAAAGTGCTTACGTATCTTCCCAGTCATCTTGCTTTTGTAGTTGTACGCTACTGTGTTCAGTGGCTTTTTCATAATACTGTTACCGTGTTGGCTGGGGAACAACAACAAGGTGGACAGTAGCTTTTATATTGTTCTGCAGTGGTGTAGGCCACCATCAAAAGGTGCTCATTGTGCTGCTAGTGGTCAGCAGTATGTGGAAAGATCAGGTATCTGGAAATCGTGAGGCTTCATCAGTATTTCCTAAAACATGACTCTTAAAAAAAAAAAATCTACAGGCATTTCAAAAAACAACTTCATCACTTCTGTCAGTCCTCCTACATTTCTGCAACTGCTTTTGTGGATCCTGATGTCTCAGCAACGTTTAACAGATGTTATTATGGCTGCTCCTGCTTGAACTTTGGACTTTGATCTCAGTATTTTTGCTATGATGATCTCATTTGCTTTTCTAGCTCACTGATCTGGCAAAATTCTACAGTGACATGCCCCTAAATTCAACATTTCCATTGAAATTGAAAAATGGGTAATGTTTTTAACAAACAACATCTAAGGTTTGAATGATAGGAAACAAGTGATGACTATTAGTATTCACCTGATAAAGGGCTGGTCAGTTCTGAAATCATGAATGCAGCTCTACTCTTTCAACCTATTAAATACCATTTACAACTGCCACAGACCCAAGCTGAAGCTTGCAGGTTGAGTTTGTAGGAGGGGGCTTTCAAAAGTTTAGGAAGTAGCAGTGTAAGAAAACGCCTTTATTTTCTTTGTTTGTATTTATTGTGAAACAATGGAATGTTCCATTAATCCGATGGATTCCAATTATTCCAATAATTAAAGATTGTAACTTTTTTAAAGACTTCAGGATCTAAAAATGTTGAATCTAATGGAAAATAATTAACAGACAAAAGCTAGAATTGTCAAAAAGGATTGTAATTTACATTTGCGCTAGACAAAATGAAGAAAAATAGGAAAGCAGCAATTAAAAAACATTATCTATGTTTGTATACATAGATATAGGGGGAACTGATGTTGATGGAAAATGCAAAGAGTAAAGGGATAATGATTCCCTTGATCACACCTGATGTTGCTACTCTCAGTATAGGAAAGATTTAAAAAAACCCCAAGTTCTTTCTGAATTTGAAACGATGACAAATAAAGGAAATATTAGATGTAGAGAGAAATCAAGCTCTGCTTTCTCTCTCTCTTTTCAGATGCAATTCAATTTATTTGAGAACTAAGAGACAGAATTTTTATTCCCTTCTGGCTTGAAGCATTCGTACAGTAGATGGCAGTAAGAAACCTTATCAGTTTAACCAGTAATTAGCAAAAGGGGTGGTTCCACTGCAGTGGGATCTTCCTTGGTTATCACAGTCTTATTGAACTGAGTTGTTATTACAGATTCCTCACCCACTTACATTTTTTGTTTGGTCTTGGTCAGTATAGCGGTTCTCATACTATTATTATTTGCTTATCAAATAAGGTAACACCTGCATGATTACAGTGTATGTATCATTTCAGTAACAGTGCTAACCCTACCAATGTGTACCAATAACATTCTATGCCAGGACAGTCAGACCCAGTCAAAAACCAGGCATCCCTTCCCCAAATGGTACATAAATAGGTGCATACTCACAGCTTTATTTTAAGATTAAAATCTTCTCTGAGTCGTCGTCCCCCCCAAACTAAGGTCATGGGTGGGTGAATTCTCCAACAACTTAGCTGAGAAACATTAATCAGGAACAAATCTCTAAACATGTTAAGCTGTCTGGACCATGAGAAAAAGTAGCATTTAAACCAGTGGGTCTTTTAGACACTGAGATCAACATGTTTATCATCAGCTCTGCTTGAACTATGATTCAAATATTTGTTAATCTTAACTTCTTGAGAAGCTTAGTTAAACATGATGTACTTTTTTTCTTACGCTACACAGGAATACTGATCCTGTTGTGGTCACATCAGCAGCACAGTTGTACCATTTCCATGTCCCCATCACAAGTTACCAGACAGGGCAGCAGTGGTGGTCCTCAAGCTCAACTAGGAGCCCAGCAGGGCTGGCTCTGCCCTCCAAGCAGCAGCTCATACCTGGAGACTTGTGCAGCACCACAGGTTGGCAACTTTATAATTTCCCCCCACCCCCAACACACACACCATAAAAGAAACATAACTCTCCTTAATTTACTCCATTTTCCTGTGTACTCAGGATGTGTCAGCTGGGGATTGTTTACTTTCAATAAAATAGAATATGAAAGAGTTTTATAGTGCCACACTGTTACTGCCTTAGTTTTACAAGTTGCATGCAGTCTGACACACTTCTTAGAAACAACAGGATGGGAGTTTGGGAAATATTTTGCATGTCACAGAAAGGAATGCTGAAAAGACCACGCAGTGGTTACAGACCAGCTAAAGGGCACACACATTTCTTTTTCTTCTTTGCAAAAACATTAGTTTTGAAACTCCAGTTTCTCAGTGGGATTTCCTCATACTCTTAATTCAGGGCCTACTTTAAACCTCTTGGGACTCAGAGGAAAAATAATTGTCACCAGCTGAAAGTAAGTAATGAACATTTGTGAAACACATCAGTGTAAAAAAAGAAAACCACCACCCCCACCAACAAAAAGAAAAAAGAAAAAAGAAAAAAGAAAAAAGAAAAAAGAAAAAAGAAAAAAGAAAAAAGAAAAAAGAAAAAAGAAAAAAAAAGAAAACATACAGAATTATTTCCTGTTTTTCCTGAAGTTATTCTCCAGGCAACAATCTCTTCTGGTATAAAGCTGAGCACAGAGAAGACTGAACAATTTTGTCCCTGACAATGGCTTCACATTTATCATTAGAATTCAGTTGCCGTGTATAACCTTTTTACCCTCTCCAGCTTTTCTCCCCACACAGTGGGTAGAGGTACAGTATGCCAGGGAAAGCGGTGGTTTGCATAACCACTACTCACACAATGCCATAGGTACCAGACAGCATAAGTGTCTTTGACTTTTCCAAGTATACCTTTTCAGACTGAAGTATGCTGCTTCAAAACAAAGTAACAAATCATGGAAGGTGTAAAACACCTAAAAGATTAAACATATTAACCATCAGGTATCATTCTAAAGCTCATATGCCGGGTAAACTTAGGAAAGCTTTCTAGCTTGCTCTAGGAAGAGCTCCTCAGAATTGGGTGATAGCTACCTCTCTTTTCACCCTTTCTCCCCGAAATATAAATCTCAACAAAACAAACAAGTCCCAGACAACTATACATCAAGAAATCTGGCAGTGAGAACTCTGACTGCCTGACACTGGCTGACTTACTCGAGAGAGAAGCAGACCAGGCAACTGCATTCAGTCATCCTGAAGTGCCAGGGTCGAGTGCCACCTCCACAGCAGGTGTCTACAAGTCAGGAAGAAAAACAGACACGTTTGCTTTGACAGATACAGCAACAGGAGAAAAAATATGTTTCCAGATTTTGTATGTGGATCTTCAATCACTGTGTAAAGAATACAGTCCTGATTTGTATTTACTGTCTTTATCTGTTCTTCTAGATAGAAGACTCTAGATCCTTCTCAGTATCTATCCTTCTAGCAATTTTTCCAAACCATTCAACATTATTTGGAGCTCCAGCATGTGTTTTTGCTGATAACTATTGTCATAAGCAAATGTTTCTCTGCAGTTCACACCAAATACTCATCCAGCTATATGTGCATGCTGGTTGCCAGCCCATTTTCCACACATTCACTGCTATGACTATCCGTTCTAGTGAGGTTTCACCTACCTGTGCTGCAATTACGTCTTCATTTCGTTCTGCAGACATGATCTGTGCCACTAAAAATGCTCTTCGTGAGAACTGAGCACAGATAGCTTGAGAAACTGCACAGGCCAGTAAAAAACAGGAAAAGGCCTCTTATCAAATTAGTAACATCTCGGATATTTGGGTGGAGGCATTTGGCACTGGGCTTGAGTATTCTTATGGGAGCGAGTCCATGCATACTACAAACACCATTCCTTTGCTTCATATTATTGTTCCCAAGTTGAGGCATGTTTCAAGAGAGCCTTTCTAAAGATGTGTAAGTACACAATTACTAAATGCTACACAGATCAGTGAGAAGGGATTTTAATCTATCCCCTTTCCATACATGTAAAATAAGAGTAAATCAAGTTAGTGGCATTTACACAGATCTGTGCTGCAATAGGATCATTGCAAAAACTAAAGTAGGTTATTTATTTTGTACCTTTGCATGCAGAGCTACGGGAAACAACTAAGAAAATTTGAAAAACTTCACTACTAAGGGAAGACAACTGACTGGGATGACTGACTTCTGCAGTTTGGGCCAGTTTGTCCCTCCTGCCACTTGGAATGACCCATCAACTGCTTGAGTTGGAAATACTATAATTTATTTCTTTGGCCTTCAACCAAATCAAAACCATTTCCGTGTTTTAGATGCTATATATGGTAAGGGGTGCGTACTGGGACTGGTACTGTTTAATATCTTCATCAACGACATAGACAGTGGGATCGAGTGCACCCTCAGCACGTTTGCAGCCAACACCAAGCTGCTGGTGCGGTCGACACGCCTGAGGGACAGGACGCCATCCAGAGGGACCTGGACAAGCTCGAGACGTGGGCCCGTGTGAACCTCCTGAGGTTCAACAAGGCCAAGTGCAGGGTCCTGCACTTGCGTCGGGGCAACCCCCGGTATCAAGACAGGCTNGTTGAAGATGTCCCTGCCCTCGGCAGGGGGGTTGGACTAGATGACCTTTAAAGGTCCCTTCCAACCCAAACTATTCTATGATTCTATATACTTTCTGGAGTATAGCAGTGTATGTCAGGTACACATACACACACTTAACTTCCAGTTATACTTTAGTGTGATTAACATTACTCAGTAGAACAGTTTTACTACCTGCATACTCATCTTAATGGCTGCCACTCGGCTTGGATTCTTTTCATCCCTTCATCTCCAATAAAAACAATCTTGCAGTGCGAAGGTAAGCGAGATATTGATGCATGCATCAGAAGAGAATCAAGCTCAAGGTGTATTGATGCTGGAGGGAAAGCTGTGCTCTACTTAATGGATGATGACATTTTTTCCAAGTGGTGTAATGAAAGCTAACAAGTTCCTACTCGACTTGGTGCCGTCAAACTTAAACAACAGGTGTGAGTAAAAAGCATTTCTTATATGGACAGCTGGTGTTCTTGTATATTCTGAAACAGGAAAATAAAATAGAAACTAAGAGAGACCCCCATGTTGTCTGACAAATGTATCTGTAACTGGAAACAAAGTGACACACTTAGTTACTTAGTTTTGCTGTTCACACTGCAGTAGAGAAAGTAATTTCTTCATTATTGCTTCAAAGCCAAAACAGACATGGGGAAAAGAGGAACTGAGAAAAGATTTCAGAGCTTTCTGGTTTTAATGCAATCTCCTACCTTTAATACAGTATGCAGGTGTCCTACTCAGATCAAAAAGAACTGCTCAGTGCCTTTGAACATCAGTCTCTTTCTTTAGAAACTGAAATATAGCATTGCAATCCTCACTGGGGACAGCCGTTTGTTTTTTAAAACTATATACCAAATGTCACAGCAGCTAAGGACCCAGCAGCTTTGATGCAAGAGACGACTTCTCATTGTGCAATGACTCTATAAAGCTGAATTCTACAACACTGAGACTTTGCTCTAATGGAACTGTTTGACTATGGTTTAGTCAAACAGGCAGGCCTTAGCTGTATATACTCTATATATGTGTATGGCCAAAGTTGTATATGCACTTGTGTGGTTTGGTAAAATGACCTTCTTTAAAAGAACTTAGCTAAAATGACACAAACCCCTATACAATCTGCACAAGTTAAACTAACTTGGACTTTATTGATTTTCCTTAATTAAATCCAAACTGTTAATAGCAAGTGATTCAAAAAAATAATGGATCCAAAGTAAACCCTTCCTATCAGTTCTTTTGCTAGCTGTAGTGTTCCTAACGCTAGCAGCACATACACTGATGAGGAAGCAGAGGGAGGAATCAATAACTTAATTGCTCAAAATGGCAATAATCTCTGCTTCTCCTCCACAGACAGAAACGTATGGGTCCGTGTGCTTTTTATTTCAATTTAAACCAGTAAGTCTCAGCACAGAGCACCTCCCATGGATTAACAACCAGTTCGGGTCCCTTGGGCTGCCTCTTGTATCCACAATCCTTCCCACCCAGTTGTTAATCTCCAGGAAACGCCTTGCACTCAGACATGGCTGCATGTGAATGTAATAAAAGCATACACACATTTGCTACATGTTTGCTAACTGCTGAAAAGCAGCAAAAAATGGTGGTGTTTTGGGTTTTTTTTAAGCATCATGATTTCCTAGTCAAGGTAACTGATAATGAAGTCCTAGCATAGAGAAATTTAACCCAGATTCTGCCAGTGTGGCGAGAACCACTGAGAGAAAGGATTTTAATTGATTTTTACGGGAAAAGCTCCTGCATACTGTACTTTAAACCCAGATGAAGGTGACAAAAATTTTGCCGCTACCTGGACTTTGCCAGCCACTCTCCTCTGTGGCAGAGGAATGCGGTGGCTGCAGGAACACAACTGGAGGCTGCAGGAGCACGACAAGGCATACATGGTAGCATTTAGAGGGGGAGGATTCATGCTTCTATAGATACCTTGACGCCGTCTATACCCTCCTGACTGGCCTTTAGTCCCTGTATGCAATTCTTATTGCTTCCCTTTTAGCTGCTTTCTTGCCTAGTTTATCTTCTGGATATATTTTTCTTTCTGGACAGCCTGCACAAATTACATCATCCCTTCTGCGTATTTTATAGTCTACATGTGTACAATAAACAAATAAGGAAGCAGTACAGCAATCCAGATTAAGGGGAAAAAAGTATGGCAGGCTCCTCCTTGCTGGCTACAAAAACCCGTAATCCAGGACAGATTTTGAAGCATTTTCCTAGGCTATTTCTCCAAGTAGTATTCTTGTCAAGAGAAACATGCAAACTATTGGTGGACTTGCAAAGAAATGCTCTATTTTTACACTGAGAACTCACACAGATCTCCATGTTAATATAAATACCAATGTGTCCTAAGCAAGTTAAAACAACTTACCAGAGCTTTGCAGTTTCACCTTTGTGATTATTCTTTCAAAAATTCTACTGTAGAGACACCAGACCCGAATCATTTTCCTCAGTGGCATGGACAACTATCACTAGGAGTTAGGCCTTTGCAGGTTTTGTCCAAAGAAACACTGTTTGCCATGAGCTTTGGCTGAGACAGATCACACAGACACTTCCTTGACATTTCTGTTTGAATCTCAGAGCAAAAAATGAAAACAACATCGATGAAAGGAATAATCCCAAGAAGCAGATTATGGTCAGGCCTTGGAATAAAAGGCATTCAAAATACTTCGCAGAATCTTGGCCCCAAACATATTTCATCCCTTTATACCCATGATCCATATATGCTGGCTGTACACAAATGAGAGACATGTTCCCACAACCATGCATGCCAGTATGTTATGACATATGGTACTGTCAGTTGCAGCTAGGTCTGCAGGACTTTTTTTTTTGTGTGTGTTGGTTCTATTTTTTTTAATGAAAAAGATGCTGTTTCATCTTTATCCAGCCATTCCTCAAACCAGCAAAGAGACAGGAAGAAACCAGTGCTGAGGTGCCCTTAAAGGCAATAATATTCAAATACAAATACTACGTAATGTCCTTTCATTTCAGTGCATTACCAGTCAAGAAATAAATGGGAAGGAATAGTTTTTCATGTGCCTGTAAGACTTCTATCTGCTTCTGTTTCCCATTGTTTCTGCTCTCATATAAATTAACTAACTGGCATTTCTAGATTGCTCACTGAGCTGCTGTCATTGTGAGGGGTATCCTGCATTTATGCAATTCTCAGCAACAGCTTACAAATTGGCAAGGCTATGACTTACAGAAAACAAGATAGGTTCGCAACTAAAGCCAGGAAGATTATGCAAACTTGTACAGATTTTCCACACCTTGGAAAGAATACAACACACACTGAAGAAATAAGTCACACAATTTTCCTCTATTAAAAGGAACTATTCCTGTGTGCATTTTCAAAAAAACTCCATGAAGATAAAAAGCATTATTCTTATTTTCTCTTCTGCTTTGACCTTTTTGCTGCAATTCCCACTTAATCTTTCACTGATGCTCCTGTTTTATTATTAAAAACTCAGAAATTAAAGAAAAAAACACCAAAATGAACACATGAGGAAAAAATACTGTATTTTGCCAAGTGCTGTGCCATATAAAATGTATTTCCCCCACTCCTTGTTTTTGAATGTTTTAGCTGGCTAATCACTTCTTTTGTTGCCACTGACAGACATTACAGCAGTCATAAGACAGCCCAAGGTAACAGATATTCCTACAATAGTAACAGTATAGCGAAGTTTGCCAACTTAACCCAGATTTTGAGGCGCATCAATGACAGCAGAAATTGGTTAATACGCATAATACCTTACAGATTCAGATTTCTCACTCAGGTGCTAGAGCTCTGAGAGGCAGTGCTCTATAGGTGCAGGCTACTGCTTTAGCCTTGTTTCTTAAAGAAAAGGGACTTATACGTCATTCTTACCTCTGCCTCTCGTCCCATTCAACAACTCTTGGAGTGATTAACTAGTTTTGACCACATAGAACTCTAAAAGGAAAATCAAGTTTCTGCAAGTTTTGTGAACATAAGGAACCACTAAGATAGAGCATGCCTATGAGCATCCTGACAGAAGGGAAGGCACACCCTGCAGCATGCCTTGCATATTATTATACAACAGAAAAATCCCATGAGGGAGCAAGAGACAACACAAATGTCTCAGTATCTGGAAAAAAATTCATTGCAAGTTTACAGCCAACCATGGACCATGAATCTACAAGGCGGCAGTTTTTGCCAGTTCTGGTGCTCTCAGAACTACTCATTTCATTGAGAGAGGACAACTCACAAAACAACCAGACAAGTACATAGCATGGCTGCACAATAATGGTATATTTCAAACTGCTAAATATGTTTTTGCATTGAAGAAAAGGGTGAGTAGCTCTCCAAACCAAGACACACATCTTGAGGAATGCTGAATGATGCAGGATCTGTAATTTAACAAATTTTTAGAGTTAACGTTTGGGGCAAAGTAGCTGCAAGAGGGAGAAATTCCCATTTGTTTGGAATGGGGTTAAATCAGAGAACAATTTATTTCTCTTTACAAGCCAATGCTTTCTAGCTTCACTGAGCTTTGTCTGATTAGGCACTGCATGCAAAGAATCCATAATGGGTGGTGGCTTATGATATACGGTAGAAACAGATTTTCCTGCTCCAGCAAATAGATCCATATGCCTATTTATGTGTCTGTGCTAGTCAGCAAAGAAAGCCACTTGGTGAGATTCACCATAATGTTCACTGCTCCCTTCAGCACTCCTTGGAATTGGAAAGCTTTTATTTATCTATTATGAAGCTTTATGGATTCATCTGCAACAGTGCACTTCGGGGAACTCTATTCTAGAAACACGTTTTTTTCAGATTAATTCTTATCTCCTTGCTTGCACATGCTTGCCCTATTAATGGTGGCGTGATCTCATTAAGAGACATTAGAACCGCACCCTCCTCCTTACCCTTAGACACAGTAAGAGGTGAATTCAGATTCCCCAAACCACAAAGCAGTTTGTGGTCTCCTGGAAAGCCAGCAATTTTAAGCAGCAAACAAAGGGTCTGACCTCACTCAGACACATTGTTTAGAACTCAAGCACAGACCATGGGTCCATAAAAGCACTCCAGTGGAGCAGGCTGCACACTCAGCTGTGTAAGACTCATGGCCAAACGCCAGGAATTCCTTTGTTCGGCTCCCAGCACAGCCTCCGACCCTCTGGGTGGTCTTGGGCCCTACCCCTACAAACTACCACCCAGCACAGCACTTCCTACTGGAAGCAGCCCTACTGACTCCAGCAGCACCACTCAAAGCCATGTGCGCATGGAGGCTTGAACTCTTGGAGCCCAATTACTGGCATTTCATCTGTGTGCTAAGGAAGGAGAAAGAGATTAGAATAATTTACCTCTGCACAATTGTTATTTGGAGCTTCAGATTGTCGGCCTCCAGTACAAGCTTAAGGCACTGCAGGAGCCTTGTAACATATATTTTGCTTCCCAAAAACACTTAAAGGGAAACATGAAGCCAGGGATCTCATCCCTTCCATTCAGGATGACTTGGCAGCAGCCAACGAATCATGCAACAGCTTGTACTGTTACTAAAGTTCTCATCTTTATAAACACAATCAAAAAAAGCCAGAGACTCACACCAGTACATCTTCCCTCTCCGACTCCCATTTAACTTGAAATTATTATGTTACTTTACCCTTTCACCACTACACCAGCTGCTGAGAAAATCACTTGTTTTCAGTTGCTTCCTAAGGGCCCACTAATGGAGATTCTTTGATGATCTGGAAGGTTATCTATACCTGTCTCCTACCGAGTTCCTTGCTGCTAGAAGGATGGACAGCATCAGCTTTCAGCAATATACTATAGAAAAAGAAGGAATAAGCATTATTTTTGAAGTTCTGAAGTTGCTCATTGACAGACCTCGCAATTCAAATAAAGATACCTACACATGTAGAAATTAGCAACCAACAGTGAAAATTTGGGTGAAAGGATCTCTCATGAACTTCACACATCATTTTAGAAGGTTTATCACTGCATCGAAGTAAATTAACACATATTAACAGGTAAGGTATACAAATACATGGTAGTGTTTCCAAGAGCATGGCCTTTAGGGCTCATTTCCTACAGAAGTCTATGGGAGTTCTGCAATGATCTTACTCAAGAGTTTTGGTCAACAATGAATAATTTTGGAAAGCTCTATCATCCATCAGGGGATAGCTGCATTCTGCACCCATCTGGGAATACAATCAAGTGATGGGGACAGGTTCCGGCAATATGGCCATCAAAGGGCCGCTCTTAGCAGCTGCGGATCCACATCAGTCCAAACCACTGCATTTCACTGCATTTTTATACATTAGCCTAACAGCACAGAAGAGACTGAAAGCCAATGTGTTAACAGTGTATCCCAATGAGAGACACTGCACACGTGCATATTTTACACAGAGATACACAGAAAGCTGATGTGATGAAAAACAAATCACAGGAGAGCAAAATTTAAAAAATGTCCTAAAATGTGCATTTTATTCCATATCATTATACAATGTTTACATACAGGTATACTTTTAAAACTGCTCAAAGAAAGTGTGAAAAAAAGTGAGGCGAATATCAGTTTATGAATTCCTCCCCCTCCCCAAAATCCACACAAATAAAATACATTTTAAAACAATCTCTTCCAAATTATGTTTTCTCCTGAATTTATTGAATCTTTCATTTCAACATGAAAAATACAATCGAATGAATACTCAAGGTGAAATGCTGACCTACACTTCTGTATTGAGTTGCAAGAACACAATTTAAAACCTCCAGAAGCCCTCACTTTTCTCTGTTGCTTACATACCTTCGTTTTATTGAATTAGAAGGCACAGAAATTCCAAATCCTCACAGATCAATAAAATTCTGATAAAAATAAATTACTGTGCTGGACAACTCCTGACTTGTCTGATGTCAAACAAAAGATTTCAGTAGAATCTTTTGTTCAAAATAGCACCATTTCCACCTGATATCTCTTGAACATGAATCGTTCTTCTTGTTAAAAACTGTAGTTGGCACTTGAGGTGAGACACTTTCTGCCACAGCCAGGATTCTTCAAAAGACTAAGCATACTGAATTGCTGAACTCTCTACAAAGTGTAGGTAACATTTTTGTTGGGAAATGGCACATTTAAACCATAATGTAATATAGCTTAACCCGCATATGGCTTGCCCATTTTGGTGTTTCCCTGACCCCTGCCTGATAATTTAGCAGATGTTCTTGTGAATGTGGTGAAACTAAAATAAAGACATGTTTATGGGGTTTCATGGCAAGCAGGTGTAAAAATAATAAAACAAATAATGTGGTTGCTGCTAAGAAGGTTTTCACATGTTGTTTAACTCCAGTAAAGTTTGATCCAGCATCTGATGCATACTAAGGTTTTCTTCTTTGGCATGCGCCACTTTCTCTGTTGTGGGATTAGAAAATTAAAACATGAATAGCAGTTCTTTGCAGGCACTGATTCTCAGAACATGAAGGCATGCAATCATCATTTCTACTGGAGGGTTTAGAACGTTAAGAAATGTGCATGCTCATAAATACTGATGTCCCCAGACAGCACAACTAGAGAGAATTCCAAATTAATAAAACAAATGACAAGTAATACAAGTTTAGAACTGTTTACAGCTGCATTTGTGAAGAAAATGCACTGCCAACAGAGGTGCAATTCTTGCATGTTCTGGAAGCTCTTTGCTTATAGGAATGTGGGATGGTGAATGGCTTTTTTTGTTTTTTAAAAAGTAGGGCAATAAAGAAAATAATTTAAGTTCTTTGCAGATCCATACTTTTATATTTCATGTAATTCAGAACTTGCAAAGAACAAAAAAATTACAACCAATCTCTTCGTCAGTGACGTGACCTTTAAGAAATTTATTTATTCTAGAAAATAAATAAAATTGAAGTTAGTAGCTTTATGTTGCATGCACACTTTTATAGGACAGTCATTTAACACACTTATTTGATACAATAAATGAGCACAATGTTCTAGAGCTGCATCCTACCAGAATCCAGTAATAGTAACTTCATACTAATGCAAGCATACCTTTAAACTGACCAGGTATTTTCAGATGGAGCTCCCAGTCATAGCCTTTTTTTTTTTTTTTTTAAGATTTTTTTTAAAGTCAAATACAAGCCCAATTCATAGTAATGCAAAATTAATGCATTAAAGTCTCCAGATAACAAAACAGCTATAAATATCCTTTATGTTGGTTTTGAAATACGGAAATATGAATCCTGGTGAACATTTTTCTCTCGTCCACATTCTAGTAAAAATCTCAGGGCCAATTCATGATGTCAGGTAAACTGAGTATCTCTCTACAAAGCAGGCTGTTACTTTTTGGATACTGTTAGCCAAATGCTGTAGCTGTTTACTGAAGAGGAAAGGAGGTATGCATAGCCAAAGAGCTTACTGCTCCTCCAAAGTAGCTGTGCATACAGATAATGAAAAGCCTCATCCAGAAGAAGCATTTTCATATTTTTCCAACAGAAACTGAGAATTTCATCCACTAATTTACCACAGAATCAACAGCCTGAAAAAAAATCAATTTCTAGGTTTCTTGCTTATTTCTAAATTTACTGATTCATTCTTAAGTAAATTTGGAAGAAGCAGTTTTTAAACAAGTTAACAATATAGTCACACTAAAGTTTAATCCTCATTCAATGCCAGCTTTAGTTCATTAGTTAGGCGACTGTTTTGCTCAAGTTGCTGGTAGAGTTGGTCTGTACAGGCAGCAAGCAGGTTAGAAGGGAAAAAAAGAGGCAGAATGAAGACAGATTAGACAGAGAAAACAGTTAGGTAAGAGTTAATAAAGAAACTCGTCACACCACAGACAGTTCAGTAACATATAGAGACACATTTTACCTTTACCTTTGTTTCTATAACTCCAGTAATTAAATAGCTACTCCAAGGAACAGCTATTATAACCTATGAAGAACTGGCTAAGACTCCTGTTGTGGGGAACAGCTATTATAACCTATGAAGAACTGGCTAAGACTCCTGTTGTGGGGAACAGCTATGAGACAGGTAAGTGGGAATAGAAATGGAAGAACTGCAGCTATATTCTTAGAAGAACCAAGTCCTGCTTTAATCTTTATGTACAATGTGTGGAGGATTTGTTTTATGCATGCCATTTTTCTTGGTAAACTATTTAAGATGTGGTGGAACCTCATCTGTCAGTGGAGGGAAAGTAACTGCATCACAACCAGGGTAAGTAATAGCAGGAGAGATCCTGGTAGCCAACTACCACTAGGTCTGACTCAGCCTGTATTCCTTTCCTGGGGAATCTAACAGCTGAAATGGTATTTTTGGTAGGGATACTTCTGTTACTGGTATCAACACACTTCGATAACCTTTAAATTGTTCAGTTGTACTTCAGAAGAAAACAAACCCAAACATTCAGTGAAAATGAAATGGAAGCATGAAAACCTGTGTTGCTCAAATACAACAGAGAGGACGGTTCACATTCATGGTCAAAGAGAACAGCCACAGCTATGTTGTGACAGTGCATTTAGTGAGAGTTGTTCTGCAGAGTGAAAGAATGTTCTGTGATGGTTTTCGACTGTGTTGTTTTCTCAAATTGTCCATATTCTTCTCAATAGTCTAGATTCAAACTGTACTCCTGACCTCTTGCTACCAGACTATTCTCCTACAGGAATAACTGTTTCTGATTCTTTTCCACAAGCTTCCTAACAGCTTCCACAGAAATCCTCTTCCCCTGCAGGCTCTGGACACAGCAATGGCAAAGCTGTGCAATGAGCTGGTCTGTAGGACATACTTGTGAGATGAGCAGCAACTCCTTGCAGCTTTCTCCCCAGCCCAAACTCCAACAGCCAGCTCAGTAAAACCAGGGCACATTTCAGAACTGATCCTAAACCAGTAACAACTGGGTCTTGTCTCTCTTACCAGGATATACATATACAAGGAAAAAACATCAAAACCTCAGAGTGACTAAAATTTCACTTTGTTTGGCAAAGTGTATTTAGTTGCTATTCAAACATGACGACATAATTTGAACTAAGAACTTGATGCTTATCTTTGCCAGAGAAAACTCCTCTCTAATAGAGGCAGAGATTTACAGATCAACATCCAAAACGAGACTAAAACCCCCAGGTAAAGCATCGAAAGCATTTACCCAGTGTACGGTCAGCCCTTGATTACCCACAGGCAGTCCGTCTAGGCTGCGATTTACCACAGAGGTAGAGCCAAGGGCTGGCTCTGTAGGGCCACCTTAGGCCCAGCAGGGAGTTCAAGCTCTGATGCAGACCCAGTGAGGCTCAGCCTCAGCACAGCAGAGAGCCCAGGCAAATGAGACATCAGAGCCAGCCTTGCACACCTCATGTACATGACTAGCTACACATCTACACATGGTCAGACCTTGTAGGATGTACAACATAATGTACAGGTCAGGCCCAACGGTGACAAGAGTGCTGAAGTACTCTGCAGTGAGAAACCACAACAGCTCCATGGAGTCAAGATCAGTGCAGCAGGGCCAGCTAGGAATTCTGTACACAACTACCTGGGTATCTGCATTGCATTGCCCATTTCCAGTACTCTCTCTCCAGCAATTCATCACCCTACAGTACAGAGAGCGGATTATGTGTGTTTGAAGGAAAAGGGAAGATTTAAATACTGATGTTCAAAATTACTGTGTTAAGAAGTACCAGGTTCCTACACTGGATTTGCCTTTTTTACTTCTCTTAAGAAACAACAGTATTGCAAGGAATTGAGGGGAAAAACAACACTGTTGACACAATAAACCAAAACACACAATAGATTAAGGAGTTGGAGTTGCTGTAGTGTAAGTTACTCTGGCTCAGCTGACAAGTGACAGCTGACCACATTCCCCATAACTCTTGCATTTGTAAAGTTAATCACGTCAGCTTCAGTCATTTTACAAATGTTCATCCCATTGTATTTGGTTAACCTTCACACTAAACATTTTACTTTTCAGTTGCAATACACACAGTGTATAAACCCACTTACTGTATCTCAGTTAATGAGTAGTAAGTTATTAAACTTTACTATCTGGACTACCTGTGACTGCTGATACATACCCTGTACTTGGGCTTCTCCCCATAGCCAGTACCATTAGGACATGTGTCACGGCATAAAAAAACTGAGATGAGACGAAGTTATCTGAGAATGGCAGCAGGGAAGACGATGCATCCACTTGCAAGCCTTACATGAAAAACAGGTTTTGGGGAGGAGAGGAAATCTAGCCTAGACTGCACTGCTGAATAATCTTGAAATTGAATAAGAAAGCCACATCTACATTATTCTACAAGCTAATAAGTAAAACTCAGCTACACTATGATGAGTTTATTTAGCTGTGGTGACTTAGGAACTTAGCAATATATGCAGTGACAGGCATAATCAGACATCACTCCAATTTAAACTGATTCACTTTAATGTGAACTGGAAGATAACTTCTTTCATTGTGAAGAAAATGAAGGTAAAATAATGCAATAAATTCTCTAGTTGCAAATAAGAGTACAAAAAAGCAAGACATCAGTATTTAATGCTTCATCCTTAATTAGGCACTATCAAATCAGCTGAAAGCCAATGTTTAGGCTTTCAAACCTGAAATCTACGTTCCACTTTGCAGCAGAATAATTTCATTATTAGTATAATGATGAGAGTTTTCCTACTCCAGTTCTGAAACATTTCTCATGAGTCTGCAATTCACAAATCTGAAGCTAAGCACAAGAGTGGAAAGCTACTGAAATGTCCCTGCTGAACTTCCAATCCTATCATGCCACTTGAGAGAAGTATATTGTTTAACCAAAAAAAAAAAAATTAGCAAGCAACATCTTTGCTGAGTAAGCAAGGTATGAAAGAGGGTAAAAAGTTTTTTGCAAAACATTTAAAGGACTATTTTTGCGTGAAAAAAAGAATTTGAAGTTTTTGATATTGCGCCTTTAAATCTGTCTCAAATATTTAAGTTAACGAACAAACACATTTATATAAAGACAGGAAGTCTTCAGCATCAAACTAGGAGAAAATTTCAGACTTTAAAGTGAAAAATCTGGTGTCAAGCACTTAACTGCTCTCTCAGCCATGCTCCAACAACCAAGTGACCCCATGGAAGTAACGTCCTTGCAGGTTTTGGTGTAACAATAACAACTGAAAAGATTCCCATTACATCTATTTGTCATTTTATCTGATGAGATTTTGAGAAAGACTAAGATCATAACTGGTCAGTTTTGACCTCAGAATACCAAGAGTATTCTCATTCCATAGACTGCTATCACTGGCTTTGCATAGTCAACATTCACGCAAAAGTATTTGCAGGAAAAAAAAAGGAAACACCAAAAAAATTTAAATTCCTAATGGCAAAAAACCGCAATTTTTATTAATAACTGAAATCGTTATTTAAATAAATAAAAGGCAAGGGAATAGCAAAAGGGATACAGCTGGGATGTTTATTTTACACTGAGAGATGTAGAGTTTCTGTACAGCAGAACACAAACAGAGCATATTCTGAGACAGGTGCTAGAGGAATAGAGTCAACTAAGCTAGAAGACAGGACAATGAACCCATGAAACATCCAAAGCTTGGAAAGATGTTTTATCCAACCCGATGAAGATGTCTTTGGAGAAGTGAAGCAAAGAAAATTATCTGCATGAAAACAAAAAGTGAGATAAGGTAGGAAATAAAAAAGGTGCAGTGAAGACTTCCAAAAAAGCAACAACAGCACAGCAGAGCCCAGCATGCCAAGATGATTACTAGAGAAACACCACACCATGCTGGGACTGGAATGTTACAGTAACGTCCCCATGTACCAGTAGAGTACATTTTAAAGTCTGTTTTCCATTTAGAAATATCCCAAATTGAAGAAATACTGTAATCTCTGTACACAGAGAAGGAGAAAAGAAATCCATTTGCTTGATAAGCCACTGAGCAAAAGCATATGTTGGGGGGGTGGAGGGAATTTAAAAAAAAAAAAAAAAAGCAAAGCATACAAAGCAGACAACACTAGACCCCTACTAAAAAGTTGGGAGAAAGAGGGAAGGAAGTAATGAATAGACATGGGGATGAAAAAAAGCAAAGAAAAAACACTAAAATATGGGTGCATGCAAAATACATTTCAAGTTCTGAGCAAAGCTTACACCTTGCTGAAAGCATGCTAACTTCCAAAAAGAGATGCTGGGACTAAACATCGCACCTCATTAGCACTCAAGAGCCGCAACTCTTCCTCTTTCCCATGTCAACTGTACAGGGTTCATGCAAGTGAAAGGTATGAGCATGGGAAGGCGGATTTAGCACAGCTGACCTCTGTTCAGAGTTTTCAATTGATGGAAGAAGAGTCAGTTTGTATCAAACACTGCACGGACTAGTCACACCTTACAATTGATCACTCTCCTGCTTTCCTGCCACCTAATACACTCTGTATTTTTCTTCTTATGACTAAAATTGATATTACCACATTTTTAGTATATGCAAATTAAATTAGTACTACCCTCCATAAAATATGCAGAAGCAACCTAGAATTCAATTGTCACTTTTATAGGTTTAAACAACAAAGTATTTTAAATCAATTTCCACACTTGTAATTTAGTGATAATAGCTGAAATTTTCAGAGCAGTTAAGGAAATTTAGATAAACACTTTCCACTGTCATTGGTAGAGAATACAGTTAAATCTAAATTTCTTTGAAACTTTTGGAGGAACTTTGGCAGAGAAAAAGTATGACAGCAGAAGAATACATATGTGCTGCTTTTGCACATACCAAGGCAACTTTCTTTGGTAAACTGAACATGATGGGCTTCATAGACAATGCTTGAACAGAGGTGAACTGAAAGGATAAACGCAGAGCTACAAACAAAGGGCAACCACAAGACATTGTGGATTGCAGATACAGAATGGAAGAGTAAACACGAGCTTATTATGCAGCTTACAAAATCACCATGAGTATTTACCAGGCTAGGCACAACACTCACCCACACTCTGCCACGGTAAAGAAATTGTTCATGGTATTTTGTACACCTAGTCTCGCTAAAGGAATGCGTCTCCCGCTACAGAGGGAGTATAATTTCACCAGGCTGGAAACCGCACAATTAATGAGGGCAGGGAAGCAGGTGCAGGCAGAAGCTGGGAAGACATTTACATGGAAGTCATATCGTTGAGAGCGTGGTCCAGCTCTTCACTGATGGCTTTGTACTTCAGTTTCTGAGCATATAGCTCATCTAACATTGCCCCAAGGGAAGGCAGAGGTATGCAAGGAAATGGAGCGTGATCACGGGATAGAAGGTGAAGGTGGTGGCATAGGATACCATCCAGAAGCCGTAGGAAAGGGGAAGAGCGCATAGAAAGAGGTGTTGCGACAGACAAAACAAAAATTATAAAATTAGAGAAAAATAAAAAAAAAAATCAACAGTGAATAGTTTTGTGTGACAAGTTCATTAACTGCACTGCCAGTGGGGCAACCTGTGACATAGAGAAAACAAAGGAAAGAAAGTGTACAAGGGAAGCAAAATTCATGTTTCGCTGCCCTGGATTTTTGTTTTAATGCACATTAGGAAGGCACATAGGAGCTAGGGAGAAAAGATCAAAAAACGGAGCTCAAGAAGGATGCTAGCATTTATTTTCTACCACTTATTTTTTTTTTTAAAACCACTCTGGTTTGCGTGATGTCATAAACTCAGTTTCTTACAGCAATTTTTGTTCCTTCTAAGCATTTATCTTTCTTCTCTGCTTCCTTCCTGAGTCAGTGATGATAGATTTTCAGCAGCTACCTACATATTTGATATCCTTTATGCAGAAGTCAGCCAGCCATGCCAAGCAATCAAGCTTCTTAAAATCCTACACTTAGTGTAATGCATCTAAATAGTAAACTCCATATAACTTTTAATTACGAAGCATAAAAGCATTATTTTCTCTGGAGGGAGAAAGCACATTCTACTAATTCTACTGCAGTTCTGAAAGATTTATCAAAACCTTAAAACAAACTCTCTGAAGTTAAATAAGCTGTCCTTCTGATTATGTATACAATCCATTAGCTTTACTGAAAAACAGCAACTGGTCTATGTCACAAAATGCCTGCCCTGACCCACACTTATCGCAGTAATAAATTAGGTTAGCTTGCTACATTCCTAACTATTACAAACATAACACAGCTCCTCATCGGCTTTTTAGTAAGATAATAAGAATACTTATCATCTAATCATTTACCCTATACATTTATATACCTCCAAGTAGAAAAGTATAAAGCAAAAAAATGAAAGGAGTCTTGAGAATGTGAGAGAAAAAGGAACAGGCAAGAGCAAAAAACTGTTCACCTGTAGCATTTAAGTTATCAATACATTTCAATCAGAAAACATTTTGCCTATTTTACTCTTTAGGCAGACCCATTTATATAAGCAGGACAAGTCAGGTGAGTAGAATTGGGTACTAGGAAAAAAAAAAAAAAAACAACAGGAAAATAAAAGATCTGTATTTCTACAGTAAGTGAAAAAACCAAAATCCCATACCTTCTAGGTCATCAATGCTCTTCTCCAGCTTTGTTACTGACCTCTCAGCAAATTCAGCACGGGTCTCAGCCTGAAGTTGAGACAAATACAGACTACTTTAGGAAACACACACATCGTACTTACAAATAGAGGAGCAACAATTCAAATGAGGAAAAAAGTACAATCAGAGGAGGCAAATAATAAGGCGATACTAATTTTTAGGAGAGACATTTAACAATTAACTGTCTCCAAAATGACGTGTTCATCCTTAAAGCATCAAAGTAGTGTTTACATTAAAAGCATCAAAGTTGCACTGGAACATCTGTTGTAAAGAATAGCTCTAATTTTACCTCCTTCAGTTTGTCAGTCAGGACTTTAATCTCCTCTTCATATTTGTCTTCTTTCTGTGAGTACTGTAATTAGAAAGAGGATCACTGATATTAGACCAGGTATTCTAAATTTACCAAAAAATACCACTTTCAAGACTCTCTTCTAATAGATCAATTGTATACAAGAAATTAATATGGTTATAACTAAACTAATTTCACTCACCAGACTGTGGTAATACACAGTTTATTACAAGAGCCAAACTTCCCTTGAGTTATATTCCAGTGCTATACAGTGGGAACTTTTGAGTAGAAATTAGTACTACAGTTTTAAAGAGGAGTGGCATTTGGAAAAATTTAATGTTAGCACTCAAGTGCCATTCTGAGGGACATTCTATAAATACTTAATCCTGTCAGACTACTTAACAGAACATGTGGTCAAATAATACTGACCTATTTGGAACAGGAAGGAATGCTAGGTTCCGATAAGAGCCAAATATGAAATGAATATAAGTCCCAATGCTTCTACTGACAATGGCCTTGCTGAAATGCTGCAAAGTGATCAGCATAAAAATAAAACCCCACAGGCCAATCCAGGTGACAACGTAAGGGACACATTCTCACATAAGTCTCTAGCCTACCTTCTCAGCCTGAGCCTCCAGCGACTTCAGGTTGTTGGTCACAGTTTTCAACTCCTCTTCAAGCTCAGCACATTTGCTGTTATTTCGGAAGGAAGGCAGGAAAGGGGCGGATGGAAGATTCAGTCAAGCAAAAGAAACAGGAGAAAATAGGGGGAAAAGATAGAGAAAAATGAAAACAATTACAGAGCAAAAGAATGGCCTCAAAAGCAGCTGAATCCATCACAGATTGAAAGCAACTCTTTATGATGCCAAATTCCATTTCAAGTGTATATTAAGACGATGACCAGACAGAAATTATCTACAGCCCTTGGCTTACACAGAAGTATTTACATAGCCTTTACACGAGACAGTTCAGCTTCTTTTTGGCTGCACAAGAGATCAGTTTTAAAGGTAAAAATGAATAAATAAACAAAAAGAGACCAAAGAAAACCACCAAAGCAAGATGCAAAGAGAGTAAAGAGCAGAGCGAGGACTTATTTGTTACTATTGGGTGAGCTAACCGGCTATGGAAGCTGAAAGACTTGGGTTGCAGTTAAACCTAAAAACTGTTTATTAGTATCAGTACCTTATCCTCTGCAGCCATTAATGCTTTCAAGGTTTGATCCATTATTCTTAACTGTTCTTCCAGCTGTCGGACTTGGCTGTTAGTGAACACATGAAATGCACAAAAGCCATTCACAAAATCAGTGTGCAGGTACAGCATGCAGTGACAAAACACACGCGCACACACATATGAACACATTTACTTTGGCGTTGACCATTTATTTCAACCATTAGAGTAAATGAGCAAAACATAGCTTTGAGCTGAACACACAGTGTACTGCCAATGTTTCATGCTGTTACAGTTGTCTTGTAGCACCTCGCACACATCTTTGGTTAAGTTCAATGCTTACCTTTCTGATAGTTCAGCACGTTCCTCAGCCCGCTCCAGGTCACTCTCAATGATCACAAGCTTACGAGCCACCTACAAGAAAAGGCAAATGACAATCAGAGATATTACATTGCTGCAGCGCACGTCACCTGTTTCTAGAACCTACAAAGCAGGGAGTTGGGCCTCTCCGTTTTTTGGTCAACACGTAAGTTTTGATTATGTGACATTGTCATTATTCATTTGAGTCTTTGTTATCTGACATTTTTCAAGACCTCTCTTTCATTCACCAAAAGGCAACTTAAAAATATTTTTCTTCCTAAGAGACCAGGGACTATTCTCAATCATTTTAGTGCAAAGATCTGTCCACAGATCTCCTGCCACCTCATCCCCTGAGGTATCTGGGTGCCCATTTTCCCTTCCACAGCTGCACAGAGTGGTGTTTGTGATCTTTTGAACTTAAAAGGCAAAGGGAGAAAAAAAAAAATTACAGGCACAGCCTAAAGGGCTTTAGAAACAGATGACCTGCACTCAAGAACTGACCTCTTCATACTTGCGGTCAGCCTCTTCAGCAATGTGCTTAGCTTCTTTAAGCTGGATCTCTTGGATTTCCATCTTCTCCTCATCCTTCTGGGCTCTATTTTCAATGACCTTCATGCCTCTGAAAGACGTGAAAAACAGGAAATGCAAGATTCAGGGCTTGCCAGTGTATCTCCAGCTCTACTACTACTGGACTGCCGCTTTCAGGCAGGTGTATTAAGGTGAAAGAAGCACGTCAGTTACTTGATTCTTCATACAGACCTAGTCCTGTGCATTCATACTTCAGAAGATCAAAGGAAAGAAGCATGTCTCAGGAACAAAGAAAATTTAATTTCTTTACCTCTTACCACCGTTCAGCTGTACTACTCTTTTTCATTTTAAATTGAAGGAAAACTGATCTTATAGAAAGGTAAATAAAGGGTCTTGCTTCTAAAGACCTAAAAAGGTGACTAAAGACATCTGTGCTTTTACATTCATCGTGAAACAGCATGTTACAACCCCTGCAGGACTGACAGGCATTATGTTTATGGGCGAAACAGATTCCTGCGAGTTTTGCCATGTCAGAGCCCTACAGCACTGAAGCTCTCTGTGCTCTGCATAAGCAAAATTTAACTCCTGCGAAACAGGAAACATTGTGTATTGCCCCTTCCATGCATGCTCGACCGAAATTCTCTTAACTATTTCACAACACACTGTGAGTCTCAGGCACTTTTCATTTCAACAGGCTGCATTGTTAGTGAGGTAGAAATAGATATGCAGAATAGGTAGGATTCTTTCCCAATAAAAGGTACTATCACAGACATAAAATACAATTTGAAGAAATAAAAGAGAAGATCTTCCAAAGCCACAAATCTTGAGTTCCTAACTTACATTAAGTACTTCTGGAAATCCCAGCCTAAATCTGAAGGAATCATCATGCTCTCTCTCCTTTGCTTACTTTCATGTACCAATCTCACCAACAGGAGAACAAGAGCCTCTTCCAGCACTTTGCTATTCTCCAGGTGAGATTTTGTACTCACAATGAAATCAAGAATCACCCGACACCACAAGAGTACACATCACCCTCAAAAAGATGTCTCCCAAATAGAGAATTGGGGCTGGGCCATGCAGTTTTCCCAGGATGTGGCATGATACATCAAAAGCCCTACCCCACTTAAATCTTATCTTTACAACTGAGACACGAAAAAGAATTCAAGCCTACACATTTTGGACATCCCTACAGACAAGCTGTAACTGAAGTCCATGTAGGCAAAGGAAGAGTGGATTACACATGTTCAGAGACACAGGAGTGGTTTAATTTATTTCCCTAATCCACACCCCAGCAATTATCATCTTTGTCATAAGAGTAACAATCCATTCAAGAGTGGCCCCACCCACCTCTCACTCTCATCTGCAGCCTTCTCGGCCTCCTCCAGCTTTTGCAGGGCAGTAGCCAAGCGCTCCTGAGCCCGATCCAACTCTTCCTCAACCAGCTGGATGCGTCTGTTCAGAGAAGCTACTTCGCTCTCAGCCTAAGCACAGGAAGAACAGAAATTAATTCGTAATAAGGCACACATCACCTCCTGTAAAAGATTATCCCACGTACCTAGTGCCATTTAACAGCACTTCAGTAATTTCTGACTTCATCCACTAAAAAGCCCATATTACAAAGATGTACATGCCCTCATTAAATTGTGAAGTTATGGCTTCATGGAGGAAAAAGCTTCCTTTAATTAATGCTTCCTTTAAATGAAGCACATTAAGGACTGTACAATTTGTACTAGAAAGAACTGCACTGGAAAAATTATGCATCGTTCCCCAAATATTTTCTGTTATTATATTTGCAGACGTTAACCAATTACAGTCCCCCCCCCTTTTTTTAATCAAATCAACACAAACTAATTACCCGATTCTTCTATGTTATCCCAAATCCTTTATTTATGACCTTTTGCCACATTTTGATAAGAATTGTCCCAATATTCCTTGAGTTCCATAAGAAAGTTTCAGCATAAACATGCAAAAATACACCTAGATGAGCATTTGCAATGAGACAGCCGACACAGAGAGAGCATGAGAACATTTAAGAAATGCCCGAATACCCACAGGTTTTGTTTACAGGCAAGCTATGCAAGAGCTGAAAAAGAAGGCACCAGTAGAGGCTACATCTCAGACAGGCCCTGGTACAGGCAACAATCGCTTAAAATATCTGTTTTTTTCCCCATACTGCCATCCTCAAACTTCCCCCAGATTTGCCTCTCTTGCATTACCTGTTCACTTAATCTTCTGTATAACACTTGCAACTCATCTGCCTCTTTATCATTACAAGCTTTTACTTCTGACATTCTTAAAGCTACACTTGCTTAAGTTGCAGAGTAAGTTCTATAACAGCCTTCTTGTAGTAATCTCATTATTAAACTTGATTTCTTTCAAAAGGATTAAGTGCAAAATATGTATAAAAAGGTCATTATTCTAAAAAGTTAATTACTTCTAAGAATAACAGTTACTCAATTAGTACTGAAAATGATCTTGCTATATATGAGGAAGCACACATCTGAATTTCCTATGAAGTCTAGTTGGGAGGGGCAAAAACCAACCCTTTATCAAAAGTAGATACCAGAAGTATCAGTTTGGTACTTTTTCTTTGATTAAAAATTTAAGGAACTTATTTGTTGCTTTTACTAACCAGAGGCAGCTAGATACAGTTGGCCACAGCTAAAATTTTGTTGTACATAACACAAGTAAGAATAATTTACACACCAGACAAGTAGAACAACCTTTGACATAATAGTAATGTTGCCCCATTAGAACAATTGGAAGTAACACATGAACAGGGAAGCAAATATATATTTGAACATTAATGAGTATTGGCAGTTAACAGGAACCAGGAGTAGAAAAGACTTCATCCTTAGAGATCTAGATTAACCCAAATATAAAATCTTTAGCTATGTAATCAAGCAGCAGTACTCCAAACCTGTATTTTCAGACTTCTGGCTTTAAACAGTAAGAAGTTGAACATTCTGATTTGAGAAAGAAAACAACCTTTCATAAATGTTACCCTTGGGAAATTTGTAATGTTACAAGTTAATTATTATCATGTCAAGACTCCTCATCATGATAAGAGCATACAATATGCTTAGAAAACACAGGGTGACTAAAGTTCAAGTTTTTACTTCCTGCTCCAGTAACTCAATAAGGGTTTACCAACCAGCCATATATGGCCCAAGTTATTCTTCTGCGGAGCAGGACTTCTCTCCTTATATGGTAAGGAAGGAAAAAACCCCAGTGACATTAAGGGGCACTCCCACAGCTAACAGACAAACATAACCTTCTGCGTTTTTGCCATAGCACTTATACACCACATATTTTTACAGTGAGCAATGACATGGATAAGTTACCATTGGGTGTTAATTATTACTGTTGCAAGAGAGATTCTGTTTTCCAGAAGAAGGAAGAAAAATGCATTCTGAAAATGTGATTACCAACAGCCCCTTGAGATGCATGCACTCAAAACAGAAAAAATTCTATTTTAAGGCAATGGCTGCTAGTCACAGTCTTGAAACTTTTAACAATCTGGTTTAACAGACTGTTAAAGCTGTAGCTGTAACCTGTGATACGTTTTGGCCACAGCTTTAGCTTTTTCATTGTTTGCGTATCTGTACCTTGGACAGGAAGAAAAAAAAAAACAAACACATAAAACTACCCTAGCTGGTCACATGCTATACATTTAAGGTGTTACACTAAGGGAAGGATCAGATTCACACCTCAGTTTGCTTGCTGCAATATTCTGAAAGACTCCCTCCTCAAGCATACAGAAATACAGCTGCAACAGTAAAAAAGATCCATGCATAGCTAGCATTATAGAAGAGGCACAGGTCTACATGTGCCTGTGAGCTCAGTTTTCTGCCTTTATTCACCCCAGCACTGACCCCTCCAAACAAAAACTTAAATACCATGTAAATGTACTCTGCAGAATTCCACATTATCCACATAAACCAACTCCAAGGAAGAGACAAACATTAACGTTTAGGATCCTAAGCCTTATAGCAATGTGGCTGAGCTCTAATGGGAAGACTTCACCAGCAAGCTACAATCACTCCTCATGTGCTACTCCTTCTGCCACAACAGCTAACAACAAAACTTCCCATTTTAATGGGAATCCCTTAATATGTTGTTTAGAACAATACATTTACTGAAAGTAGGAAAATTGGTGTGCTTCACTCCACAAAACTTAGAAAACGAGTACAGGATCTTTTAAAGACAGAAACCCTTATGAAACAAGTTAATGACCGTGACATGATCCCTCACCAAAAAAAAGGATATGTGAAGTGATCTGCAAGAATGCAGTAGTTATACAAGTGCAAGGAGCCATATTTTGCACCTTGGGAAGATCACCTGCAAGTAATCAGAAGGCTCTTCCTTTGAACTTGCTGCCCAGAATGAGCAGAAAGCCCCATATTAAGGAAATCCAATAATCACCATTTTTTCTACTGTAATAAACTACATGAATAAGAAATTTGTTCTTTTTCATCACTTTTACGTGACCACTGAAGACATTAAAACTGCCCGTTTTCAAAGGACACTATACATTTTATAGCAGGAAACATTAAGTTACAGCTGCTAGAATTCCCCAAGGTCAGTGGCAAGGCAAACAGCAGCCCTATCAGTTTTTTACTGTAACTGCCACCCAAAACTACATCTCTCTGCTATGTGAGTCTGTGCTGCTCACACCTGATCTTGTCTCGGCCTAACACCGTGCCTTTCCCATCTTAGCTAGGGGTTTTGACAAGCTAAACATACTACAGATATATAGTGACAGGGGCCATATGGTCACATTATTATGGTGTTTTCAGGTACTGTAGGCAAGTACTCGGATGTTGGCATCTCAGGTTCAGTCCCAAGTACATAACGTCTTAAGAGCTGGCCTGCTGACCTCCCACAGCTGAACTCGTTTGGATGGGATAAACAGACAGCTGGCACTTAGGAAAAAAAAAATTATAAAAGCTTGCTCAGAACCTAATACAAAGCTCCCAATCTCAAACATCTCACCTCAGCTCTGCATTTTGCTGTTGGCCAGCAGACCTAGTGGGGTCTACTCACGCAGCACAGCTTCATCTGCCCCACGCACCACTTAGGTTACTGAGCCGGACTGTACAGCGCTCCAGGCCGAAAACCGCAGTGACCCACTCCCCACCTGCGGCCCTGGGCCTGCCCGCGGGGAACAGCGGCCTCCGCCCGCAGCGCGGGGAGGGGGCGCCGCAGCGGCCGGCAGGTAACCATTTTGTCGGAGACGGCGGCGAAGGAATCAAGCTGCCCGACCCGCCGGCCGAGGAGCGGCGAGGATCAGCTGTGTCCCGGGACCCACGCCCGGCGCCACCGCCCGCTCCCACTGGGCCGCTGCCCCCTAGCCGAGCCGGGCCGAGCCGAGCCGAGCGGCCCTACCTCCTCCCGTAGGGCCCGCTCCTGGTCCACCTCCCGCTGCAGCCGGCCCGCCCGCTCCTCGGCGGCGTCCGCCTGCTCCTGCAGGCTCCGGATCTTCCTCCGCACGGCCTCCAGCGAGCTCATCGCCGCCATACCCGCGTCTCGGCCGGCCTGCGCCGCCTCCCTCCGCCCCAGCCCCGGAAGTCCCCCCGCGCCGCAACGCACCGCGCACTGGGGCGGGGCTGCCGACACCGAGCTGAGAGCGGCGCGGCGCACCGCCGAGGCGGGCACGGAGGCAGGTCCCGGGGAGAGGCCGGCCCCAGCCGGGAGAGGGCTCTGCGGCGGGGCCGGGCCGGGGG
>VZTQ01014988.1:270557-337147 GCA_013400755.1 Pelecanoides urinatrix | reverse complement strand
CCCCGCCCCGGCCCCGCCGCCGCTCGGGAGTTGCTGCCGGCCGGAGCTCAAGCAGAAGCCGGTGGGAGAGCGGGGCCCCGGCGGCCCCTCCGGCCTGAACGCCACGGCCGCACCGGCCCCCGAGCCCCCAGGGCCAGGCCGGGTCAGCGGGGACAGGGAAACTGAGGAACCTGCCTTTTGCAGCGAAGGTGAAATGTAAAACGAAACTAACAAAAAAATTTGCAATGCTAGGTCTTTAATAAATATCACACCTTACGCATGTTTATTTTCTTTATTCATTTACAAAGCCTGCAGCCTCTAGAAGAACAGGAACAGAGGGTTACGTGTATTTTGTCCCTGTCTCCGTCAGTCTTCCTGCGAGCCCAGCCGGGATTCCAAGCACTGACTGAGCCACTGGAGAGCCCCTCGGTGCTGGGGATGTTCTTGCTGGATCTGGTGGACGATGGCGTTGATGGTGCGGAGCCGGTCCTGCAGTTTCTGCTGCTCGTTTCTCCAGGCTTGTTCGCTGCGGCACAGGGGAGTGTACTTCCCTTCCTTCAGCGCCTGCAGGTGCTTCTGGCGCGTCTGGTAGGCCACGATCTCCAAAAGGTTCTGAGAAAAGCAACAACGGAAATTGCTTTGACAGCAGACTGCACCCAGAAGGAACTAAAACCAGCGTGATTCGTGTCACTGGTACTGTCACCATTGTATTTTGAAATGGAAAGGCTTCTTAAAGAAGGATACTGCTATAAAGTCCCCGTTACAACAGCCAAACAGCATCCTCATTCTGAGTGCTGTAGAGGTACGGTCATGTCACAGAATTCCATGAATCAGAGAAATACCCGCGCGTACAAGGCCACCCTTGCCAGGACAGAGTTTCACCAACTTAAACATGACACAGGAGGTCATTCAAGACCTTGAGCTGGCTCTCAAATTTGTAACGTACTTATGAGTAGCCAGCTAGCGCTCACAAAGGGTAGTTGTTACTAGATATTCTCAAGACACAAACGATGTCCTTCGGGCTGATGTTTCCGGGTGAATGCTGCCTCACTAAGGGTGCAACTGCAGCATCAACTCAGGACCACTGTGAGCCCTCAAAACGTGCTCAGTTGAATTAATTGCTAAAATTACATGCCGAGCACTCCCAGTTCGGACAGTGGTGAGACAAAGAGCCAGGGAGCTGGCAACAGAAGAAAGCAGCAGGTTCTATTTAGCTTGCCCGCTGTGCTCACCCATCGTTTCTTGTTCCGAAGACATTCTGCGTCCAAATGGAGGCCATCGGACTCAGCCTGCAGTCCGCGCAACTCTTGCTGCTTTTCCGAGAAGGTGGCACTAAGGGACGCTTGGGTGCTCTCCAGCTCCAGGATGGTTTTGTTGCAGTCTTGAGCGTTCTAGTAAACGGAAGAGAAGGAAATGGCAGATTCTGGTTCTTTAGTTCACCTGCATTCCCAGCCATCTTCCCAGAACTCTTTCTTTTTTTTTTTTTTTTTTTTTCTTTTTTTTTTTTTTTTTTTTTTCTTTTTTTTTTCTTATTCTTTTTTCTTTTCTTTTTTTTTTTTAATGAGTTTCCAAGGCCCGCCCCCTGCGCAGTGCTGTACCTGTGCGGGGGCTGTGTGCTGACACCCCGTGTGTCTGTGCTAAGTGCGCACTAGTGCTCATTACAAGGCAAATACCGGCTACGTGAGCTCTCGCAGCCCTGCTTCACTTGCTCACCTTCTGGGTTTCACTGATCTTCTTTCTCAGCTCCTGTTTCTTGCGGTGGAAGTCACTCTTGGTGATACGTTTCTTATCTGTTTTGTTCTGACCCTCCCCACGAATCACTATTGCCTCTCTACGAGAAACAGATGCCTCCATATCACGAATCATCTTCTCCTGCTGCTTCATCAGCCTGCCATAGCGGACCTGCCGTTTGTCAAGATATAAAACAGGCTGAAGAATCATCTTCTCCTGCTGCTTCATCAGCCTGCCATAGCGGACCTGCCGTTTGTCAAGATATAAAACAGGCTGAAAATAACAAACAGTTACGAATGGCACCTAACTGAAGTCTTCTGTGTGGCGCACCCCATCAACATAAACCAGATACCCGTAACATGTGAGCCTTGGCAAGCCAAATTTGCTCTAAATTCAAACCTAGCTTGCCTGTGTAGATCCAGAAGGCAAAGGGCTGGATTATCAACTCCTCTAAAGTAACCTTCAAAATGTTTCACTGAAACTCCTTAGCAATTGCAAAAGCAGAAGAGCAGAAGTATCCTGAGAATGAAAGGGAAGAGTTGCTTTGCCAGAAGACAGAAGACTTCCCTAACCAGTGATTAAGATGATGCAATATTTAGTAATAAACATTTCTTTGCTTACAAATTGGGGTCACAGAAATAGGTGGCAGACATATTACATTTTAAGTAGATTTCTCAAGTATATCTAGATTCTGCTGCAGCCCATTACACAGCATGCACAAGGAACGCATAAAGTGCATGCGTGCTGGATGTATTTAATTCAATCTAGCTGCAGGGTGATAAGAATTCCAATACTGCTATAGCCCTGAAGATGCTACTTCTCCAGCCTATTTCTCATCTCCTGCCTTATGTTTCAGCAACTTTAAAGCTGAATATGTTATGTGCACCTTCTCCTCCTCAGTTCTCTTTCCCAATGGCTTACTTGCATCCTATGAATCTCTGTTCTCATGGCTTCGATTTCGCCTTGTCCTGCCTCAGAATCCACCGCTGCACGCATCTCTCTTGTCAGCTGGATCTTTTTCTCCCATAGCATGATTTGATGCCTTCAATGACAGAAAGGGAAAGCAGTGCCTTTGTAAACAACAGAGAGGATGCTCCCTCTGTGCATTATTGGCAGCACACTCCCAAGATCGATGCTGGACACAGAGCTGAATGGCTCGGCAGACACTAAGAATTTGCATACGGGACAAATAAAAGGGCAGCAACAGAGCGGCGTGAAATCAGACAGGAAGCTCCGCAATTTAGAAAATGGCATGATCTCTGTGAAAACAAGTAAGCCCAGACTGAGAGGGGCCTGATGGACCCCGATTAATTGCCCAGTGCAGCACATTCGCTCTGAGCTACTGGCAGAGGAGATAGCATGCAGAGTCTTCCCATACAGATCTTGGCAACATCCAGCACAAGCATGCTGGAATCGTTAAAGCCAACATCCTCTCAGCTCTTGCTGGCTCCAGAGACGGCTAAAGAACCTTTCAGTTTCTGTGTTTCAAAAACTCATTAAACTCCTTTCATCTTCTCCAAGGACAGAAGCACATTTGCTGCTGCTGGTTCAGTTTGATGACTGGAGAAGAAAGGTAACATGGACATATATACAAAAGTTCAAACACTGGCACAACGCAAGAATCTCTCTGGTACCCACTCTGCTTCCACCAGGCTGTTTAGGAGTCTGTTCTTCTCCTCAGTCAATTGACTGTGCTTCTCCTGCATCTCAACTGATTCTTTTTCTGCTGCCTAGAGTTGAGAAGCATAAACCAACAAACATTGTCAGACTGAGAAAGATTTACAGGATCATTTTTTGCCTCTGATCTGCAAGGGAGGTTGAGACCTGGAAATAAGATGTCAAGCCTCTGTACCTTGAGAGACCGTACAAATTCATTCTCTGTGATAACATTGCCACATTGCAGCTCCTCGAAACTATTGTTGTTCTTGTTGATCAACACATTCAACTTTATCAAGTCATTTGACATGTTCCTCATGTGACGTTCAATGTCTTTCTGTTCTTTTGTTTCCTGCTGAATTTCATCTACAGGTGAACAGAAGAAAGTCTTTAAATTCGCAGGAACACTGGGTTGAATGCAGGAAGGTGTGATAAACTGCTATTAGATCAAACAACACTGCATGCGGAGCCACCTGTGTCCCACACACCCAGCCAAAACCTTTTTCGTCAAGCCCAAAAATCAAATAAGGTTTTGAAGGAGAAAACCTTATTTGGAAAGAGTTGAAAAAGAGTTGGTTTTGGCCAAGGAAAGTGCTATCATTGGTGGGGACACTTACCTACCAACTACTTGCAAACTTTATTTAAGACGTGTAACACGTGACATGGTCACTTAGAGTTCGACTGTGTCAGTTAAGACAGCAGGATCGATCATTATAGAAAATAACGACACGCAAAACAGCAGAAGGTGCCTGGCTTTTAGCCCCCGAGAATAGTCCTGGGGTCATTTGCATTATTGCTCACGCACGTATAGGAGCACTGAGGGCATTCTTTGGTGAAGGTCTAGCATTACACACGCGTAAGCCTTCGCTCCCTTTTTTGGCCATTCATGGATGAACATTTTAAAAAAGAATTAGGGAATTACTTACTTTCAGTGCGTACTTTCTTCTGCTGCATTATTGTGATCTGTTTCTTTAACATATCCAAGGAGGCTACTTGTTTCTCCCGTTCGTCTGTTAACTTCACCAGCTCTTTCTGCAGATTGAGCCAGTACTTCTGTAGTGTCATCACTTCAGAATTATATTCTTCTATCTGCTTGGTCAGCTTGTTGATCTCAATTTCCAATGGTCCCAATTCTTGCCCCTGTATGAGGGCAAGGTTTGAGATTAATCAGGCAGAAGCTGCCGGAGCACTTGTTTATAGCATCATGGCAGAAGGCCGGTCCAACTGCTGAGACGCCTACTAAATACTTCAACTATACTGTTATTTTGTCAGGTAGTTACTTTATGCCTCCATTTCCCATGAGTCAGATGGGACTAATAATTCCTGACCTCACAGGAATAAATGCAACAGAAGCCCCAAAGGCTCTCAGACTCTGTGGTGAGAGGCCTCCTAAGCTCTTACAACAGGTACATCTGGACATTCAAGAGTTTGCGAAGTGTGTGCCACAATAATCATTTTTCCATTGGTATCCATAAAGGTCTTGCAGCTCACAGTGCTAGGAACAGCTCGGGGTATCATCTGAATGGGGACAACCATCAAGCAACTTAAGTCACTCTGCCTGTTCCATTCTTCCCTCGTCAGTCTTTGCAGATGTTATAATGAGATCCTATTTACTCCCAGAGTATTGATGTCATTCAACATTTTCATCAGGTGTAGACAACTCCCTGCAGAAATTTGTGCTAGGCACACCCTCATTTCACAATTCCCTAATGCCAGCTCCTCTTCACATGCATTAAGAACTGTTTGACAAACGTAAACATGTACATTAACTAGTGCAGCTTTTAAATCACTAGTACAGATGCCTGAAAGATTTAACTATCCAGCACTTTTGCAGTTACATTTATTAAGGGCATCTGTGGTCACCACAAAGAATAAAATCAAGTTTGGGATTGAAATGTTAACATACATACCCCCTGCTGAGAAAGAATCATCTCCAACCTCTTGTTGTACTGGCTGATGACCTTTCCCTTGTTCTCAGCCAGGAGACTGCACTTTGCAATCTCACTTTCTCTGCAGCTGATCAGGTCATGGATATTTTTTATTTCCTCGTCCAGCTCACAAAGTGTTTTTTTGAGAATTGTCAGCCTGCAGTTGGTATGAGTTGCATTCAGAATAACCTGGGTCGTATCATTCTCAACCTTAGAAAAATGCAGCTCCTAGGAATATCAATAGACAGAAAACAAATTACTGTCACCAACAGCAACTCATTGATTTGTAACGCCTACTTATCAAAGCACAGGAGTCAAGGGATTTACAGTCTACTCCCAGGTCTGTGCTGCAAGCTGTAAGCAAGCTACTTACCCTCTCTGTACCTTTGTTTCTCCAGCTATTGACAGGAGATAGCAATATTTACCTCTGCCATAAGGCTGTTGAAAAGCATTAAGGAGCCTAAACATCCCCAAACCCTTTAAGAGACCACACTCATCACTTCGGCAATTATCTTCCCTGCCCGGATGTCTCTAGTTACCTGGCTAACAGTAGTAGGACATTGCTATATTGTACTTCTCCACCATGCCTGACAAACGTATTCCTCGCCTAACAACAACTGTACTAGCCAGAAAGCGTCGGTGTGTCTTTTGTTTGAGTGCGGTATGAATGCAGCCAGGTAACTTTCTGCACAGCCTGGACCACACCGCGAGAGGCTGCAATTTGGTCTTTTCCAAGTCCGTAGTCTCTGCGCTATATTCTACTGTGCAACACAGATGCTAATAAGAGTCAACGCAGAGTATCCACTTGTTTGTGTGTCTGTCGGAAAGGGGGGTGGCGGGGCCTTTCTCGCCATGAAAGGTAACCCTGGAAGTCTTCCAGTTACTTAAGATATGCACCTGATTTAAAAAACCCAGGGGCAGGCTGAAGTAACCCAGAGGTGTGAGCGTGTTGTGTTAGCGCCAGCCCACGTAACTCCATACCATAAATACTATGCTGAATCTTCTAGTTTTTCTATCTGTACCAGTTACACGCTCCCAAAGAGAGCAACTTATCATGCCCTGAAGAACTGTGGGTCTGGCTTGACTGTTCCTTGGACTGTAATCCTTATTTGGAAACTGAGAGTATGCCTGTATCACATTCCACAATGCAGTATAGAGATATAAGTTAATGTGGAATATAGAAGTACCATATATGTATTGCAGGAAGACAGTAAGTTAAGAACTTGAACCACGTTATAGTAAACACTCCCAAGATTCATCATTCTGCCCCATTTTTTAAGTAAAGAAAGAATAGTATGTTACATATCAGGCCTTTTTGGCCAAACTCTCTCGCATACATGAGAATCCTGCAATAAGATTACTGGAAGAACTAAATTGAAGTTGCAAACCCAGCAGAGCTTCAATTTCAGACCTGAAAAACAAAATGAAGACACTGACAAAGCACACTTGAGAAACACTGCTCTAGGCTGTTTCCTTCCCCTGCCCTCCCAAACAGAAGAGATACCATACCAGATCTGTTTTTCTCCTATGGAGTTTTGCAGCCAGCTGGGAGAATTGCTTTGTGGCTTTGCTGGACATCATCTGTTCCTGAAGCTTTGCCATGATTTCATTCTCCATCTGCTCTTTGGCATCAGTCCCTTTCTCTATATCCTTACTGACGGACAGCAACTCATTCAGACGAGCAGCTTGATCCTAAAAGGTAGGGAAGACAGAGACAGGATCACTACAACTGTTTGGGGAAGGGGATTAAATACCTGTGGCCAATTCAAAAGATTCTTCTTCCAAGTAACTCTTCTCACCATCTTGGTCCTGTTGAGGGCCCGCTCTGTCTCATGGAGAATGCGAGTATAGGTGCCATATTCAACCTTCAGGGCCTCCTGTCTTGAAAGGCACTGGGCAATCAGTTTCTTTGTCGTGTTGGCGTCGTTCTGTGAACGGCTCAGGATGGTGACAAGCAACTCATTCTTCTCCTCCTCCTTCCTGATCGACTTTCTACAGCCATGGATGTCCGTTTCCAGGGACTTGAGGTCATGTTTGTACTTGCTGGAGAGGCAAGGAGGATGGAAAATCATCACAGGGATTGATTCATGTGCTGAATGGTCATCTACAAATTCCTCTTTTCAAACATGCTATTGTAGCAACAACCGACCACGAAGGAAGATCTTTATAAAGGCTAGTCTGCCGTGACAGTGCAGAGTCGTCAGAATACGGATGGAGACATTAAGATTTAAAAGGAAATGTATGTTGGAAAATTAATTCCTTCTTTCAGTCTTGTCCCCACTCCCCATTCTTACCAGGATGCCACCATATAAAAGCATATTGTATGTCCTCAGAGAATCAGTCAAGTTTTAAGACTCCAGACCAAATAAACACTTCCTTTGGCAACAATAGGAAGGTTTTCCTGAAGATTTCTAAAGGCATCACAAAATCCTAATCGAAAGTGATAGATAAATCCTTCTTGCTGTCTAGCTCATTGGATTGAGAGATGTTGCAAAGGTGAAGGAACTCTTTTAAAGGAATAAAATGTGAATAGAAAAACTCTAAATAGCTACAAAAACCCCACATATTTCAAGGGAGGGTTGTGTTTTGGAGAAAGAAAATAGTAACAAAGAACTGTACTTCTTATCCTTTAACCTTACTATGCGCTTTAGAGCAGCAAACATGTTCTGTCTGACATATCCTGCACACACAGTAATAAACTTGACTGAAGACATACTGCCCGCCTTTTAGAATCCCTCCTGTCCAAATTATTTGAGGTCTCTCCTGGGACTGTTTTCAGATACCATACCTCAGCAACTCTTGTGTGGCAATATAGGCCTCATCTCTTTGCTTCATTCCAGCCAAGCTGCTATTCCAGTGATTCATCAATCGCTTTTTCTCCATGTTAATAGCCTGTACCTCCATGCAAGCCTAGGGAAGGGAGAGTTGGTAGACAGAATGAATTTATACTGTGCTGAAAAAACACATTCATGTTACAATGCAGTATTTTTCTTCTGTTCATAATATGCTGGGCAGGAACAGCTTCAACTAATATGTGTCTGGTTTATTGTCACACCAGACCACAAAGCATAGGTCTGCAAGAAAAAAAAACATGCTGAGAAGGTAGGGGAGGAAGGGATTTACAGGCAATTCTTCAGGGGGGGAAAAAAAAAAGTCTTCATTCCTACAAACGGGAACAAACCATACAACTGTGGCCTAGATTGTACACACCACATGGGCATGAGCCAAAGCGGTCAGTCCTTCCAGAGGGAAATATTAACCAGAAGCAAAAAAAGCACCCTCCTACCTCATTTACTGCTTGCCGAGTTACTTTTGTGTCCTCTGCCTGGGCCACAAACTGAGCTTCAAACAGAGCAATCTGTTCTTGTAGATCATAGACTTTTCTTGTTAAGCGGTCTACTAGAAGATCCTAAAGAGTCAGAGCCAAACAGTTAAGGATGAGCAATATAAACTCAGTCTTAACCAGCTATATTCTACAAGAATAACATAGGCTAGAAAAGGGATTAAATTGGCAACTGCATTTGATTTGATTCCTATTGAAACTTTTCCCTTCCTACACAAATAACTCATGAATCTGACAACTTTCAAAAGAATGAGACCTTCTTTGCTGATTGTTTATTATTCCATTCGCAGTAGTAAATTGATACTTCAGATGTGAAGCAGCATTCATTCCTGTCAGCATGGATTATATTGTGCCACCTCTCCAGCAGCTGGGAATCTTAATACTTCATGTTTTAAAATCCTTTGTTAAAAAACATCTAAATCCATTTGATTTCGACTGTTTTCATGCAATTCCTCATTAATAATAATCAGTCTGTGTCCTGCTGCAAGCAGAAGGCAGCAGAGGGAGCTCCAGCACACCAACCGGCTCAGTTAATTTTCAAAGTTCGCTTTTCATTGTGAAACTCATTGTGACTCTGAATAATTCTCGAGACTTGAACATATGATACTTCTTCACTAAATATCTTTCTGCCCCCACACCCCCTTTGCTTGAGTGAAGAGTGATTTACAATTATAAGGTTTGTCAAAAACCTTTGGGCAGTACATGCCACTATCTCGGTGGTAGGGATTCTTCTCATTTTCAGAAAAGCCTGTGGGTTTTTTTCAATTATTTGGGAAAAATCGCCCCATACATCTTCCATGATTCAGTCACTATAGCCTTCCTTCTGACACGGCAGCACGTCCTCCAAGACTCACCACTAACTCTCATCTGTATTTATTTATTTATTTTAAAGAAGACAGTTTTACTTGATACCTGTTTTCTCTTTTCCACCTCAGCCTGGACCTTCTCTGCCTCAGCCTTCTTTGTCGACTGTTTCATTAGTAAAATATTATGACGCATATCCTGGTCCATATTCTGCATGTAGAAGAGATGCAAGGCCAGGTTTTCAACCTGGGTCTGCGTTGCAGAAACTGGGGATGCAGAAGGAAAAATATTTACAGAGAAGCATGTTTGTAGGATACACTTTAAGCAGAGATAAAAGGGAAAGAAATAGAGAAGCACCCAAAGCAAAACCCACACACTTACCAGCTAAATCAGCCCTCCCTGAAATAAGAATTTACATCAGCTTTGGAGTATAGCTCCACAAGCAAAGCTAAGAATTTTGGTAAGCTATCCCTTGATTCCCAGCACACAGAAGCCCAAGAAATCAAAGAAGGGGCCTCAGGAGGCTGTGAATTCACTTCTCTGCCCCAAAACAGAACTGTCTCTTTCTCAGTCTGTTGAATGCTTCTCTAATTTTTTCAATAATCTGTAAAAACTTTCTAGGCAATTTATTTTAATGCTTAGCTATCCTTGCCATTGCAATTGTTGTACTGTTTCCTATGTCCCAACACCTGCAACACAAAAAGAATGAGTCAAGTCCATTTCTTTGGCTGGAATGGGCTGCCACATGGATGGTGCTCTCATACTCCTGGATGCCCCTAATGATCTACGACCTTTGCAATCTCATCACACCCTTACAGAGACACAGGCAAACATAAGTGATGGGCATTTTCCTCCTGCTAAGTCACAGAACAGCCTACCTGCCAGGAACAGTTTTAGTTTTAGTCCTAAAGACCTTCTTAGTAGTACAATGTGGTCTTAGAAACTATAGAAATTATATGGCAACCAGGAACATCTGTGAAACTTTTCAATGAGTGTATTATTCCTGATTAATTTTACTGTATTTTTCAATCCAATGCTTGACTTATATTCAAAATCATTTCTCCACATAGTACTAGAATTAGGAAATATTGCAAGGACTGCCTCAGTCACCTTTCTTGCGTTCATCATCTGTGTTCTGACACATTTTCTTGTAAGTAAGCCTGAGGCCCTCCAGCTCCTCTTCCAGCTGCCGACGCACTGTGGCTGCCTGAGAGCGGCGGTCCTGGCTCTTCTCCAGTTCCATCCGTAGATGGGCCAGCTGCTGCTGCGCTCCATAAAGAATCACCCCAAGCTCTTCTCTCTGCACTTTGCCCTTCTTCGTTGCTGTCCTCTGCAAACACAAGAGGAAATCAGCTATCGCACTTCAGCTTGGACAGGGATGGGCTGCTGTGGGAAGGCAAAGAAAAAATGCTGTATACCAGTTCCTGAAGCTCTAGGTTCACTTTTTCCATCTGCTTAGTAAGGTAATTCTTCAGAGCAGCCTGGAATCTTCTCATCAGAGGCTGTAAAGAAGTAGGTTGTTGATAAACTTTAACATACTTGTGTAAATAAATTATGAAGAAACCTTATCGCTACTCCCAATATTAAATAAAACATCATATTTTCTGCCATAGACACTTGCATTCTTATTTTAGCTACACTTACTGTAACAAGTGAGAAGAGTTATATAGCGCATATTTGTTGACATCAGAAAGTGACTACTGAGAATATTTGAAAATCAGAAACATATAGGAAGAGCTACATCTGACAACCCATCCACTCACTCTTGCTGCAAATACTTCTCTTTCAGGAGTACTGAAGAGCATCAGATTTGCCCACTACATTGCTCACTTCTGAACCTGCAACTTTGGGGTTAATATTGAGGGAATAGACACATTCAGGACTTAGTACTTTTGCAAAAGCTATTTTTAAACTTTTTTTTTGTAGTTTTTGCATACAGCTAAGCCACTGCTTACAATTCACCTTGCACATTTTATACAAATAAAAATATCAAGTCTGCAAAGAAGAATGACAATATTTGAGGACTTCTCACATGTTCTGGATCCAAAACAACCAGTTCTGTTTCTTCTACAGTTTCTTCACTTCTTCCACTTATTTCATGTTCCTCAGCTCCACGCTGCTGGTATTCCTTTTCCCACCTTTGGCCACCATGCTCACTGGTAAGCTGACCGAACTGCTCAAAGGCAGACTCTGAATAGAGAGAAATGGGTTCTCCAATGTTACCTGGACATCCCCCCCCAAAAAAAAAGAAAAGAAAAATATAAAGACTTGGATTTCATAGTATTATGCCTCCAGCTGGATTAACAGTCATCAGAAAGGAAGAAAACTAGAAACTGTGCTTGATAGATGGTATCGAGTATTGTACAGTTAATAAGGAACTGAATGATACCTGACTCCGTACAGCTGTTCATCTCCTCTGACAATGCAGATGTCTGCGGAGGAGCTCCTGAAGACGTATGGGAAGGGTTTCCTCTGTCTGTTATTGACTGCTCCATGTCACCCAATTCAGGAGGACGACTGTCTAATTCCACTTTGTCTGAGAAAGTCTCAGGAGATTTTTCCTGAAATATAAAATCCATCACCTGAAACAGCTTTTCAATCTAACTCTATTTGCCCCTAAAAATCTGCTTATTTTTGCCATCATGAGACATGAACAATGCAAACAAAGAATCAACAAGAGGACCTTGTTCTAAAATCAGCACACAGATATACTGGCAAAGCTGCGTCACTCCAGATAAAAAAAACCTTTACACATATATAGCACAACAAAGGAACCTCTCCAGCTTTGTTAGAGTTTTTGTACACTTCATGCTTGACCAATTAGCTTCTTTCTCTTCCAGTTCTGATTGGTTTTGTGTTTTCAGCAATAAAACTGCAACAGGAGAATTTGAAGTTACAAACACTGGTCATGCATTCTGTGAATAGGATTATATATATTATTATAGTGTCTCACTTCTGCAGAACCAACGAACAGCTCTGCAGCTCCATAGACTCCTCTTTCTGCTGGGGGACATGTCTCTTGGTCCTCCACGGGAACAGACTCTTCCTCTTCATTGTCGTGCCCGTTCTCTGTCTCCATTGCCTAGCAAAAAAAGCAGAATAGCAGCATTATAACAGGTTGCGTACTTTGTTTAATGTTACTGCTACGGCATTGTAACAACTGCTTTTTGTCACAGGGGACAGAAATTTAATTTAGAAGTTTAATCTCATTCGCAAAAACGGTCACCCAGCTAGCATTAAGATAGTAAAGATCCTGACAAAAATTCCACACACTGCTTTTAATTTCACGTGTGTTTCTAGCTCACATCTATTTTAAAAAATTGCCCTTAGGAATTTATTAAAAGTCTTCCAGCTTGCACTACATGTAGCCAAATTATTCTCTTCTTTCTTTTTAAAGAGACACTGGTTTATTCCATATCATCATTTGCCAAATTCAAATATTGTGCAGTACCAACAGAAGGAAAAAAACTTATCACCAACAAACCTCAAAAAAAGAGCCCGAGTATGCACACCTATGAAATGTGGATAACTTCCTTTTTAAAGTGTCTACAGAAGAAATGTGCTATCCAAGAACTGAGTGAGAAACACCTACTTCAAGATGCTGCTGACACACAGGACAGTAACTAAATGTACTTTCTCGTGGCTTTTTTTAATATGCAGGGCAAGACTGCAATAATTGCTCGCTTGTTGTCTTTCTTCCTATTGAAACTGCTTCCATGAAGCCGTCGCTGTTAGGAACGCGCGGGAACATGCTGCCCTGCGAACGTTTCAAAGGAAATCACCTCCGTAGCAGGATGCGACGGAACTCTGACTATATCCCGCTCAGCGGAGCCGAATTCCAACCCAGAACCCTCCGCTGCGGCACCGGGGGCCTCCTCCATGGCGCGNCGGGCCGGGCGGAGGCAGCGGCGGTTCGGAGCCCGCCCGGGGCCGTCCGGCCGCCAGAAGTTTCCCCGGGCTCGTCGTTGCCGGTAAAAGCGCCGGGGCCGCGCGGGGCGTCGCTGGCGACGTGTAACGCCGGCTNGGGGGCTGGGGCTGGCCTCTGCCTGCAACCAGAGCGAGAGCGAGTAGTGAGTACCGGCCCAGCGCCCGGCTCCCAGGGCCCGTTACCCCGCCGTCTGCAGGCCGCCCCTCCGCCGCGGGGCTGGGCACAGGCACACGCGGGACCGGGGAGGCCGGGCGGTGCCAGGTCGGGCGCGGCAGGGCCGNTGGGGGATGGCGGGCGGCGGCGGGGGCCCGCCTGACCTCCGCAGCGGCTGCCCTGGCCCGCCCGGGTCCCCGGGACGGCTGCTCGTCACGCGTGTCGCTGTCACGCGGGTTGGCGGGCGGGGAGGGGGACGAGGCACCCGGGTATCCTGCCCGGCGCCCTGGAGATGCGTCCGTGTCTTTATCCCACTCTTTGTCTTCCCGTCCTGCGCCCCCCCCTCCGCCGCTGCCTGCCGGAGCCCCCGCGGGAGCCCCGCGCTGCCGGCCGCACCGTCTTCCCGTTGCCAGGCGACGCGTCAACACCCGGTCACGTGAGCGCTGCGGGCCGCACCACCTCAGCCCGCGGAGGGGGACCTGGCCCGCACCACCTCAGCCCGTCGGGGGTGGGGGGGGGCTCGGGCCACACTACCTCAGCCCGCCGCTGCCCGCCGGGCCCGGGCGAGGCCCGCGGCGTCCCGGCCGCGCNCTGCCGGAGCCCCCGCGGGAGCCCCGCGCTGCGCGGAGGGGGGCGGGGGCGGCGGGCGGTGCGCTGCCGCTCGGGGCTTCCAGAGAGCGGAACGCAGAACAGTTCTCAAACTTTATCTTCGGCGATTTTGGAGTGGCTACGTGCAGCTGGAGCGTTTTTAAGATTCCCTTTCTTTTGGGGAGGTGGTCTTCTCTCCGGTTACTCCAGTATCTGCCTCTTGGTTTGCTGAGTTCCGTTATCAGCGGAGACGTGAAGATGGATAGTCTGGATCCGTGGCGATTATTTGATGTATGGCCTTCAGGCGCTCCAGGGCAGGGATTACGGGTTGATGTATTGCTCTCTGTGCTGCTGACACTCTGTAAAACAACTCTGCTTCTTCCTCTCCCAGGTCTGCCTGTCTCTTCTGTTCTTGGACTGGTAGCTTGTCTTGCCGAGTTATTATGTTCTTAGTTGCCACTCTGAATAGGAAGTAATAAAAATGAAAGATCTTTTAAGAGAAAATAGTAGAAAAGTTAAGACCAGGACAGCTCAAGGTAAAGATTTCGGGCTTGCTGCTTCTTTTGTAGAAGCCTCCTTTAGGTTTGTAGGCTTAGAGGAGCTTGTTGTTGTTCTGGTGATAACTTGGCTAAAAGCAGAGAAGTCTCTGAAAGCTGCTTCTCTGACCCTGCATTGGATTTGCTGAATATCTGGGTTTATTCTCTATGTCTCGCTGTGTGCTTGGCGTAAAGCTGGAGAGCCGGGATGGGGCAGAGCGTTGCGTTCTCTGTCCAGCAGGCAAGAAGGGCGGGAGCTGTGGTCCTGCCTGTGGCAGGGCGAAAAGGAGACTATTTTGAAGCGTCAGAGTGGCAGAGACGCGTGGTCTGATGTCTGTCATATTAAGAAAAGACTTTGTAATCAGTTCATCAACTCAGCCGTGAAACCAGGTTCCTGGGATTTTTTAGCTGCTGATATTTAGGGATCTAGTACTGTGAGCGTTATCAGGCCACGGCTACAGGACGTTGGAAATAAAAAGCCATAAAAGTGTTACCTCCTGCACAAGCACTGCAGTTAAGTCATATGAAATGATGTTTAATCTTGTGATGGAGGAACATATGGCACAAATAATTTCTCAGTGCTAAAGCGTGTGTTGTGGTTTGACTTTTAGTGCTGGAGGGGTGGCAAGCTTTTTGTTTGCTTTTTTATGCCTAAGCAGGTGTGGCTGGGAGCAGCAGGCAGGCCGTGATAGCATTTCATTTCCCTTTTTATCTCTGAGTCACAAACTTGCAGGATGTAGTCTGCTGTCCCTTTTTTACCTTCTCAGCTGAGATGCATCTGAGCGAAATCTGTTCCCCTGAAATGACCGCAGTTGGAGTTGTGCGAGTGTCAGGTTTTCAGCCTTCGCTGGTGACTGCTGTTACTTTCCCTTTACTCTGTGCTCTGTGTGCCACTGCTGCACCAGCAGGTCAGGGATGAAAGACTTTTTGGTGACCTACATAATTCTCCCCATGAAATGTGATGACTTCAGAATGGCTCCCTATGGTAAACTTTTTTCCTTGATTTGGCTAGGTCATCTTAAATAGCTCCAGCTAATAGCTAGTAGTTTTGAAAGCTTTTTTTTTTTTCTTTCCCCCTAATGTAGAGGTATTGTGCTACAAAGAGAAGGTTGTTACAAGGGCTGTCATGTATACGTAGAGAAGTATAGATCGAGTGAGTGTCTAGCTGAGAGTTGCCCAGAAAATCCAGTCAGAGGACTGGGAAGAAGCTGTGAGTCCTGACTCCCGGCTCCTGCACTCGGTCTCCGGTCGCTCTGCCTTCCAGCGCGCTGTAACCTGCGCTTGAGCTACCGAGATGCAAACCCTGCATTTGCCTTTCCCAAGGGGAGGAGGCGGCAGGAACTTCTGCAGTGTTTGAGACCTCCCCGGTGCAGTGACCCTGTACTCCTTAAATATGTAAAATCAAGTTTAAGTCACTAAGGGCAAAAAAAAGAAAAAAAGCCCGTTGCATTTTTCTTACTGAAGGCATTTCATGCTTAAATTTGGTGCTGATGTTTGACAGCTCTTGTTTCTCCTCTGTGCCCAGACATGCTGTAGGTCTCATGTTTCGCTGCAAGAGCCCTGTAGCTTGGCTTATTTTGCTTGTAAAGCTATTAAACTCTCGCACAGCAAATTTGCCCTTGGAGCCGCAAGGCCCGCTGCCAGGCACAAAGTGCTCAGCAGTGCGACTTGTCGGCTGAGCCGACCCCAAAGCACAGGCTGTCATGTGCCTCTATAGGATAAATTTATTTGTGAGGGAAGCCTGGTTGCCTTGTGTGCTCATGAACTGCTCCGGTGCTGCACAGACTGGGAGTAATGGGCTGGAGCCTGTGTCAACCCGCGCAGGAGCCCTCCGGTGCCCTCCTTTGCTGGAATACAGGAATCTCGTGCAACCGGAGGCAGCAACATTTGGTCCAGCAGCGTCTGCCAAGGTGAGGGTGTGATCTGCCAAGCCAAACAGGATTTTGTTGCTTGTCGGTTTGTGAGAAGCGAAAGGGCATTTCTAAGGGAGACGAGCAGCCGGTGTTATTTGAGATGCTGCTGGCTGGAACTGGTCAGGCTCTTGGGAAGAGGCTCCTGGGGTGATTTCGGGAGTTGGCTTCCCAGCACGCTTGTGAGATCTCGTGTAGCTGAGAAGTGCTGGCATTGACTGGGAGAGCAGCCAGGGGCTGCGCGAACAGACTCGGTAGCTGTAGCAAAGATTTTTAGTGGCGACAGTTGATGTGTGGGAGAAGAAAATGTATGTGTGCTTAATAAATATTGGCACTCACAAGAGCTTATCAGCTAATTCAGTGCTGCAGCTTCTAGAGAGCTGGGTTGTCTCTGCCACATTGAAAAGAATCCCTTCAGATCAGGGGATAAATAGAAAATGAATATGAAAAATACATTTTTTTTGAATGGTGCTAACTTAATGCTGACTTAGCTGTGGGCAGTTCCCACCTGCCCACCCAAGCTCCTGCAAGAGGCAGCAGCAATACCTGCTTCTCCTTACGACCCAGGCCCCACGGGCTCTGTGCAGACAACGTCCCACACAGAAAAGGGCTGAGAATAGAGCAAACCCTGCAGATTCAGTCTCTTTGTTACTTGCTGATTTGTGATGTATGAGCTCCTGTCTTCTGGGAAGGAGCAGCACATTCACAAGCTGTGTTTCAGAGACTTCTGGGGTTGTACGAGTAGAATAGATGACCTTCAGAGGTCCAGTCCATCACCTGGCCCTAGCAGGGACCAAATGCCTATCTATTTCTGTGGCCTGTTTTGAAACCCCCCAGCGATGGAAATGGCCTCTTCAGGTTGCCCTATTCTGGTACACCATTATCCCTGCTGTTAGAATGACTAAACTAGATATTCCTTGCCACAGTTCAATTGCCCTACTACTTCTCCTGTCCTCCATAGACAGCTCTTCCTTCTTTTGGCCGTGACGATTCACATGTATGAATTGCCTTCCCCTTTCTTTAATCTTCCCTTGGCAATCTCTTTCCAGATCACTCTTGTCACTCTCCCTGACACTGTCCAGTGACTTGCATCTGGTTTTCTTTAATGCTGCAACCAAAGCTACACAGAATTCCCTAGCCTGTGGCAACGGTGAAAGGATTAATTTGAGACTTGCTGATGATATTTAAATATCCCAGTATATTTGGGTGTTTGTTTGCAGCATTGTAGCGGTCTCTGATTTCTGACACATAGCTCTTCTGCAAGACAAAGGCAACAGACTAAATTTCTATTCTTCGCCTCATGTCTTTTGTTGTTGTTGTTCCCTCTTCCCAGCCTGCCGTGAGTGCGTACCTGCAGCGCCGTCCACCCGCGCATCAGGGCGGTGCTGCAGCAGCAGCTGTTCTGCAGGATCAAAGTGGTATTTCCCTTTAAATTGCTCCTGCTTTCCAGGGAGCAGCTTTTGATCTTTTACCTGTTGCTTTGTTCTTTCTCTGCTAGGTAAAAGCTAATTAAATGTTGCCTCTGTTGGCAGAGGAGTCCTGCACCTCTGCCTGCGTTCCTGAGAGCCCCTGGAGAGCTGGAGTAGGACATCACACAAGCTCTTGTTTCATACGTGCGTTCCATCTGCTGTCCTTAGTGGGAAAAGCTCACTCGTGTTTTCGGAGGAAGCATTCCCTGGTCAGCAGCCGCAGCCACCTGATACCACCTTCCTCCTTTGCTTATGCAGGTTTTGTGCTTTTAGAGCTCTGATGGAATAGCTGGCATAGCTAAAGGTCTGGATGTCCAGGCCGATTTCAGTCTTGACAGCAGCGGGGCATAGCTGAGCAGACCGTGCTGCTGACAAAAGGTTGTGGTACCAGATGACCCTCTCCAGGTGTGCTGGAGGCTGAGGGCCTCGGTGCCGTTCAGGTTGCTCCACATCACTGCTTCGGACTCCCTCAATGCTGTGTTGAAATGGAGTGTTGTAACTCGGTGGTGGGAAGGAGGAATTGCAGCAGAGTATTCCTGCAGGGTGCAAGAGAGGAAAGGTGACTTGCTCTTTAAATATGATTGAGGCAAATTACTTTCTCTGAAGTACAATATGGAGCCTGAGACAGTACTGTGTTTTTTGACAATCTGGACAAGAAGAAGCACATGGCTCCATTGGTGTTAGGTTTTTTGGGCTGAGACCTGAAGATATGTGTTGTGTTTGGTGCTAGGAGACATGGGTGCAAAGGACTTCCAAAGTAATTCTTTCTCTGAACACTTCCCGGGCACAGTACATAGCAGGGTTGAGGCTTCTCCATCAAGTTCCAGCAAAGCCTGAAATGCAGAAAGTGCTTATGCTGTGATTCAAGCTGACAAATCTAGCGATTGCCAGTTAAACCAATACTTTGTCCTTTAACGAGGGCTCTGTCAACTACTTGGCAGTCTCATTTGCCAGCTTCTGTATGTAGAAATCTGTCAGAATCAGGACAGCTATTTTCCTTCCCTTCAGCTTTCACTTGTCTCTTCGGGAACTGCTGGTTTCTGTTTGCCCTCTCTGCCTTCTCCCTTCCTCCTTTGTCTGGACATACCGTTAAAACCGTGTTTAAAGAAATCAGAGCTATTCAACGTTAGGGGCTTGCTTTAGGCCCCTAAATGTTTCCTGCATACGGTGCTCCTGATAGTACAAGTCAGGGCCTGTCTGCTTTTCTTTTTATTTCTGGCTACCCCTGTTGTGTGCTCTGCGGAACGTGGGGTGGGACTTGTCACGAGGAAGACACTGAGCTGATGTCTCCACGTGCCGCCCCTGGACCCGGCACCGTGGCGATGCGTGGTGCGTGCTAGGTCGGACTGGCCTGTTCCTGAGCAAGTAAGGCTGTGTAAATACAAAGGAACAAAAGTAGATGTTTCCTCTCCTTGTGTACTTTTGGCAGAACAGAAACCACCGTGCCTCCGACGGTCTGCTTCCCGGCTAGGGATGGCAGCCGCAGGTAGAGCCTGCTCTGCGTTGAGCTGTGTTGGGCTGTCTGTGGGATTGCTTCGTGCAAGACCCACCTGCTGTTTCAACACATCAAGTCTTCTTCCTGATCTTCTGCTGAATAGTTTATAGCTTGGGTGACCCCTCTGGATTCACTGTAGAGCTCCTCATCAACAGCCCCGATGAGGAGCACATCTCATTTGCGTACAGAGCTTACTTGGTGATGAGTTGGGGATCGTACTCCACAGTTAGCTAAAGCTACCTATTGATAGATGAAATGTTTGCCTTGAATTGGCGTGCCATACGCTGCTATTGGAGCAAACTCTGTTCAACATGGCTCTCTTGCCAGTTATCTCTGAAAAAACTCTATTTAACTATCACTGCTCAAAAGAAAAAAAAAAAGCCAACCCAAAAACCTCAAACACACAGCAGGAATATGCCAAAAATTGGTAAGCCCAAGATGAACTTGTTTTGATTAATGTTTTTCTGGAGATCAGTGGTTACTGTGGATGAAGCAGCAGGTCCTTGTTTAATGTCATGGTCTCAGCAGTTTTTCTGTGCTGAAAGAATCCTCCAGGGTCTGCTCTGACTCTCTTTGACATCCCCAGGACGGTGATACATCGGGCAGCTCTGCATCGCTGAGCTATTCCCTTAATGGGCAATTGTCAGTGACAAGCATTACTTTTCTGTTTCCTCCCCACTATTGAAATGTGGTTTTTTGCTGCCTTCATATTTCTTCATTGCAGAGAAAAACATCCTGGGATTCTGTAGTTCAGCACCTTTAAAACATAGCGGTGATGTTAGAGATCCAGAGCATTTGGAGGCTCTTGCTTGAGTTGTAGGATGATGCAGCAGCTGATGGGAGGCGACTCCTTCTGGGACGGTGGTAGGCATGTGCTGTGCTGTTGTTATTTTTTTTTAACACTATTTTTCCTCCTTCTTGGCAGATCTTCTGAATTTAGCTCCTGATTAAAGCTCACAGATAATGGAAACATTTCCTTGGCGATGTCTCTGGGGCGACTCCTCCGACGTGCCTCTTCAAAAGCTTCTGACCTCCTGACCTTGAGTGCTGGTGGTGGCAGCAGTTCATCGTCCATGCTTGATGGGGAGATTATCTACTCTAAGAACAATGTCTGCGTCCATCCACCTGAGCTGCTACAAGGCATCGGGGAGCATCATCCAGGTGATGGGGTGTTGCAGACACTGCTCACTCACTCTTTTTCTCTCTCCTGGGGTGTGCGTTTGTATCAAATTCTACATCTTGGGCTCTAAAGAATGAAGAGGTGCCAGTGGGGGCAGGGCAAGGCAATCTTACAGAAGACTGAGGAAAGCCATCCACAAGCTGATCCATCAACTCTTCTTTTAGTAGGAAAATTGATGATATTTCTCCTTTCTCTTCTGGTCTAGCGTGGATTTACCTGTTTTAGTAAGTCCTTTTGTACTGCCAGAAGACGGACAGTTGTCATTTGAGGACAGTAACTTCTGTTGCTCTTTCAAATATGTGCACTGCTCAGGAAAGCCAAGTATCATCGTGTAACTGTCATTGCTAGAGTGGCCTCGACTACCATTGGTAAAGGGGAAAGAAAGAAAACCTGATTGTGGCTGCGTGCACTGGAGTAAATGAAGATAAATACTCCCCATGCCTTTATTCTCATAACTTACTGCGCTCTTTCATGTTTTCATCAAAGATAGCCGTGGCTACTGGCTTAGCTTCACAAAACTAATTATTCTGTGAACATTGACCCACGCTTCCTTTTTTGTGTGTGTGACTCTTTTTTCTATTGGCTTTCCATGAAAATAGTAGCTACAGTAAGGTAAATATTCTTGAGAAAGAAATGTTTAGCTGGCACTTGAAATTGTTTAACTAACAAACAGTAGAAGTTTTTCATGTGGCAACATATTTCACAATTTACTTTTGATTAGTAATCCATCCAGGATGTTGAAGTAATTGCATGTCATTTCTATGTCCACTTAGGCCAGAGGGAATTTAGACTATTCAAAAGCCATATGCAGACTTGAAATCATTTGTAAATACTGAATAAGGTTGAGCACTCCACAATTCATTTGGCAGAATTCTCTCCTGTTAAATAAAAGGGTTCGTTTTGCCCATGTGTAATAGTGGTGAAGTGCGGGGAGACGGGGGAGGGCAAATTTCAGGCTTATGCAGTTTCCTTAGAATAAATCTGTGTCATAACTGGTTGCTCCTTTGCTCTCTCGAAGGCTATTTGTGCTTGTACATGGAGAAAGATGAGCTGCTGGGAACCACGCTTATCCTTGCCTGGGTGCCAAACTCCCGCATTCAGAGGCAGGATGAGGAAGCCCTGCGCTATATCACTCCTGAGAGCTCCCCTGTCCGTAAAGCTCCCCGCAAACGCGGCCGCCACACTCAGGGTTTCGGCACTGTCCGGCAGGCTTCCCCCACCGAGCAGAGAGGGGCAGCGATCCTGAAAGGAGAAGACGTCCTAACTGTGTCACAGCTTGTGAAAGATGTGGCTTACATCAGCTCCCCCTCTTCGGAAGGGGAGAAGCTCTCCCAGTGCTGCCCCGCGGCAGACGGCACCCCCCGCTCCCCCCAGCCTGCCCGCAGTGACTCAGGAATCCTATCGACAATCAGTTCTCAGGAGGAGCAGAACAGGTCGGAGCTGTCGGTGGAGGGGACGGAGGAAGGTCTGGACTGCAGAGCAGAGCCGGGAGAGGACGAAGGCTCCCTGGAGCTCTCTGCTGATGACGTGAGCAGGGACAGTACTTTTGACTCTGATTCTGATGCCTTCTCTTCCCCCTTCTGCCTCTCTCCCATTAGCGAAGCCCTCGGGAAAAGCAGTAGTTCTGTGTTTCTGGATAATGAAAGCAGGTGAGTGCCTCCTTTTCTCTAGTTTCTGGGTGAATAGCTGGGGTGCTGAGCTTGGAGATGCTGAAGGAAACTGAGAAGCATCACAGTGGCGTCGAGCTGAATATCCTGTCTTGCTTCAGACACCTGTATAATATACAGGAAATAGTTTGCCAGCCCGTCCTGCTCCTGCTCAGTGAACCCTGGCCCCGAACATTCAGGGCTGTACGTGCACAGCCTTTCAGGTGAACTGTCTTGAGCCCTGGAAGCAGCATTACTAAATTAAAGAGGTCCTTTGTTGGTCTAATTGGCTCTGTGGAGGAGATGTGCTAGTTACTTCTTGTGGAGAGCCACATCAAAGTGTCTGTCCGACTTCCTCTGAGCCGTGGGTGCCTCTCTGCAAGGCACCGTGTTGACATGAAGTCTGCATGTATGCGCTTGTTTTGCTGGTGTGCAGAACGTGGTCCCACTTAAGACATAAAAATATTAATTCTTACATGTCTAACCTGGATATTTTAGTCAACTGGTAGATCTAAAGGTCAACGTTTCTCAATGGCATCAGCAGTAAACTTGACATAGAGGAAAAAGGGCACCTTGGCAAAGGAATAATGAACAGTAGGATACCTATACAACTTACTGTATTGATATGCGATGTTTCTGGCTTTCTGGTCTGTGCTCTGTGCAGCATATTACTCATTTCCATCTTGGGGAGGATGGGTGTGCTGTGTTCATGAAGCACCGTGGGGCTGATTTTAAGGATATAGCTCAACTTTGAAACTACACCTGAAATTAGGAAAAACGAGTTCTCCTTTGTGCGTGTCAGCAATGTACAGACTACATTAAGACTTGACATTTGAAGAGATTTTGCCCCTTTATTTTATGGGCTAATCTCAAGCTCAGAGAATGCCAGTAAGGACAAGGTTTATGAGAGAAGTGTTCTAATTGATTCAGCTCTCTCTGGATACTAAAACACTTCAGTGTGGTGATCTCAGACTTTGTATCAGCTTTGCATTTGATATGTGTCCTAGCAGAATGCTTCTAATTAACTGCGAGCCCACAGGGTTTTCTGGGCTTGAGCTCTGCAGCAGCTGGGTGGGCAGCGGTTTGAGCAGCGCCTGGGCCCGTCCCATCCCACCCCACCACAGCTCTCCTCTGGCTGCAGAGGCACATTGCAGAGCGGCTGCAGGGTGCCCAGGATGGGCCTTTGGTTTCCAAATCGCGTTGAACAACATCAGTTTGACAGTGTCTCTTTTAGCTCTCTGAATAGGATGCCTGACAGTCTTTTTTGACAAGTATTCGTAGGAATGTAGAAGACTTCAGAAACTACATAAATGTCACAAAACACACCTTGAAAAAAATTTTACAGAGAGGCCTTTGAATGATTAAACATCATTCCTAATAACTGACTTTATTTTGTTGGTTCCTAGGCTTTTTGTCCCGTTCAGATTGTGTTCTAGCACTGGGCTACTGCTTGGGGGTTGAACCTTTAGTTGCATCCGCTTTCAGAGAATGTCATGTTGGATTACAAATTTCTTGGCCTTGACTTAAAAAACAGAAAACCCCCAAATCCACTGCCACAAAAGCCTCTGTTTAAGGTGTGTAAAATTTTGTTACCTGAAGCAGCATTGACAATCTGTCAGTGTTTGACCTGTGTTTCACTCTGAAAAAAGTGAAATTGGGGGGGGGTGGTGGTGGGGGGTGGTTAAGCACTTTTTTGTAAATAAAGTATAATTGAAATACTTCTGTGAACGTTTCCGAGTTCCAACGGTAAGATTCTTAAAGGAAAAACTTTCCTGTCTTTCAGTGAGCGTGTGGGGAAGCTGTGGCCTCAGCTGTGGCCCAGCTGATCCGCACACCCTGAGTAAGGGGCCATTATCCCGCTTCAGTGGTTAGAAGCGGGAGTAGCGAGGGACATGTTCGGAATAATGTCCTAACTGCTGAAAACCAGGAGATTGAGCTGATCCTGGGGAAATCCCAGTCCTTGGCCTGGGCACAAGGCCACGTGCTGTCCGAGGCGTGCAGCCGTCCTGGGGAGGTTTTGCACCCGACAGCGCGCACCGGGAGAGGAGCTGGTGCAGAAGGGTGCCGGCGCGGCGCTTGGGGGCACGGCAGGCGGGCAAGGAGCGTTGTGGTTTAACTGTTCTGCGACACTTAGGCTCTGAGCTGCTAATAGTGTCGGGGAAGGAAGGAAATACAGTTTATTGCATCTTCGCTACCTTGCCTGTGAATTCATGCAGCATTTCCCTGTTGTTCTGCAGCCCGGCTCAGGCGAGCCCTCTGCCGGCTTTCCTCGCCTGCTGCCGGAGTCCTGACAGCTCCAGAACCCACAGGCTGGCTTTGCAAACACACGGCTCCTGGTCCTGGTAGACTTTTCTGTTCTCTTTTTTTTTTTTTTTTTTTTTTTTAACTCCTCTGGCACCAGTCTGGAAGCCTCGTACAGTGTATGCGGCACTCATAATTTGCAGCAGATTAATAAAACAGACCTTTCATTGTTTGGGACTTCAGGCTTGAAAGGCTTTTGTCCAGTGTGTCCATTTTTTATGCCAATTTGTTCTTCCCCATAGAGCCCCCTTGCATGGTATCTGCAGGACGTTACGAACTGTTTGAGTCGGAGATTTTGCATAGAATACTTTGCAAAAGTCTTGTCAAAAAGACAAGATTCCTTTATTCCCTGCATTCATCCCAGCGTTTCGGGGGGCGGGGGGTGCTGTTTCAGAAGCCACTACAAGCATGAGAACAGCTTCCTTGTTTCTTGAGGGTTTTTTTTTTTTTTCTGCTGGCTGCTTCCCATCTGAGCCAGAATTGGAGTGCGAACAAAGTTTGTGCTGCTGGCAGATTGTTTCAACTCTTTTCCCTCCCTACCCCCCGGTCACCACCACCTCCCTGCAAAGAGGAACGAATGTTTCTGGTTATTTCCCTCTGCATTGGGGAGTTGTCGTAAAGAGAACTCTGCTTTTCCCCATGGTTATTTCAGAAGCTGAAGCAATGCATTGCACGGGTGTTTCAGTCCAGCCGTCTTTCTTTCCATGCAATTAGATATCGTCAGAAATGGGAAAATGTGACATTGTGGAAGAATTAGGCCGTACGTGAAACTTGGATCAGATAAGATCAGGCTGGGCAACTTACATGGCTCAGCAAGCTGCTCGCCCAAGTGTCCGTATGACCAGGAGCCACAAGTCCCGTATGCCTCCTGGTGCATCCCCTGGGAAGGTGGCCTGGCCCCCGGGCAGGAGGGAGCCAACACACACGCTGGTGCGCGCGGGACGGGGACAGGGAGGAAGAGGGAGGTAGGCCTGGACGTGTTTGAGTTGCATAACGAGTCAGTCATTTTAAGTCAACAACTCGCCTTGTAGAACATAAGGAAATAAAAACGTATCCATTGTTTTTTGGTTTTTTTTCCTCTTTGCTTCTCAGTTTGACAGGCTGCCAGGGATCCCATGCAGCGATCGATGCTTTCCTCCCATTTACACAATTCCTCAGGCTAGGAGCTATGGGAGTGTCCCATCACCAGCGTACACGTTCTTGCTTCTCTCTTTAGAAGAGCCTGGCACTTCTTCTGCACCGTGCACTCATCTCTTGTGGAAAGGTGGCTTTGCTCTCTTGGCTTTTGTGTCCTTGTTAACTTTGGGGGCCCCTTTCTGCTCATAGGATGTGGTTCCTGCAGGGAGGTAGCTAATGTGGGCAATGCCTGGACTGATAGTGGCTTTTGTCACTGACTGCCTTTCTGTAGGAAAGGAGGGATACTGGAAATAAAATCGTTCCGTTATGTTCCTTTTCTCCCCTGCCACCGGTTTGCTGTCTGTCAGGGCACATTTGCCTTGTGGTCTGAAGGGCACTAATTCAGGACAACTGTACTCTATACCCAGCTTTGGCTTGTGGCCACCCTGCTAAATTACTCAGCTTGCGTTTTCCTCATCAGTAAAGTGAAACGAAAAGCCTTTTGTTACATCCTGGAGACCAAATAGCATCTGACACCTATATAGTGTCTTTCAACCAATGCTTCTGAAGTTGTTTTAACTGACCATGACATCAGATCTATACCAATCAGTTGGAGAAGCACTTAGTGCTCTGTAAATGGGGTTGTTGGGGGTTTTTTTTGTGCTGTGGCAGAGTGATCCCTGGTTAACAGCAGCTTTCCCTAGCACTGAGTGGTAGGGCTGCTAGAGGCTTTCCACTTCGGTAATAAACTGCATTTGCTGTTACGTGATGAGCGCCGTATAAAAATGCTGAAGAGGACAAATAAATGCTGGCATTGGTTCCTTCACTAACTTCAGGTTGGGATGCCGGTCGATACAGTCAGAATTTGGACCGAGAAACCTCGGTGGTGGAATTGTATGAGTGGAGCCTGGGGCAACGCCTGGCCAGAGGCTGGAGCTCTGCGAACAGTCCTGCAGGTGATGAACAGACGCCAGCTCGCGCCTCCACAGCACCTGCTTTAAAGGACAAGCAGAAGCGACGTGACCAATGAGGTCATGGATATCTACGCAAAAGGAAACGTCTTTCATAAGAAGGTGGTAATTTTAGCAACCAGTAATAAAAATAATGAAACATTTTCATAATGGAGCTAAACGATGGTACAGTTCATGTTCTTCAGCAGATGTGAATTCACATAACAGAACTATTACAGATGGTCAAGGCAAAGCACACCACACAAGTAAAAACTCCTTTGGCGTCGCAGTTGATGCAATTTTTACAGATGTGTTGCACATCCTGTTGTTAAGCCTCTTCCCAGGGAGCTAATCAGTAAATTACCTTCTCACGAGGGAGCGGAGGTGCAGCGTCACGGAGGGTGGCAGCAGCTGCAGGAGCGGGTGGTAACAAAGCGTACGGTGTTGCATCATGTTGTTTTGGCAGCTCACCTGAAAGGCTTAGTGCTGTTCAGACCTCTGCAGAATAAACAGGAGGCAAAATTATAGGGGAAATGAGCTGAAATTAGTGTGAACTGGCAGGAGCTCTGGAGTCATCAAGAGGTTGGGAATTCATCGCTCTTGTAACAGAAGTGATTATATTCTTAGAACCAGGGGAATTGGTCACAGACTTCCAAATCTCCTGTAACTTCTTGCAGCATCTTGTGTCTTACTTTTAATGATTTCAGCCTTGGGGATAAGTGCTTGGGGTGCCTCGCTGCTTCTGGTTCAGGCTCCAATTCCCCAGGACCTTGCCTGAACTAGTACGATTTATGATGTAAGACATCGAAGCACCTAATTCGGTTTGTACCCAAACCCATGCCCAGGAGAAGAATATCCCCCAATCCTTCTTCCATCAGAAGCACCGTCCTTCTTCCCTTCTCTCCGAGCTGTGGGGTAGGCGTAGGCTTCATCTCAGGCAGTACTTCCAGGTGGTCTGCGCGGAGCCGGGTCCTGCGAAGAGGAGCTGGCCCTGGCGGTTTGCCGTCAGCAATGCCGTGTAATCAATTAAAGTTGTTATCGGCTGCAGAGCTGAGAAGGTTGGACAGATCCAAGAGATTGCGGAGGCATACGGCTCTATCTTGCTTTATATAAATATTTGAACAGCAAGAACATTAATTATAGCAGGTTTGTTTTTTCCCTCTGTTGGTTCGCTGCCAGATTTCTGTGGAAGAAAACAGTGACAGCTAACTGGAGATCAGGGGTTGCAGCTAGCGGGATCGTGCAGCTGCGTATTCGGGATTTCAGGGGAGGAACGGTCAGTGGGGCGAGCGGGTGACCCTAAGAGAGAGACCCCACGGCCACGCAGAGGGGAGCGATGGAGGAACAGAGAGGAACCGCTTTGCCCCCCACCGGTTTGGGGGCGCCGGGCGTTGTTCGGGTTTGCTTTGGAGGACGGGGACGCTCTGAACTCCCGCGTCGGACGCGGCTCCGCTCTCGCGGGNGGGGGGGCTGGGGGCCGGGGGCCCGTCTGGTTCCCGCCCCGCGGGAGCGCCTCGCCGCAGGGTGCGGGTCCGGCGCTGCAGCCCCCGCGCGGCCGGGGGGCGGCGGGTCCGTCCCCGTGTTCTTCGCTCGTCTGGTTGCGGCGGGACGGAGCTATGTACGGGGAACGACAGCGTGGGCTCGTCCCGGGGACACGGGGCCTTTCTGAGGGGCGCAGGGCGCCTCTTCCCGGGTGGGCGGTGGGTTCGGGTGGGGGGCTGGCGCTGCAGAGCTGACGGCAAGGGCGGGGGGATCTGCCGGGCAGGAGCAGGGCAAGATGCAGCAGCGGCTGCTTTCTCCGGAGGCGTTGCAATAAAGTGCCTTTTCCCAGGATATTCTTGCGTTTCTTCTGTTACTTATTTATACGATCGTAACGCCCAGAAATCCTAATTGAGAGTGGAGATAAATGGTGCTGGCAGGTATCCATAGCTTTGTGAGGGAAGAATTGCGTTAACTGGATCAAAATAAAGAGCATGTCCCCTCTGAAAGTACAACAGTATATGCAAATAAATCTGCATAGTCTCTGTCTTCTTGGCTCGGTCCTCGCAATTATAACAACATTAAGCATTTACAATAACTCTGAAACATGCTTTTAGTCAGCTCTCCTTTTTCCTCTCCCTTTTCTGCTACTTGAAGAAAGCTCTCCCCTTGGGAAATGCGCATTGTATTGTGGAAACAGTGAAATTCTCTCTGGGTGGTGCTGGCTCTGCTAATACTGGGTCAGCAGCAGTGCAGAGTCCAGGGAGTTGGTTAACTTTGTCTGTCAGTAAAAAGTCCCCCTGAAATTCCCAATTCATTACTTAGAGCCAAGAATATAAGAACAAAGGTAATCTTCAGGGCTTTCAAGGGACCAGGGTTTTGAAGGCTTGATTGTAATTAGCATAATTAGTGTAGAATTTTATTTTTGCATGGATAGCACTGAAAGAAAAAAGCAAAATAATCCATTGATTTTAAATATAAAATAAACACTGGTAAGAAAGGTCCCCTTTTCCAGTCTGGAATAGGCTGAAAAGCAAACATTCTTTTTCGGGCTTTGCTGAGAAATCACTTTTTCCATCTAAGGAATTTTTTTTTTTTAAGTGTTGCATTTCGATTGATTTATTAATGAGCTAAAGCCTAGGCATGAGGTGCCCCTTCTCTGTATGGATTGTAAAAATCTGCCATTCAGGTTTTGGAATATTTTTCTTCCTTAAAATGAAGGTAACATTTGCATCATTGAGCAGCATATGCTCAGCCCTAAATGATTTGTTGTGTTTGGCTTCTCGGGAGCTATGTGTATTTTATTCATAAGCATCGAACTGCTAGCTCTGCCCCTGCTACCTCACTGCACCAAGAACTCACAGAGAAAAACCTTGCTTGGGTTTTACCTAAGTAGCCTACACCTGTCTGGAAGTCTCATCTGTGAAAAACAGATTGCTTGTCTTTTAACGGAAGGTGTGTGTGTATCACATTCCAGACTTCGACTGGGTAAAAGAGATGAAAACACTCATTAATTCACTACAAACTTCTGATTTTTTTTTTTCCCTTCCCATTTACATTCAGAATGATTAACTCAAGAATTCTCCGTTTATTTTGTTTTCCGTTTGGTTTAATTCACAGCAGTTGGGGGGAACTCTTTGGAGGTAAGCGGGGCTGTTTGTCTAATGCCCCCTCTTGCTGGCTAAAACCGCTCGGCTTCCCTTCAGGCCACGAGGACTTGGAGGAATGAGGTAGGAGCAACAAAGCCCCCAGTGTAGCGAGGCTTCGCGCTCGGCTGCCGCCCTCCCCGGCGAGCGGGGCAGGAGGGCAGCACCCGCTCCCGCGGCGGGGGGTCATCCCGGGGCGCCCGCCGCTCCGCCGCGCGGCTTGGCTGCTGTCCGAGAAGATTTGGGGTGAGGAACCGGCGGCAGAGGTGGGTGCTGGGCGTTCTGCCGGCGCTGGGTGGTTGTGTGTGCTCTGGGAAGGCAGGCAGGGTGCTGTAAAAGCGGATTGCGATAGCCCCGTAAAGCATAACAAATTGTTTTTGATCTTTATTTCTCAAGGACAAACCAATTACGCCTATCAGAAGGCAAAGCTGCATAATCGGGTTTCCTTGAGTCCCTCATTTCATTGTGTTAACACGTTCTGTTTGGCGGGCTTGTGTTGGCAGAGTTGATGTTAATTCAGAGCCCCGTCCCCGATCGTGGACTTGCTGTTTCGGTCCAAGGTCAGAGGGTGAATGTAGAAGTTGCCGCCCTCCGCGCGGCGTGTGCCGGCGAGGTGGCCGGCGGCGGGTAACCACAAGCCTTCTTCTGCTCTGTTCCTGTTGGGGCGTAGGGAGGGATTCCAACGCTTTTAAGATGTAAATAGCTGGTTCTTTGAATATCGTTAATAACACTAACAATAAGAAGAGTGACTAACAAGAATACACTGACTTTTAGAAGTGCTGTGGATATGCTTCCTGGTGCCGAGCATGAAAGGATACAATTATTTTTCATAACCTTTTATTTTCCCTTTATGGCAAGCGAGGCAAAGCAAGTTTGTCAGAGGCAGAGTGCTCCTAATTTGGTCTCCAGTGACCTCTGCCGCCGTGATTGGCAGTCTGGTGTCAGGAAGGAACTTGCGCCTGTGAGATAGAAATGAGCAGAACAAATGCCGTAGGACAGCTTGGGTTCCCTGGAGGACACAGGCTAAAAAAGGTGAAAGAAGTGCAATTACAGGAGGTTTTCAGCACAGAAAGTTAATTAGCTACTAAATAGCATTTAGTGCAGTTCAACGTGGGGAAATTTATGTTTTGAAAGCAAACAGATCAATGGAAAGCCTGCGGAACACGCTTTTGGAAAGTCCACGTTGACATTCGTGTACTTTGCACTGTAACGTCCTGGGCAGTTGTTCACACGTTTCCCTAACAAATGGGGAAGAATTGTTAGAATTGTTACCACGTGTGTTTGCAGACGTATAGATACGCTCCCACGTGATGAGGATGTTTTGACATTTAATTTCAGAAACTTTGGTTAGGCTTTCACCCAGACTATCTAACACCTTTTTCCCTATTCACTGAGGTCAGTGTAAATCAATTCTGTTCGAGCTCTGAGGCAAAGGAACTTCAAGTTCCAAATATTTTCAGCCAAAGGGTGAATTTAACACAATTCTTAACCTAGTTACTGGTCTGTGCTGATCAGATGCGAGTAGCTGGTGCGACTGCAGCGTTTCACGTCTGGCTCTCCGTGGCCACGCTGCTCTGGAAGCTGGTGCCATCCCGCAGTCTCCTTCCAGTCCTTCTCTGCAGCGCGACTTGGAACGACTAGAAATATTTCGATAAATTTTTTTTAATCCCAAATTACCAATCTGTTTTCTTTTGCAGGTCTTTTATATGTCGCTGAAGTCAGCATGTTTCACAACTCATTATATCTGTATATTGTCAAGGACACTTTTTTTAATCAGAACAATAGATTTGGGTACCCGCTGCCCGATATTACCTCACTTTGTACAGTCGCTACACTAAATTTTTAGGCATTTCAGGATAGCTTTGAACGTTTATTGATGGATTATTTGTTTGAGGCTGTCTGTCTTAGACATTAGCCCATGCTGCCATGGGCTATTTCACCTTGCTGGAAAGAAGAGGAACCTAGAAGGTCAGTGCCTGTGGGGAACAGTGGAGAAACAGAAATGCTAACCCCTGGGGAGGAAAAGGGGCATGTAATTCCCATTACATGGATGCTCATACATTATGATGATACTTATTGTCTGTAAATGATGCTTCACAAGCCAGTGTGCAGGAATAGCTCGGGCTGTAAGGAAAGCTGTTATTAGCGAAGGCGTGCTTTACTACAACGGTGATGGAGAGCCAGCTGAGGAGGGTTTGGCTCTTGCAAGAGGCTCTCTGGGAATCGGGTGGTGCGTGCTGACAGCTTAGGTAACTGCCACACCATGGCTATAATCTTCAGCCCCTTTCCCTCTTATAATTGCATTTGTCACATCATGTCGTAAAATGAGTTGTTAGATCCTTGTCGCTGAAATAGTCTTCCCTTGTTATTGGTGCAGGTCTCTCCCCTGGCTCTATAACAGAAATAATAATTGGGTTTATCCCTCTTTATGCTGTAGTGTGTACAAATGCTTTGACCAAACAGTAAGGTAGGTCCCATTACTACGTTACCGCACGTTGAAAGTCTCACTTGCCGAGCGTGGCCGGCCTCCTTGGATCGGGCGTGCGAGAGTTCCCGGGCGGTGGGAGGAGGACCGTGGCCGCCCTACGCAAGCCCTTGCTTTCTTAGGGGCTACAAAAGCTCGAGGAATGTAGATATGGTTGATTGCTGTACTTGGTTGTTTAGTGGAGAAAATACATCACCACCTGGTCTTGCTCACCAGCAGGAATGAGATGTATTTGAGACAAAAGGGTAATGGGACTTCAGTAAGGGGAAAAGGCTTAAGTGGAATCATGAGCATGTCCCTGGGTTTCCTGCCTCAGGTTTTGCTAATCCTCCTTATTTTTTTTTCCGCTGTGCCTTTTATTCCCGTGGCCCATTGCACTTGTCCTCTTGTTCTGCTGAGCAGTGCTGTATGCTAGCTGGCGCTCTGTTTTTCCTGGATCCCACAACCCGAAGTCTCTCTGGAAAGTCCTCCAGCTATTTGCCATGCAGTGCTTCAGCTCCCTGCTTTTGCACTCTGATATAAATCCTTCATCTAACAGATACAACAGTCTGACAAATAATAACTTGGAGAATTCTCCCCTTACGTCTGTGTATCTTTGTGTGCCTAGTTAGAGGCCTCCCCAAAATCCTCGAAATTAGCATTGATCATACTACTTGTTGTTACTTAAGTAGAGAAAGATCTCAATATTAAAATTATTTTTAAAAGTAGTCTAACAGATTAATTTCAATTTTTTTCAATCAATATATACAGGAAAAAGTAATTTTAAACACAGTGACGTTTTTGTCTTAATTTCTGCAGTGACTAAGTACGCACCAATGTATGAGGTGGTACTCTCTCTGTATCATATTGTGTATGAATGTACGTGTTTATTGACCTCTCCAAAGGGCATGGGGTGCACAGATGTCTCTCTTAGATGTCGTCCTCTACATCAGTGAAAACATCGGAATTTCCCTGGGCTGCACGCTCTGAGGCACCGTGCTTACATTCACTGGCTTTTTGCTGTCCAGAAAGGGTAAATCCACTTACACGTGTGGCTTCAGATTGTTACCTCTATGTTGGATGCATGTACAAGCTGTAGCTAGTGGCTAAATGTGCACTGTAAACATTTGTCTTGAAGAAGCATTTTAGAAAATATAACATTGCCAGCACCTTTGTGACTGGGCTCTCCAGCCTCTGAGTTTTTGGGAGCTACTTGTGTATCTGAAGCAGGTTTTGGTTACGTAGCAAGTAACTGCAGCAATAGCATTCTGTACTGAGGAGCTACACGATTCCCTGGGATCACACTGAGCCTGCCCCGCTCTGCTGGTAACTCTTGGGTCTTGGCAGTCGTCTCTCTGCCACCGGTCGTTTGAGATGATGCTCTTGAAGAATGGGCATGTTGGCCTCTGTGACGAGGGAACCGCAGGGACAACGATCCTCACAGCCAACGCGTCTTCCAGCTCTTTGTCGTACTGACCAGTTCATCTTTGCAAGAGTTTTAGAAAATTGGTTGCCTCTGCTTAGTCTTTGAGCTAGTTTGAGTCATCTCTTCCAGGAAAATCCTGTGTAACCAGCTGTGGCTGTTATGAAGTGTTGCTCCATAAATACCAGCTGCTTATAGCAAGCAGTCCAGCACAAGTGTCTTGTAGCAGGACTCATATTACTTCTGCATTAACATGAGATACTGAATGTTGTGGGAAAGTGTTATATTTTGCAGCTTTATCAGAAAGTAACGCTTGATTTTTCACAAAGGCCAGTACAATTTTCATGGAAAAATTCACAAGGTGCGGGTGATGGTGTATAGCTGCACCTGAGTGACTGGAAGTATCCCGGAGTCTACCCGAGAAAAACTGCTGTCCTTCCTCTTTGAGTGAGTTTGGGTATGTCGTATGATCCCTGCTCACATGGCGATATTGCCATGTCACTTCTAAGACGTCAACCTCCGAATGGCTTGAACGTAAGTTTTGCTTTGATGCTTTCTTTCAGAAAAATGGAGCAGCAGAACTTCATGAACAGAGTAGCGAAGCCACTCTTTCAGCTGAAAGTAAAACAGACTTCGTCTCATCTACATAATGCTGCAGAACTAGAGAAGGGGGCTCAGGGATTTATTTCCCATGCGTGTGGGCGCTGAGGTTTTGAGTCATACATTTGAACTGGGCAGCTCACAGGGGCTTGGTTAAAAATTTAACCCACAACTAACTGGGATGTCCAGAGACCTGTCCATTGGAATGCAATGACCTGAACCATGGGTAGATGCTGCAAATAAGGCTCGTCCCTGTGGAAGAGGCACTGTAGCCAGGCTTGGAAAGCATACTGATGTGGTGTGCTGCAGATGCATGCTGAGTGTGTGATTTTCAGTGTTCAGTGCCTACATTGTTAGATAAGCGGATTAGAAAACATTGCATAAAGTGGCATTGCAGGGGGCTGTCTTTATACCTGCTACTTGCCTTGTTTTGCACACCCTGATTTCACAGCGGAACCCATTCAGAGCTTGTGCTGAGATTGTTCACATGTATTGGCCTTTTTAAGAATCAAGGGGTCACAGTTTCAGATTCACTTAATTCTCAAAGTAGTGATATTTTTCTTTTGGGATCAGGGCTAGTGGCGGGCATGTGGGTTGTTTTAATTTAAACTCAGTTTACTCTTAAAGATAAGTATCTGGGGCGCAGTGAGCTCCTAGCGTATTGGAAGACGGTTGGGTTCACTTTCTCTACTTTGCGGTGGGTTAAAGAGCTCATGTGTAGTTTCCCATTCCTTAACTCTCCAAAGTTTCAAGTTTGCAAGCAGAAACCGTTTGGCTGAAGTTTATACACACAAATCCAGGCTTGTCACTTGCAAAGGCATAGTGAGAAAGGCGAGTTGAGGGGAAATATCTTTGGATCTTACTGGTCACCGAGGGAATTTGCCAGACGAGATCCCTAGTCAATGCCGCCGGCCCGGCGCGGAGCAGCTGCGGTTGCTTGGGCTGTGGGGCAAGAAGTCTCCTCCTTTGGAAGTTTTCGGTGAGTGCTGCTGGAGCTGCTGCAGCAGCCTGGCGAGCGCCTGTGCTCCTGCGCTCAGGTTTTATCAACGGCCCAACGTTTTCCCTCCCAAGGGGTCTTCAGTCCCAGGGGCATAATGGTGTGAAGGGGTCCCGCAGCTGAGGGCTCTGTGGTGTGGGCTGGCGGGCAGGCAGGGGCCCGCTGGACTGGCGGGATCCCCAAACTGGTCTTGGTGCTGCGGTGAAGGAGCAGGGGACGGGCCGTTCCTCGGAGCTTCTTCATTTAGCCTTCTCAAAAGTCTGTGTTTTGAGGAATGTTTTTCGTGCTCCCCGGTTCTGTGTGGAATTCAGGAACAGACCAAAAACAGGATCGTTTTTTGGGATGGTAGGGAATTAATTTAAGTAAAAATAATTTAATCTCTTACGTGGGCTGTCGGTTATTGACTCCTTAGGCCTGCACCGAATTCCAATTTCAGATCTCTGTCAAAGGGTTTTTAACTTGGAGCGTTTGTGGTTATTGCACGTAACTGCAGTCTTCTTTGGCTGATGTCTTGCGGGGCTTTCTTCCTCCACGCTCTTGTCTTCAGGGACACGTGTGACAATCGCATGACCTGCTCCACCAACTCTGCCTCCAGCCTCGACACCAGTGCCCAGTTCCAGGAGAATAATGGGCAAACGCAGAGCACCAGATGGGACGAACAGCAGAAAGTGTTTGCCCTAGAGCAGGTCTGTGGTGTTTTTAGAGTGGACCTGGGACAAATGAGATCCCTTCGCCTCTTCTTTAGGTAACGTATTATTGTGTGTGATATTTGTGTGTGCTCTGGATCAGTGCGCACGGGGCTCTGGAGGCAGATGGCTTCTGCAATCCTCCTTGGAAGTCCTTCGCTAATGCTTGTCTCCAGGAAAGCAAGTGTCAGCCTTCCCCAGGAGAGCCTCTGCATTACAATTATGGGGCCTAAAGGATTTTTTTCCCTAGTAAGTTGAAGATTGCTCTTAGCTATCTTACCAAAAATATTTAAAATAGCCTGGAGGTGTGGAAAACCTCTCTTTGTCTATGGTACCTTCTCCCTTGCCTGCCCCTCACCAGGGCTCCTCTAAGGTCTTGCTGCTCTTAGCCTCTTCAGTTATCTTTCAAATTACTACAGAAGTTATTAAAAACATTTTTACTCTCTCTTTTTGCTCTCACTCCCTGCTTCTCTAGACAATGCTGTGTGTGACCAAGTCAGCTCATCGTTAGGAGCTGACTGTTTACTGCCTTAATGTTGCTGGGGCAGGCTTCTTGGGTTTTTGTGCTCCAGGGAAGACAAAAATTAGTTCCATCACATGGTGGAAGGGTAGAAGAGTGCCTTTACCAGGCACAAGTGGAGCTTCTTGGGGAAAATGCTCACTATGGCCATGTCATAGAATCATAGAATATCTCAAGTTGGAAGGGACCCATAAGGATCACTGAGTCCCAGAGCTGTAAAATTACTTCTGCACCCTGTTTTAAGGGACAACTTGATGCTACACTTCTTCGCAATTTGCTTTCCACTCTCTGTCATCCAACGTTCCTGCTTCCTGCTGGGCCCCTCGTTATCCTGGGCAATAAATGCAGGTTGTTTTCCCCACTGTTTTGTCCCGCAGCGATGAGGCATGCACCTGTGGACAACTGGTTGTTGCGAGCAGGGAGAGCCAGTACAAGATCTTCCATTTTCACCATGGTGGCCTGGATAAACTGTCCGAGGTGTTTCAGCAATGGAAGTACTGCACAGAGACCCATCTCAAGGACCAGGTACCTGCGCAAGGCTCACGGGGCAAAGAGGGTTTTTCCAGCAGATGTTTCACACTTAGGTTTTTAGCCACAGGAGTGTGTTGGAGAAATGAAGCTATGAGTTCATGTCACCAAGTCGGGCAGAAAGCTACAACGTGTTGGATGTTGTTTAGGATGCAACTGCGAGTCGGACACGAGGTCTCTGTTGTACTTGCTTATCCCCATCCATTCCTGTTCTGCCTGTGGAATATGGAATATCCAGAAGACTTGCTTAGGTAGTTATTTTGCTAGACCCGGCGGGTCAGCACTATGCTTTAGGCATGTAAGGTGGCTGGGAAATCTGCAGTGGTAGGTCTGAAATTCTGTCAAGAGTCTTTCATCCATTTTGTGAAGTGTAGCACACTGCATTGGAAAATGTTTTGACAAGGCATCTTGCCATATTTTGTTCAATCTACATACAAATGTGATAAGAGCTCTTTAATTATCTGTTTAAGATACTGTATGTGCTTATTAGAAACAGTAATTTTTAAATTTCCATCCTTCCCACAGAGCCCCCTGCTGCTTTTCTTATTATGGTCGCATGGGCTCACTTTTTGCATTGAACAACCTTTGATTTTTAAATTAAATGTCAGCTGCAGTCTTGCACTGGGATCATGAGTGCCCTTAGAGAGCCTGGCAGTGCAGTTCTCTGCTTGCCTAACAGCAATCCCTTTGTATATGGCCAATCATATGTAATTTATTGCAGGCATTCCTGGCAGGGTGAAGTTTTGCTGTAAGCAGCATTAATTCAGTTTCAGGTCAGGGATAAGATTGGGGGAGGAATGGAAACATTTTTTTTTTAAGATGAAGCTGTTTTGTGGTACTCAGATTTTTAATTATTCTAATCACTCTTGCTATTGTAATGGTTGGAATTTAAAAAAAAAACCTCCCCAAGTGCAGCGCCTCAGTGCTTAATCCTACGCGAACCATGCAAAAAGGTTTTCCTGCTCTGAAAATTGCTGGGTTTCACACTCTGCTGCTATCTCTGGCTCCTACTTCCAGTTTTTTGTTTTGTTTTCCCCTGTTCAGCAGCTTACCGATGAGAAAACGTGTATGCAGTTCTCCATCCGCCGTCCCAAGCTGCCCTCCTCGGAAACCCACCCGGAGGAGAACACGTACAAGCGTCTGGACGTGTCTGCCTGGCTCCAGCACCTGAATGAATCGGGGCAGGTGGAGGAGGAGTACAAGCTGCAGAAGGTGAGAGGGGTGGCTGCTGCAGCTTTGATCCCTCCTCTCCTGCCACGAGTGCGAGTCCCCGGGTGGAAGGAGCAAGAGTTTGCTTTCATGCTGGGGGGTAAGAACTGGGCGTTTGAGAGTAAAAGACTGGCATATAGTGCTTGCTGGAGGTCTTGCTGGGACTGCAGATGAGTCTGCTACAGGCAGGATGGTGGAGCATCTCCCTGAGGAGAGCGAGCTCTCCGGCTTCTGCTGCTGCTTGGAAATAGTCACCCAAAGTGTCCAGTGCTCGGTGTGTTTGCAAAATGCAGTGTGAACCAGTCAAAGAAAGAAAAATTGAGATTACTGTCTGAAATAATGCAGGGCTTGTGGGGGAGCACTGGGTCCAGGTCTTGAGAGAGAAGTTTGCAGTGAAATGCAGTGTCTCCAAGATTGGGGATTAAGCCGTGACATGAGAACGACACGTTAATCATAGAGCCTCTCCAGGGGGGGTTATTGACATTGAAATGAGCCCGATTTGTGTCTCGTCTGGGAATAGAAGGCCAGCACTTTCCCTCTAAACATGTGCAAATTGCAGGAGCTTGAATCAAGGCGTCACTTGTCAGGAAAGAACTGCAAAGCCACCAAAGCATAGTAGCGGGCAGTTTCTTGTTGCTGTTTTTGCGAATGTTAAAACTGTACCAGTCATAACTTTTGCTCCTTCTTCCAGGCCATTTTCTTTGGTGGGGTTGATATTTCCATCCGTGGGGAGGTGTGGCCCTTTCTGCTGCGCTACTACAGCTACGAGTCCACCTCTGAAGAGAGGGAGGCCCTGAGACTGCAGAAGAGGAAAGAATACTTTGAGATCCAGGAGAAAAGGTAACAGACCAGCTTCATCTTCTCCCGCCCATCTCTCCTCAGGCCTGGTGTTGCAGTAATACCACGGGTGACGTACGGTGTCTCTGCACCGTGTCTCTGCCTCCTTCGCTTCAGGAGAGGCTGATTGGAGTAGAGAAGCGAGAGGGGTGGTAAAGGAGGTGTATCAGGCACAGCTGGCCTCTTGAGGGTCTGGAGCTAATGCCATATAGCTCAAATATTATCTTACTTGGGTTTTTGTAACAGGCTCGTCGGTACCACGTGGGGAAGCTTATCTCACAGGCAAGCCCACAGGCTTAGCATGCTTAGTTTAGAGCACTGAAGGTGAAAACGAGATCTTACATTTCTTTATAAATATACCTGGTTGTAAAAGTAGGGAGGAAGAAGAAGGGATATCTAAATCAAGGAAGCTATTACTGCAAGATTGTATGTTGTAAACTAGATGTGGGTACATTTAAGCCAGAGAGGGACAGTAGTAGACAATCAAAACAGAGTGGTGGGTTCTGGTGTGCCGCCCACAAGGAGCAGTGGAGAGCAGAGTCCGACTGCTTCTGAAGTGGAGTTTGTCACAGAAAACACATCATATCATCCCATCTATAACCAGGAGGTTCTAGTAATCCGTTTGGACAGAAAATCTGCTGTTCTGAATAGACCTGCTTGTCTGTTTTCCAGGTGATGAGACAAGTCTGTACAGGAATAGTTTTTCTCTGAAAACTAAGGCTGAAATAAGGTTTTTTTGTTCCTTGTGGCAATCATATTCCTCTCTTGGTAACGCGTTCCTGTTGCTGCTCAATTTTCAGGCTTTCAATGACTCCAGACGAACAGAAGGATTTTTGGCGTAAAGTACAGTTCACGGTAGATAAAGACGTGGTGAGGACTGACCGCAGCAACCAGTTCTTTCAAGGGGAGGACAACCCAAATGTGGAAACTATGAGGTGAAGTGTCTGATTCTAGTGTCCCAAACAACTTGTCCTACTGAATGCATGGAAAACTCCGCAAGCCCCCCTGGCCCAGGCTGCCTGGGTCGCTGCCTTGGGAATGCTGAAGAGCACCGCGCATACAGTGACTGGTACCAAGTGATGCAAAACCAAGCGCTTCGTCCCCAGAGCTTTCACTGCAGCTTTAGCCATTTACTTCTTGGTGTAATAACCCCGCTCCCATCACCTAGCTTCCCTGCGTACAGAAGAGGTGTGAGCCTTCTGTGGCTGTGGGAGGGTCACGGGTGCTGCAGCAGGGTTGTGGGCAGTTGCTTGGGTCTGTGGTTCTCCTGATGGGGTGGAGGACGAGCACACCAGAGTCTGCTTCATGGGTGTGTGACTTGTAAATGTGTGCCTGCAAAGCAGTTGGATTTCATCTAACAGTTTGGCTTGGAGCCTCATGGATGTGTAGGCATCATCTCTCCTTTCCCATGGGCCCTTCATTTCTGTCCTCTTAGTCTTTTTAAATTCTCATTTTCTTTTTATATTGTGGTGCCTGCGTATGCAAAACCTTCTCCTGGAGTTTATTTCACTGGACTGATGTTTGCAGCAGGGTTTATCTGTATGTGTTAAAGCACCTTACAGTCGAGTCGTGTGTCTTTGTACCTGAGATGAACCATGTGGCTTCTTCCTACTGCGCTGCTCCCCGTGGGCTGGCCCGCAGCTGGAAAACAGGAGCCCAAGGAGTTCTGTTCAAATCCATTGTCTTAGGCCGCTGCGTGCTGTTCAGAGTTCTTCCTGTCCATCCAGGAGCCTCTCTGGATTGATGCAAAATGTTGTAATCCCAAAAAATGAGAGTTTCTGTTAGGTATAGTATTAGTATCTTTGTTATGCTAGATAGAGTTCTTTTAGGGAGGGCGATTCTGTGGGATGCAACATGCTGTACAACTGCTCAAAAGTTCACAAGCCTCCGGGTGCAATTGCAGGTTGATCTTTTAGATGGCAGGAATGATCTGTGGCTCTTCTGCACTTTGCCTGACTCAGCCTGTATGGTGGGAGTTGGGGTAGAAGGGAAAGGGCGCTGCGCTCAGCTGTGACGTGCCCTCCGTGTCTCACCTCTCCATTTGCATCTCTTCTCCAGGAGGATCTTGCTGAACTATGCAGTATTTAACCCAACAATTGGATACTCCCAGGGGATGTCTGACCTGGTTGCCCCACTCCTGGCAGAGGTCCTAGATGAGTCGGATACTTTCTGGTGCTTTGTAGGATTGATGCAGAACACGATCTTCATCAGCTCACCCCGGGATGAGGATATGGAGAAACAGCTGGTGAGGCGGAATGCTGAGCTCCCTTCAGTCCTGGCTTTAGCTTCTCCTCTCCCCAGTCAATTAGAGGAATGCCTTAGAGCGGTTACCTGGGCTGTTGGGTTCCAGCGTGCCGAATCACACTCCAAAGCCACAAAATACCTGATGGATAAGATTGATCCTGGGTGATTGGGACACTCCAGAAACAGTTATAGCCAACAAATTGGCAGAGTAAAGTTACCTTGGCTATGCTAAAAGGTGCTGATTCGAAGAATCTTTTATGATCAATTGTATTTAGGATGTTGCTTGCTTTCTCTTTACACTTCTCTCAGGCGGTGAAGACTCACTGGTTCGTTTTTGTCCTGATTCTGGGGCATTTGGTGTGAATGGCAGAGGAGGCAGAGGAGTTGGTTGAGCTGCAGCCCCCTTCTTTGCATTTTGGGGGTTTTTTAAGATCTTAATACCTTTAATAGATGTGTAAATATGATGTCCAAATGAAAAGCCTTGTAGTTTCTTAAAATAAGGTGATCTTGTTTAAAAATGGGAACTTTGTAAGTTTTAACACGCGTGTCAGTTGTTTTCTGGTTAAGAACCTGAAAAATCCATTCTAAACCTGAACAATCCTCTCCGGGTCACGATGGCACCGATTTAAAGTGGTAAACTCCCCATGGGAGGCTGCTGGTGAGGTGCAGTTAGTTAATGTACAGATTTATGCACTGTAATGTGCCTGTATAGTCAGGCTTTTCAAAATCACTTCCATATTGCTCGGCCTCTATTGAAGTGAAATATTGCCAGAGATAGCGATGTCCTTTCTTTTCTCTGGTTAAGGCTCTGGCCGCTCTCCTCAGCCTGAATCTCTCCCCTTCTTTCTTTTCACAATGTAGCTGTCACGGGATTTTCTTTTCACCCACCATCCTTCCTTGTGAAATAGCTGCCGTGGCCTGTGAGCTCTGGCCTTTAATGATAGATCCAAGCGTGCTCCTGGCTGCGCTGTAATAAAGAGGCCATAAAGCTGGAGCTTTTTGTGAGAGAAGAGAACCGGGGCCAGCTCTGCGGGTGGGGGGCTCCCGGGACGGTGGGTGAGGGCGGCGCGAGTCCTTGTGCACGAGGCAGTGGCTCAGCTGAGAGCATCTTTTCCAGATGTACCTGCGAGAGCTGCTGCGGCTCATGCACCCACGCTTCTACCAGCACCTTTCTTCCTTGGGAGAGGATGGCCTGCAGATGCTTTTCTGTCACCGTTGGATCCTCCTCTGTTTTAAACGTGAATTTCCAGATGCTGAGGCTTTGCGCATGTGGGAAGCGTGCTGGGCTCACTATCAGGTTAGACATCTGGAGACGGGCACAGCGCGCACTGGGCAGCAGCGTGTCCTTTGCTGAATCCTCACCGTCTCAGCAAGTGTTGCAGAATTTCCTTAAAGGCTCTCAGCAGCACAGTATCCAAAATAAGTAGGTGTTACAGGGGTCTGTAAGTATCGAAGAGGTTTATCTATGTAGCAGGAGGATGGACACTTGCCTCTCCTACTTGAGGATGTCCGGGCTTCAAAAGGAGGTTTTTCAGAAAGTGCTGAACATCCACTTCTGAAGTTCAGACTTCTCTTACACAACTGGAAAATGTCTTCCCAAAAATCACTAATCTGCTTTGAAAGCTGTGGTCCAAACCTTGCTGCTGTGCCGTAAAGGCAAGAGACTTTGACTCGGCTGTGATTCAGAATTCACCAATAACTCACTTTCTGAATATCACTAGGCAAAACTGGAAGGAGCACAAAATCTCTGCTAAGGACATGCTTGTGGAAGGTGGAGAGGTTAAGTCAGACCTCTGCCTCCACCTGCTGTACTCCAGCCCCTGTTTTCTCATTGCAGACTGACTATTTCCACCTCTTTATCTGTGTGGCCATCGTGGTGATTTATGGGGACGATGTCATTGAACAACAGCTGGCCACTGACCAGATGCTGCTGCATTTTGGCAACCTGGCTATGCACATGAACGGAGAACTTGTACTCAGGAAGGTAAATGCCCGTGTGCTGATGTGGGCTGAGTCTCAGGTCCAAGAGATGAGTCAGAGCCTTCAGAAAAAGAGGGACTGATGCTTCATCATCCGCATCTCCAGTATCCCCCTGCTTGTCTGCAGCCTGGGAGGGTAGGATGCTGCTGTTTGCCTGGAAGCAAGTTCTGCAGAAAGAAGAGGTAGTTGTAGAGTGCTTAGGAGGTAACGGAACGGTTGGGATGACCCTCGCACATACTGAGGGGAAACGGCAGAGCTGTTCGGCTCTGTGCCGCGGTCCCCAGTCCATCTCGGGCTGGGGGTGTCTGCAGGACGTGGGATGCGCTGCAGCGTGCGGCAGCTCCCGCGACCCGGCAGTGTCCCCAGGGCCTCCTTTAACCTTCAGGTTTGTGTTCAGGAGGGACGCTCCTTTGCTGAAGCTTTGACTCTTCTAAGGCACTAAACAGGAGGCTGGGACAGGAGGCCGCGGGCTACCTCTGCTCTCCGTGTTCGTCCTCTGGTGAGGAGTGAATGACTTTGTCTCTCTCTCCCCTCTAGGCGCGGAGTCTGCTCTATCAGTTCCACCTGTTACCCCGCATCCCCTGCAGCCTGCACGACCTGTGCAAGCTGTGTGGGACAGGAATGTGGGACAGCGGCTTCATCCCCGCTGTGGAGTGCTCTGGCCATCACCCGGAGTCCGAGGGCTGCCCGTATGGGGGACTGGCAGAAGTGTCTTCTCCTAAACCAGGAAGCGAAGGCAAGAGAGGCTTGAAAACACGGGACGTCTTTGCCTTCCGAAAATAGCCGTAGAGGAACAGGGCGTGACAGCGGAAGAGGGAAGGGCAGGAAGGATGTGCACAGGAAAAATGTTGAAGACAAAAATGGAGGGATAGCTCGTCAAGACTCCTGAGAAGACTGAAAGGTGGAGAATGGACAAGGAATGAAATCACTCTACAGGGAAAGCAAATTCCAGTGCACTGGTGGTGGAACCTGAACAAAATGCATCAAACCAGGAACAGTGTTTGCACGTGTTTGGATTTGATTTTGTTAGAAACATGAAGCTTTTCTAGGTCTTAACAAGGACTTTTTATTCTGCCTCTGGGATTGGACTGGTTAGCAACCAGAACTTTGTTACTTGCTGATGAGAAATGAGAACACTAAAGAGAGCCAAGTACAACCAGCAGCGTTCGTGGGTCAGGTGGAAGGAGCAGAGCTGTGGCAAGACCTCTCTCTGCGATGTCCCTTCATCTAGAGTGTACCACACACACGTGCTCTCTGCTTCAGCCAAAACGTGCAGCTTAGTGGCTTCTCTCTAAAGCCATAAAGACCATTTTAATTATAATCTGCCAAAAATAAAACTGCAGACTATTGGGATTGCAGGGAAGGTGTCTGCTTTGTTGGCGAGGAAGAACTGGTCACCTGAAGGTCTTGTCTCTCGCCTCTTCTTTTTTTATATGGTACACTGGCTGGCATGATTTTTTTTCCATTTGTACAGAAAGTGTACGGCCACAGGTCTTAAAGCACTGCTTTCCTGTAGTCAGGGTCTTTCATAGACACCTTTCAAAGTTTACTTCTTCATGACATTACAGCAAAGCTGTTTCTTTTATGCTGACATAAAAGTTTAGACACTTGTTTATGGAAGTCTGTTGCTTCCAGTATGTTTCCCAATGTGTTTCCTTTGGCTCTTCTCAATTACCGAATATTTACTGTCCTTACCTGTCTCTGCCGTAGGCTGTAGCACATACGCTCCAAGTGGGCTGTAGGCTCTTCAGCTGGTGACAGTAGTGAACCTCTTCCCCATCCCAAAGTGAAAATGAAACTTGGTTTGTTGCAGTCATTTTTGCCGAGCTCCGTCTCTGGTAAAGGTTTCCCTTGAAGTATTTTTGAAAGGACAGCATGTTTCTCCTCTTGTCTTCTATAAAGTTTGCCAACTAGAAGTGGAGCTGGGGCCTTGAGCACAGCCGTGTTGCCAAATGTCCTTACCAAATTCAGTGGCATCCAAAGGTGTGTCCTGAGCCAGCGTTTGTGCCAAACAGAGCCAGGGGAATCATTTCCTTGTAAGAACGAAGGAGGAGACGAGGTGACAGTGGGCGGTACCAGCTTTGCTGCATCCCTCTGCATGGCGTGTGAAGTCTTGCAGCCTTTCCTGGTTCTCTTGCTCCCTCTCACTTCAGCCACGCTGCTCCTCTTGTACAACTGTGTCTTGGTCTGGCGGGGTGCGAAGTCCGCGCGCGCTTTTCAGCTGTGCCTGTCAGGCACGTTTGTCCTGTTAGCAGCATGTGCGGAAAACCCCGTGTCCTCGTGCCTCGTGCTGCAGCGGGTTCCTGCACCTGACGAGCAGATTCCTCTAAAAATCTTGCTGCAAGGTCTTACCCACAGCCTGTTGTGGAGCCCACGTGCTGCGTACCCGCTGGAAGGGAGGCTGGCAGCGGGGATGCTTTGTGTGAGACCAACACGTACCAAGCCCACGCTGCGTTCGTAAGGGGAAGAAGACTTGACCCTATGCAGGCACCACGCCAAAGAGTGGCTGTTGTGTGGCAGACGGACAGTTTGGCTCCTGATTTGTGTGCCTTTAATTCAGAGAATGAAAACTTTCCGCTTGATGAGCGCAATGGTGAAACCTGCTGCAGTATCGCACACCTCCAAAATAGCCTGGCTTCGAGAAGTACCGAGGCTGCAAGGCTGCAGGAGCGTGCTGGGGTTGTAGGAGGTGACACCCCGCATGAGGGCTGGTGGCTGCTTTGCTGTCAAGCAGGGAGTTCTTTGAGATTTATGATGTTTCAGTGAACAATAAAAGTTTGTGTGAGGCATTTGTGTGTTACGTTGCTGTACAGGCTGGGTGCTGTACCTTATAGTCGGGGGACAGCACTTGGCTAGACACTGTCCCCACAGCTTGAGCCGGTCCTTTTGCAGCCGTACGAAGAGACGCGCTGGGTGCTGGGCCCGCCTTGCTCTCCCCAGGCTCCGCTGCTTTCAGCCCGGGGACGTGTGGCAGCACTCGATGTGTTCATCTAGATGCAAGCTCTAAGTGGCGGTGGCTGAATTAGGGTCAGAAAAACCACATGTCAGAAAACGCCAGAAGCGTCTCCCTGCGGAGCGGCGCGGTGGCACGCGGGCAGGCGCCAGCTCCCCGCGGGGACAGCGGGAGCCGGGCACCGCCTGCTGCCACCTGCCTCCTCGCGCCGGACCGGCAAAACCGCCGGGCCTTGCACCCCGTGGCGCGTCGGTCAGCACCAAAGCAGCCGGTGCCTCCCCGGGCGCTGCGCGAGGAGCGGCCGGCGCGTGGGCAGCTCCGCCGGGCTCCGCGCCGGGCACGGGGCCTCGGCTCCCCGGCTGCTCGCAGCCAGCAAACACTGACCAGAAGATCTGGGGCTGGTTTTGCTGCAGCAGTCGTTCCCAGCCAGTAAAAGACAATAGGAAGAGATAAAGTGGACAATTTTTAGCATTATTTTTCCACTATTAAAATGTCATTCAGCAATGTGGAAATCACTCAGGATTTGTTTAGTTAGAGACTCTGCTCTGCGGTTTTCCAGCACGTGGAAAAAGCTGTTTTTTCTCTTTGAAGCGGTGCTCAGCTGCGGGGGAGCACATCGCCGGGACCAGCGTGCCTGCCGCCCCTCGGCCAGCTCTCCTGTGCCTGCTGTCCCCTGCGGGTCCCGCTGCCAGCAGGAGGTTTCAGGTGTCTTTCTGCATCAGCAGCCCTTGTGCTCAGCGTCGGGAGCTCCCCGAGCTCCTGTCGTACACTGACCTCCACTTTGCAATAGTCGGAGGAAGAAGGAGACAGAGCTGACAACCCGGCTGCTCCCTGGTTACCAGCAGCGGCCTCGTCCCAGGTGACTTGATTCCAGTCTCAGCCTGTTCATTAACTCCCGATGCCATTATTAAATTTGCACTGGATATCAACAAACTTCCGAGCCTGTTTTGGGTGGAAGGTGCAGGGACAGGCGGGCGTGTGGAGCCAGCCTGGAGCCCTCTGGCAGCAGCTGGGGTAGGGTCAGGAGCAACCTTGGGCTTCCTCTGTAGTGAAAGAAAGGCAACAAGTCAAGCTTGGACAGGGCAGTGGGTTTCCGAGGTCCTTCTGACCTGTCCCCAAGATCCCCTTTTCCTTTGTGACACTCTTTGCCATCAGAAAAAAAAAAAACAAGGAACAAAAAAGAAGCAAGGCTTCTAGCCCCTGCAAAGTGGATCCTAGAAACAATGACCCTCATGTGGCTTCTCTCCTGAATCGCTGCCCTGTTCATTGAATTAGCTGCAGCTGAGCAGCCAAAAATAGACCCTTGCAAAGGTAAATAGTCAGCATAAGCCTCTTTAGTCTCAGCCTTGAGCTGACACATCCTTCTGCCTCCCGGTGCCGGGGGGAAGGGGAGCAGGGCGAGCAGGAAAAAAAGAAAACTGAGTCCTGGCTCCTGGCAGCTTCGTAATCCCAGCGGGGAACCCGATCGCCTGCATCTGGAAAGCCGAGGAGAGCGGTGTGAGCCGCGCAGCCCGACGCCTCCCGGGGTGGGGAGTGGGCCATGCCAGCCCACGTCCCGTCCCGCGATGCCGGGGCTGCTGCTGGGCACGGGGGGAGAGGGGAGGCAGCCCCGCACCGTCCCGGGGCCGGGGGGAGGCAGCCAGCGCCCCGAGCCTGGGCACACGGCGGGGATCGATGAAACGGCTTCGCTTGTCCCCCGTGAAGCGTGCAGGCGGCCGAGGTCCCTGGAGCGGCACCGGGCGCGGAGCAGCGATGTTCAGCCCAACTGCTGCTGGGGTCTCCTGCGCTGGGGAAAATGTGCATGTGTGAACGGGAGCAGAGAGGCGGCCGCGTGAGCTCGGTCTCGCTTCCCGGGCACGGGGTGTGTTTGGACACGGCTGCTTGGCTGCTGTGTTCAAGGGATGCCGTCAAATGAAAAATTACAGTTCACAAGAACAAAGAGACTCACCTGAGTTATTACAGGCACCAAAGAACTTAAAACCCAACTCGGCTCGTCCCCCGTGGGCTGGCTGATTAATCCCCATGTCTCTCCGCTTGGGTCATAAAATCAGACCAGTCCGGCCGGCTGCAGTTCATGGTCACATCCCGCCCCAGGGCGCTGGCCCAGCCCTGCCCTGCCTGTGCTCCGCGCTCCGGGGAAGGCTCCGCACGCCGTTTATTTCTCTCATTTAAACATTGAGAAACAAAAGGCGATGAGGTTTCACACCGCCTGGGAAGGAAAGCCCAGGCTGGGGGGAGTCCCCGGCAGAGGCCAGCGGGGGCCGTGCCGGCGGCGCCGGTTTGGACGCGCCACGGGGCTGCCGGTGACCCTGTGGCGAGGAGCTCCCCGGTGAGCGGCCGGGCTGGTGCTGCCCATGCCAGGGCCACCGGAGCGCCGGCGGGACAGCCCTCCTCCAGAAAGCGGGGATCAGCCCCATGCCCAGCCCCTTCCCAAACTGAGTCGCGCCCCAAAAGCTGCCGAGTCCCTCCTTTCCCCTCTCCCCGTAGGCTGCTCCAGAACCAGGTTGCTCTAACTGCGAGGCTGGAAATTTAGAGGAAGCTCCTTAAATACTTTTGTGGCCAATTTTATTGCAGTCTGTGCTTCAGCCAAGAGCTTCAACATCATCCAAGCACCCAAAAATCACTGCTCTTTGAATGGAGTTCATTTCTTCTTCTAGTTATGAAAGGCAAGTCTCTCTTAGTTTGAGCTTAAAAAGGGCTTTGGAAAATAGTTCTGCTGTGAAGGTCCGGGCTCCCCCGCTTCAAAACCTCTCCAGGTAACAGAGCTGAGCTCTGGCCTCTCATCAGGCCGTGCCTGCTGCTGAGCTGGGCTTTTTACCATGTCCCGCCTCCCTCACGGCGGGCGCACGAGTCCTGGTTCACTTTCCTCCTCTCCAGACTGAAGTTTTCTAAGAAAAAAGCAGGATCTTTTCAGAGCTTGTCTTCTGCCTGCGCCTCGCAGCCGGTGGCCATCACCGCTGCCGCCGGCCGCCGTGCCCCGCTGTTGCGTTGGTGGTCTCTGCCTGCGGCTCCCCCTCCCCGCCTGATCTGACCTGGGGCAGAAGGGAGCTGAGCAGAGTGCAGGGATGATCCCCTGGGGCGTTCAGCCAGGGAATCGGGCTCTTCCTCGCATTTCATAGGGTTTCTGCCGTCAAAAAACAATTTTTAGGCAATTTTGATGCTGTAGTCTGGAAATTGCAGTGGTTAGGTGGTATGTGTGGCACCTTAACTGTTGAAATCAAGTGTCTAAGCGTGCAGCAGGAGCTCCGTGGCCGCTCGTGTCCACAGGGCCAGCTTCAAACGGGTTAAAATAAGGCCAAAATTTTCAGTTTAAAAATATTTCATCTGCTGAACCTGTCTACAGCCATTTGCCTTGATGTGCCCGTAGGATTCCTTTCTGGCAGTACGAGGTCTACAGGACACTGGCTGCCTTCCCCAGACAGCCAGGCCAGTCCTTCGCAGGGCGAGGGGATGCCGCAGCGGCTGCGGTGGGTGCCAGGGCAGAGCGGGGGCTGACGGCGGGGCAGAGCACCCCGGGGTGCCATGTCGCTCAGCCCTGGGCTCCTCCACCACCCGCCAGCGGGCTAGGCACCGTTTTCTATTTTAAGAAGTATCCGAAGATCCCGTGGTTTGGAGAGCTTCTCCAGCCCGGTTTTGTAAGAGCACATTCACCTGCCAGGCGGAGAGCAGTGTGTGTTTGGATGCTGCTGGTTTTAATAAGAAAATATTTGGGTAATGTTGTCATGAAGCAAGTCTTGTAACGAACCCAACAGGCTGGTTTGGTTTTGGGGCGAGATGCTTGAATGCACCGAGCCCTCGCCTGGGTCACTTGCTAAAGGCCTCGTCGGGGCTGGGCCCCCGGCTGGGGCAGCGCCCGTGGACCAGCCCCGCTGTAACATCCCTCACCGGTCCTGGGGGGCAAATGCCACCCTCGTGCTTCAGCCGGGGGTAGTTAAAATAAATGTTATGCCTGAAACCGATAAAGGAAATACAGCTGGTAGAAACAGTCAGTGCTGGAGAGATTCTGCAGAGAGCGGATTTTGGCCGTGTGAGCCTTTGGGCTCTCCAGCAGCCGGCCAGGCGTGGGGAGCAGGGCTCGGAGAGGGGAGCAGGGGCTACGCCGGGCTCTCACCCGCAGTGTCAGGATGAGCCGACCCCGGGGCAGGGACTGTCCCCAGCCCCTTCTCCCTCTCTTGGAAGGCTGGGCTCAGCCCCTGGCCCCCGGGAAGCAGGGGGATCCCTGCCCACCCTCGTGGCTTTGCTGGTTTGTTTCCAAACCCATCATTGTCTGCAAGCTGCTGTCGTTTAAACTGATGTTCTGCAGCTCACCTTTAAAACAAAGCCCCAGACGGTCTCATGGGAAGGGAATATCAAAGGGGGTTGGGTTTTGTTCCTCTATTTCCCCTTGCAAGCTCGCTCTCTTCTGTTCGGCAGGCTGGCATCTCTGCAAATAAATAAATAAATAGAGCCACGCCGTGGTGCAGTGGTACAAAAAGCAGAAAACCAAAGCGAAATCAAAATGCATCCTCCTGTTAAAGCCCCTGGGGCCATCCCCGGAGCCACGACGAGTGAGCGGGAACACCCAGGATTTGTTTTCACGCTGGGACCTGCTGCACCCCGTTGTTGCTCTGGCTGTGAAGTGCCCTCCTGTGTTTTGCTGGACTCGGCGGGTTGGAGGTGCACCCCAACAAGATAATGGCAACTCTACTACAGGTGCATTTTTAAAGCAGAATTAACCAGGTCACTGTCCTCGTGCGAGGTCTTCTCGACAAAGGAAAATTGCCATTAAGGGACTCGGGCCTGTCTGGAGCCCGGATGGACGTGTGGGGCCGTCCGTGTCTCCTGGGCCTGCGACTGGCCCAGGACGCCAGCCGTGCTCCGAAAACACCGGGCTGAGCACAGTGACAGCTCGGGGACTCCAGTAAAGGGGACCTGGTGGCAGCTGGCACTTCTATTGGTACTTCTTGCCGACTGGAAGAGATTCTCCAGCCGCCCCCGACCCTCCACCGCGCCCAGATACTCCAGGTCCCTCCAAATTCAGCCGGCTACAAGTTCAGCCCCTGCCAAACTCCTGCTTCGTGTGGCAAAGCAGCAGCAGGGACCCGGAGGAGGAGCAGCCTAAAGACTCTTCCTGGGATTTTTTATTTTGTTTGGCTTGGGTTTGTCTTTCAGGAACCACAAACAAGTTAAGCTGCTTCTGTCTGCGGCTGGTGCTTGACTAACCTTGGCGGTGGCAGAGGCAGCCGGGCGGTGGGCGTCCGCCAAAGTCCTCTGCTCTCCGGAGGTTTCTCAGGTGCCTTCACGTGTTGGAGAGGTCAGCGCCCCGCAGAGACACGCAGGGCTGGGGAGGGGGTTTGCTGTGTCCTGCCTGCACTGAGCCAAGATTCTATCTTGCCTTTCACAGGCTTCTACAACACAGAAAAATAGTCTAAAAATATAAAATCTAAACTGACCGTCCCGGGTGCGGTGCTGGGAAGAGCCTCGCTGAGCCCCGCCACCGTCCCGGAGCACCCGCTCTCGCCGCTGGTCTCTCGCCGCGCTGGCTGAGCCCCAGCGGAGCTGCCGGCTCTTCTTGGTGTTTCTACACAACAAGCCTCCGCTGGCTTCTGCTCCTGCAATCCCTGCGGCTCTTCCCGGCTCCTGGAGGGAGACAGAGCCGCATTGCTGAAACACCTGGTGATCTGGCGAACGGCTCCTTGCGCAACATGGAGCCTGGGCTGTATCGGCAGCCGGGCTCCCAACGCGTGCATTCCCCACTTTGAGCCTCAGCCCTGCCGGCTGCCAGCCCCGTCGACCCCGCTTTGCCCAGGGACCACAACTCACCGTGGGCACAGCCCTCGAATCCCGTCCCTTGGCCACCACGATGCTCCTCACAAGCCCCAAACCAGCCTGTCCCAGCCAGCCCCCACACTCGGGGCTCTCAGGGGCGATGCTGGCCAGGTCTGCGGCCACTTGCATTTGCGCAGCTCCTTCCCCCCGCTCCTGGAGGCATGCCAGGGATGCTGAAGTCCCCTCCAAAGCCCGGCAGCCTCCCGGGAGCACCAAGCCACCCTTTCGCTCCGGCTCGCTGCAGCCCGCGGTGCAGGAGAGGCACGGGGGTCCCTGCCGGAGTCCAGGTGTTGTGGGGCCATGGCAAATGCCCCAGCAGAGTGATCCCAACCCCCTGCGTGACTCCGAGCCCTCAGCACGGGGCAGAGCCCATGCTGTGGATGAAGGCAGGGACCCCTCTGGTACTGCTCGTGCTGGGAGCAAGGGCACCCGCCGGGAGGGCTGCCTGGCCCAAATCACTCCGGCAGCCGGGTCCCAGCTCCAGGAACCCAATTCCCACATATTGCACAGGAGGGTGGGCACTGAAAAACTTCCAGCAGTGCCTGGAAACCCTGGAAACAGCCCAAACACCAGCTGGCCTTTAGGCCTTCTGCCAAGGTGATAAATCTGCCCGACGCCGGCGCTGCAGCAGTGAGCGCTGGGAAGGTGCTCGGTCAGCGGCAGCCACCGTGCTGCGGCTCTCCCCGGGGGCCGCGCGCCCCAGCCCCCGGCGCAGCCCCACGCCGCGGCAGCGCCCAGCCCCGGCTCGGGACGGCAGCACCGCCGGCGGCTGGCCGAGGGTGCGCAGGGATGCGGTGCAGCCAGGACCGGGCTGGGAAAGGGGTGCCACGCGAAGGTTGCAGGGGAGCTGGGGGCTCCAAGCAGGGTGCGGAGCAGCTTCCACAAGCTGGAAAATGCTGCGTCCCCTCCTGCAGGCGTGTGGGAACAGGGTCAGGCCCAGCTGCTGAGCCAGCCTGCAGCCGGGGGGTCACAGGCTCAGGAAGGCTGTGTGCTCAGCGTGCCTCCTCGCAGCACAGCTGCCGGGAGGAGAGGGTTAAGGAGCTGCCGGAGCGGGGAATGAGACCAGGGAATTCAGCTGCTGACGCAGGTAGGAGATCTGCAGGCGAAGCATCCCTGTACAGACACAGCAGCGTCACCGTCACCTCTCCGCTGTACTGCTTTGGAGCTCCCCCCACGGAGCAGCACACGGGGAGTGGGCGACCAACTCGGCTCCACGCAGGGAGCAGACTGGGGACCATCCCTGGGCTGCCACCCCAGGACCACCCCAGGTGCCCACCCCTCTCCTTGCTGCCTCAAACACAGCCTGACCCAGCCCTTCTCCTGCAAATTGCCGCTGGAAGGATGCTCCATGGCACCTGGATGCCCACGGGCACCACAGAGGTGTGAGGCAGAGCCGAACCGGAGCCCTGCCAGGAGGGCGGGCACTGTGGGGCGGTCAATGAGGGTCTGCACGTGCTGACCCTTCTGTTCTTGAAAAATTGCTCGTCAGCAGTTTGGGTAATAAAAAGACTTGGAACAAGGAAGGCTGAAATTGGTGACACAGGATGAAACAGCCAGCTGAGACCTGGTGCTCTTGGGGCTGTTACCCTGCATGGGATGGGATGGATGGGATGGGACGGGACGGGACGGGACGGGACGGGACGGGATGGGGTGGGATAAGGAGGCCCACGGGACCCCATCGCTTGGCTTCTCCTGGGCTTCACATGCAACACAGATGAGAGGAAGAGGCAGGCAGTGCTTCTGCCGTGGCTGGCCAAGGGGAAGCAATGAGGGGAGAAGGGGCACCTGCAGCCCCGCAGAAAGCGGGAGGAAGAGAGGACATGGCCCCCAGACCCGTGCAAACGGCTGGAGCAAGCCCCAAGCTTGCCAGAGCTGGGATGGCCCCCAGAGCCCTCCGGGGACGGGCAGGTTCCCCTGAAACAGGGGCCGTTTCCCTTGCAGGTGCATCGCCGCTGGCGTACGGGATCTGCCGCACCGTCCCTGCCGGAGGACGGGGCAGCGGCTGACGCGGGGCTGTGGACCCGGCGTTACCGGGGTGCCTGCACATCGGGCTCAGGGCTCCGGAGAGCAGAACCGAGCAGGGGGCTGTTTGCACCGAGCCCCTGCCAAGGCCACGTGTGCAGCCCTTCCAGGAGCCAGCTGTGAAGTCAGGCCCGATGGAAATATAATGGGATAATCGATGGCCCATTGTTGCTGGGCTTAATTTAGCCATTCAGGCGGGGAACGAACAGCGTGAGCGTACGTAAGCAAAGCCAAGGCAAGAGATGAATCAGCCTTGTGTCCTCTGTAGCTCGGGGGGGCTGAGCGGGCGCAGGCAGCCGGTCTCACCTGCACCTGCAGGGCTGCAGCCCCCGGACCCCCGCCATGCGTGGGGTGCGCGGAGGTGCTGTTAATGGGGATTTACTTTGCTTTGTGTAATGCCAGGTCTAAAATGGCTGCAGCTGGGCTTAGCGTTACATGCCTGCATTGCCAAAACCCTCTTGCAAGCTGAAACCCCTTGCAAGCTGAAACAGGAGCAAAGCTGGGACGAGGGCCTGAGCTGGGCGCCAGGGACACGGCTCGGGAAGGACACGGCTCGGGAAGGACACGGCTCGGGAAGGACATGGCTGCCACCACAGCCCTTCTCGGCCACTGCCGGGGAGCACCGGCAACGCTGTCCCAGAAGAGCGTAAATACACTGAAGATTAGGTCTTGTTCTTCCCTGCACCACAGCTACATGCACACCTTGCCTCCAGTACATTAGAGGCATCTAAATCCAAAAGAGTTTTAAGTTAAACCACTAGAAGATCAACACACACGCACACACAAGATCAACAATACCAGCTTACATCCTGTAACATGCCTTCTACACAAAAAGCAGGAGGTAATTTGCATAGGACTCTGAAACCACATATTTTTCATAGAAGAAAATTCATTACCACTCAGGGTATTTTCCACTGCAAAGGCAAAATTCATAATGGAGAGTCAGGTCACTTACATTGGCCTTTTTGCCCAACCCAGCTCGAAAGGCGCCAGTAAATGCCATTTGGGTAGAGCCCCCCACCCCCGCCACCTCGCCAGCTGAAAGCACGGCCCGATGCACGGCCCCAGCTTTCCAACCTTCACACTTTGCCCTGCTGCTCGGCTGTGCCCACCCCGATACCTGGGGAATCGCCCTTCCTTCTCACTGTTTATCTTCCTCGCATTCCTCCGAGCTGGCTCACACCCCACCCTGGCCGGCCCACAGCACCGCGGCACATTCGGGCTTTCCTCATAAATTAGTCACCGCTCTGTGATGGGTCTGTTATCTGCCCATCTCTGCTGTTCTCTCTGGGCTTTGGACGGTGTTTCAATCCCTGCTGGTGAGGACGTTCCTGGGGTCAGCCGGAGCAAGTCCCCAGAGGGAATGTGTCCTTCTGCATCACCCCAAAATCTCACTGCCTCCACTTTTGTTCCCCATTATTGCCCTCTGGAGCTGGCTGGTTTGACTGCATTCACTGCACATCTGCTGGACCTCAGCTCACAGAACATCTCCCAGCTCTGGTCCTCAGCTTGTGGTACAGAAGGTCCTACATCAGCTCGATTCAGCTGAAACACTTGCATGGAGTTCGTCGCCACCATCCCTGCCACCCTGATGCATAATGAGCTCTCGAGCTTCCTGCTCCCTCCCCTCTGCCTCAGCTCCGTCATCTCCCCCTCAAGACGCCGCCAAGCCCGAGCATCCCCCGGGATGGATTAGCAGCGTGGCTTCAGCCTGGATGTTGTTTCTGTGCTTTCAGTCCATGCCAGTCTCTCCCGATCCCTCTGATTCCCATGTCTCGGCACCTGCAACACCTCCCGAGTTACTCTCAGCTGCAAACACGCTCCCTGTGCCACGGGCTGCCGCTGCCACTCCGCGAAGGACAAGGTTAGATAAGAGCAGGCCTGGGAGGGCACTTGAGACTAAGTCAGCGAGCCCCTTCCCGGGGCTGTGTGACCAGCGGGGGCACGGCTGCGGCTCAGCACCAGCCGGACCCTGGGCACCCACGGGTGTGGGGTGGGGGCCTGCCCACGGGCACAAGGGCTACCTGGCCCTTTCCCGGGGCCAGCGGGACACAGGCTGTTCTGCAGAGCAGCAACGGGCTGGGGGGAGGCCCAGAGCATCCCCTCCGCGGGGCGGCCCCACAGCCCCGGGAGCAGCCCCAGCTCCCGGCGGCGGCTCCCCGGGACGCCCCCAGTGCGGCGGCTCCGATGCGGCGGGCGCGGCGCCAGCGCCCTCCCCACGCTGCCTTTTATGGCCCTGCTGCAGCCGCGGCCCAAACATGGGCTGCGGGAGCGGCGGAGCCGGGAGCCTCCCTGGGGCTGGCCCTGACGGCGCCGGGGGCTGCCCCGGAGAGCCCCCCCAGCCTGGGCGGCAAAGCGCCCCGTGTCGGCAGCACCCCGCTTTCCTGGGGGGCTCCCCAAGACCCCGCAGCTCTGCATCCCTGTCCCTCTGCCCCTCACAGCCCCCATCCCTGCCCCTCACAGCCCCCATCCCTGCCTTGGACCACCCTGCATCCCTGCCTCGTCCCCCACCCTGTGCCCATCTGCCGGTGTGCGCAGTGTCACCCCGCACCCCCCGTGCCCCCCACGCTGCGCGGTCCCTGCAGACCTGCAGCCCTGCCGTGCCCCAGACCAGCGCGGCACGGCTTGCACCGAGCCGGGGCAGAGACACGGTCCTGGTTTTGCTGCAGAGAAATGAGCTGCCAACGGGCACAGAGACGCGGGGCAGCCGGCACCCCCGGCCCTGGGAACCCCCCTCCCGCCTGGCACCCAGGCAGGGCCGTGGGGACCCTGCAGCCCGGCGAGCTGGGCTCCCCGTTGGAGGAAAAGGTGTGCCCCAGCGAGCGACACGGGGTGTGTCAGAAACCAAATGACTCAACTGTCCCCGCGGTGTCACCCCCGAGAGCGGGCTCCTGCCCGCTGGCTGGCTGCATGTCCCTGCGGGGCTCCAGCAGCTCCTCACCTCCATTTCAGACCCCCCCAGGCTTGAGTCCAGCCCGGGCTCCAGCCCGGGTCATCGCAGGCTGGGACACGCGCGAGACCTCACCGGTCAGCGCTGGCCGTGCCGGGGGCCCAGGAAACTCAGCGTGGGCTCAGCGCGGACATGGGGGCAGAAAAGGGAGTGGGAGCGGGAGTGGGGCGGCTGGGCAAGGCCGCTGCAAGGGGGAGTCTGGGACCGAGCCCCGGGTTGCGCCTGGGCTCCCGGCTGTCCCCTCCGGCGTGCGCAACGCGAGGAGGCTGCATTTGCTGTATTTCCTGGCTGCGGGCAATAAATCCTCGGGGACTAGGACAGTGGCTGTGTTTTTAACAACACAGGTCCATGAATCAGCGTTGCAGTCGTCCGTGCTCCCTGTGATCCCGTCTGCCTGGGCAGATCATCAGCATCATCAAAGCCCCCAGACCCAGGATTGGGGGGGGCAGCCCTTCCCCGGGCCAACACTCACCCGTGTCCTGCGTGCTCTCACATAGGGCCCTGCTGCTCTTTGCTGGTCAAAGTGGCAAAGCCGCTTTGCTTGGCTCCTTTCTTGGATTTTCCTGACTCTTCCCGGCTGCTGGAAGCCTGAGACTGTTTCAGCCCCCAGAAAGTGCGGTGCCGGGGGTTTATCCCAGCGAGTGATGGAGCAGGGGAGTGGTGCAGCCCTGACCGCAGCCTGCGCTGCCAACCTGGGAGGATGCTCCTCCGGGCTGGGAGAGCTCCTTAAACCACCGCAGGGAAACCCAACCGAATTCAACAGCTGGAACTTGAAATTGTTCCTGTTGTGACTAGAATCAGAGAGCAAGTTTCCAACAAGAGCTCTTGACCTCTTCCACTGGGCTGGTGGAGCTCCCCACTGCACGGAGCTCCTCTGAGAAGGTCAACCTAAAAACCGCTCTGCTGCTCAGCTGGCGGCTGGGGGCCGGCACCACCGGGTGACGGGCTGTGCGGAGGGGACGGGAGGGAGCGCCGTTCCCTTGGGTCCTTGGCACGTGGCTCCCCAGGCACCGCGGGGGCGTTTTGGCACTGGCCTGGGCTGCCCCAGTGCGTGGGCTGCCCTCAGACAGCGACGGTGACGTGGAGCGAGGGTGCACACATGGCGATGAGAGCTGTCCCAAATGGTGTCCCACGTGTCCCCGACCCAGACTCGCCCCAGCCCCGGTCTGCGAGCGTGGGCAAGCAGACCCTCACGTGCATCCCAGCGATCGCAGCAACCACAAGGTACAAAACCCAGAAGACCCCTGGAGCGGGGAAGTGCACTTGGGGAGAAGTTCAACCCCCCTCCCTGGACGAGGCCGTCCTGGCGAGGGGCGTGCGGGGGGTGTCCCGGGCCAGGGCGGCTGCAGGAGAGCGGCAGAGCCGGTGCACGTGTTGAGGAGCGAGGGAGCCCAGGAAGCAAAGCATCTCTCGTGCTGCCCGAGAGACAGCTGGAGTTCCCAGAACCTGCTCAGCATCCCCAGGGGAAACCAGACAGCGAGCGGCAGCCTAAAAATAGCTGCCCAGGGCACACGCATTCGCCCAAAAGAAGAGGAAGTGAAAAGGGAGACGGTCTGCAGCTTTCCAAGGAACAGCCCCCAGCCCAGCCATGGCCCTGCTCAGCCTCGCGCAAGAAGGGACCTCTCCATCCTTCTGAGGGACAGCAGCTCTGTCCCTTTGCCCGCTAACTGCTCTCCTGGGACATGTCCCAAGGTCTCCCCTTTGGCCACAGCCAAATCACTTGCTGCCCTTTCCCCAAGGGTGACTCTTGGCACTGCAGGGTGGCCGGTGCTGGGCCCCTTTCACTGCACCGCTGCCCGGACGCTGCCGGTAACCCCTGCCCGCAGTGCTGGGCCCCTCTCCTCCAGCCCAGAGTGACTCTTGCTCAGGTGAAAACAGTGCGTCCAGTTGGTGACGCTCTGTGTGCTTGTCCCATCCTGGCAGCTCATCCTGGGGACACGGTGCCCGGAGGGGCCCAACCTTCCCACGGAGCTGCAATCCCTCTGCTGAGAAGACGTTGTTCCCTTTAAAATATCCCAGTGAACAACAAGAAAAAGGAGAGGACTCAGTGGAGAGGTTTCCCCTGCCCAGAGACACCCTTGATGCGGAGGTTTCTCAGGCTGCAGGGCTCTCTGGATGGGAGCACCCTCTCTCACCACGCTGCTTTGCCGCTGTCCCAGGTGGGAATTGCAAAGTCTTTCCTGCAACGCCTTCACCTGAACAGTCAGCATGAAAAAGCATCCGAGGGTCAGGCACTGGCACTGCAGAGCCCAGGACCGCTCTGCCAGGCAGGAGCAGTGAAGGATCCCAGGAGTCCAATTTGAGTCCTGTAGCAAATACTCAGCTCTATATAACCAAATACAGGTAGTCCAAGGAGGGGCAGAGGTTGGAGGAGCCAGTCTAACCAGTCAGCGACCAGTGTGCGTCTCCCCAGTCGCGCTCACCCAGCTCCTGCGTGGCTGTTTCCAGTCGCCTCGGCCCAGCATCAGCCGGTGCACCCGCGGGAGCAGCCGGCCGGGAGCCCAGCGCCCGCTCTGCCCTGTTCAACGCACACCTAATGGACTTACAGATTATCAACCTTTTGGTTTAAGGAATTTATATGCTGTGCAAATCGCATCCAGGCCCAGGGCTGAGCTTTCTGCAGCGGTGGAGTGACCCACAGTGGGTGCAGGTGCTGAAGCCCCGCAGGGCGGCAGGAGCGGGGACCCCCACGCTGCGTGACGCACGGCCAGCGGCTGCCTCGGGAGAGGGGATTGAGGCCATCGACCCCCCAGGTTTGCGCCCTGCAAATACAGATGGGCTCCCGCCCCCAGGCAAACGTATACACTTCCTAATGGGTTTAATGCAGTTTGACTTGGGTTGGGCTAAGCAGCTTTATAGCAGAGAGCTCTCTGGTGACGGTGTAACGCACAGAGGGCGGACAGCACGCCCAGTAAATCTTTCCAAAACCTTTGAAAACATAAATACTTGGTGTAATCCGCTGAGAGGATAAAGTGGCAGGGCAATCACTGGGTTGGTGAAATCGTCTTGCAATCAGCCATGGGCTCCGGCTAAACCTGCCGGGGCAAGGCCGGCAGAGCGGCGCGGGCGGAAGGAAGCCGGCCGGCGCCTCGAGGCAGGCAGCCGGAGGGAAGGGCTGCTGGGGAGCTGCGCCGCTGCCTCGGCTCAGGTGCAGGGAGGATGGAAACTGCCTGACCGCAGAGCCGCGCACGCTTCCTCCCCTCTGCCTGCACCCAGCAGCGGCGTGCAGGCAGGCGAGACTCCCCGGCCGCGCTGCTGGGGCGTGAACCAGCAGCTCCCTTTCGAAACCCAGATGCCTCTGTCAAACGCTGCATTTTGTGGCCGCCGGGCGCCAGCGATGGATCTGCCAGAGGGGAGAAGCGCAGGGGCCGTAGCCCCTCGCTCCCACGCAGCAGCACTCGGTCGAGTTCTGGCTGCACAGTCTCCCCGCCCGTGGCACGGCTGCCAGATCCATCCCAGCAGCTCCCAGCTCACTCCTGAGGGAACGGCGTGCCTGGAGCGAGGATCCGGTAGCCATTTGTGGAAGGAGAGACCCAAGAACACAGCCCCAAGCCCACCCGCTGCACAGCCACAACTGCTCCGTGGGAGCCGCAGCTTGCGGTGCCTCCGGCCGGGACCCCGCGGCCCTGGGGACACCGAAGGGCCCCCGGGTGTGTCAGAGCCCCCAGAGCTGCAGGGTCCGGAGGTGCCCATCGCCGGCTGTGCACCGGTCAGCACCTCCGCAGCCCTCGCAGCAGCTCCGCCCAGGGCTCAGCTCTGCCGCGCTCGGGAAGGGCCGGGCAATTTGCCACGACTACCAGCACTCTGCCCGTGTGCCAGCCTCCGCCGCGTGCCATTCCCGGACCGCGAGGCGGGATGTGTGCTGACAAGGCCCTCGCCTGCTCCTCTTCCTGCAGCTCCCCGAGCTGTCCCAGCCCAAACCAGTAACTATCACTTCTGTCTATGGGCAGTTGCCGATCTCATCACTGCGCTGCCCAGGGAGGGGAGGCCAGGGTGCCGGTCTGGATCAGCGCCTCATGGTGTCTAGTTGCTCTGCCAGGGGAGCTGGTCCCGGCAGCGGGTGGGAGCCGGAGCCGCGGCTCGGCGATGCCGGGTGCTGCACAAACGCTACCGGGCAGCCGCGGGAGCAGAGCCCCTGCATGGTGCAGAGCACGGAGATAACAGCTCTGCTGCTGGGAGCCCGCATGGTCCCCACAGCATGGGGGGGCTGCAGCTTTCCCCGCTTCCCTTTCTCTCCCTCCTGCCCGTGCCCCACATGCCAGGAGTCGCTATCCGCCAGCCCAGTCACCCTCCCCTTCCCAGGCGGCTCATGGCAGCACCTGGGTGCAGGCACATTCTCCTCAGCTGTAACCTTAGCAAATCAATCAATCAATCAATCTCTGTGCTTAAATAGCTTGGCATGACCAGCTCAGCTTCCTCTGCAGCTGGAGAAGGCCCTATGGATACTTGTCCCTCCCAAGAAGAGTTGTTTGTGTGGGTGGGAGCCGGGAGAGTTTGTGCAGGGACGAGGCAGCCAGGCTGCACCTCTGGGTGTGCTGGGCTCGCTGCGCCCCAGCAAGCCCGGCTGAAGCCCCTTGTCCTGGGGCTCAGCCCAGCTCCTGCCCGAGAGGGAGAAGTGGCACCGAGTGCCTGGAGGGGTAGCGGGGAGGAACGGGCACGGGGCCATCCCCGCTCCGGGGGGACGAGCGCGTGGGCCAGAGGAGCAGCACATGTGGGGTGAGCAGAGGCCGGCTGGCATCCCCGTGGGCATGGACAGACCAAGCTGGCTTTGCAGCCACGTGAGGTGGAAGAATCAGGTTTTGCTGCATATGGCAATTCCAGCAGTGTGTATTATTGCTGAGGCTCAGGTGGTGGTTTATCTCCTGAGGATGTTTTTGGGACTGGTTTTCCCTGTGTTTAATGTTCTCTGGAAGGTGATGCTTTTAAAAGGAACTTCAGGTAGAGCTGCTCTAATCTTCTTTGAGTTTGATTACTGAAATGTCAAGATAATGCTTCTGTGTTTCAAAACCATAGCCCTTCCAGTGAAGCTGTCTCCCTGGCTGCCCGTGCAGCAGAAGCTTCTCTGGAAGCTCTGGTTCACTGGCAGCGCAGCTGCATCGTCCGCCCTTATCCTGCCATCAGACCGCGCAGGGCAAACCCCTGTGCCCAGTGGCTCCTTTGCACGGTCAAGACTTTGTTTGTACTAGATACAAATCTTAGACTGGCTTCCTAGAAAGGGATAAGGACCCTCCCGGAGGGATGTGCTTTGACTCACTTTATTAGGAGTAGTTTGGTGGTTTTGCTCATTAAAGAGTGCGATCAGAGGCCAGGCTTCTGTTTGCTGTGATGGTGGAAGTATCTGCCTGGAGGCTTTTGTCCTTGCACCTTTGGTGTGAAATAAGCTGCAGCTTCTCAGCCGGGCTCCTAAGAAAAAGGGAATTTCTTGCTTTCTTCTCGAATGTGTTGGAGAATCACATGGGGGAAAAGTCCTCTGGAAGCCCTGGGAAGCCACAGAGGATAATTTCTTCCCAGTGCTTCTGTTGATGGCATTTCCAAACCACCACCCTAATCACCACCCCAACCTGCTCTCCTCAGCAAGAAGTCCTGGAGCCTCCGACTTTCTCACGCTCTCCGCAGCGGGTGCAGGGCAGGCGGCAGCGTAGCTCCTGTCTACCTGGAGGATGGAGAGGGGAGGAAATCCCAGAGCCACCTCCAGGTTGTTATGCCTGGGCCAGGGCCAGCCGGAGCCATCCCAGCTCCTGGCCCGTGTGCGGGACTCCAGCATTCCCTCTGTGGCTTTTGTTGCAGAGGAACCTTTGTCCAATATGTTTTACTTGGGGTTTTGTGTCCAAAATTAAATCTGACTCCAGCAGCTTCTTGTTTGATTTTTTGGAGTGGCTTGAAAGTTGAGCTGTCTGGGGTTTGCAGCATGTTGGCGCTGTTTATTTTTTGATGGAAGTTTTTGTGATTCCAGTCGATGGAGAAGATTGGAAAAGCTTGCACAAAACATCTCAATCCTTTCACAACTCGCTGGGCAGCTGAGTGGCTCCTCGCTGCTGCCACCAGTGGATTGCAGCCTCGTCAGGAGACACATGCGCAGACCCATTTCTGATGGAGAAAATCTCATAATTACACTCAGCTTCCAAGGAACAGCCTTGGCTTAAGTGATAAGAGGAGGAAGAGAGCTCCGAGGACAGCCCTCTCCAGGGCAGCTCGAGGAGCCGAGGGGGACGGCAGAGAAGGTGTAGGGCAGGACGAGGCGGACGATGTGCACCAGGCTCCCTGTGGTGCACAGGGGAAGGGATTCCCTCTGCTCTCACTGGGCAAGGGGAATGCTTCCCAGGTGGGAATGAGGGAATGCTTCCCTGGAGCTCGCTGTCCGGTGTCCCAGGCAGTCTGCATTGCTCTGGGGGCGTGGGGCGCACCGTACCTGCTCCCACCGCGTGGGTGCTGAGCCCTGTGCTGTGGAAGGAGGGTCACAGCCGGAGGCAGAGGGGCTTCAGTGCCTCTTGCCTCTGAATTTCTCCTGACTTGCCTGACTCTAAGAAGATTAAAGACAGATGGTCTCCGAGGCTCCCTCGCTGGCACCCATGCTTTGGGCTGGGGGTGAAGGCACCGTGGAAAAGGGCCCTGGGGAAGGGGGGTTATTCCCATCTGAGGCTCCTGGGAACAGGCTGTTGGGTGCTGCCCTCCCTGCTTGCGCTGACTGTGGCTCTGCAGAGCAGGGCTGTCGCCTCCTTCCTTGCAGGGGGGTTCTGGGGGTGAGGGCAGCCCAGCCATGCCCCCCAAATGACTGCTCTGGCTAACAGTGCCATGTGTGCTTGGCATCTCAGCCCTTCCATCGGCCACACGAAAGCAGGCTCCATTGTGCTTTGTTAAACCGCTGTGGAAGGGCACTGTGTGCTCCTGACAAGTGTCTCATTCTTGGGGATTTTGCACGCAGCCTCTCCTGGTTTGTGCTGGAAGCAGCACCAGAAAAGAGAATTCACCTAACGTGGCCCTGTGTGCGCCTGCAGCAACTGCAGCGATGCACTTGTGAAGCCATTTAAATTTCCAGGCGATGACCCAGTTCAGGGTGGTTTTGCCTCTGGATTTTCCCACAGCTGCTGCCTCTGGGTGGGTGGTGGCAGCTCCAGACCCTGCTGCTGTGCTTGGTTTTAAGGCCACCGCGCTTGCTCCACACTGACAGCCCCAGCCTTGAGAGCTTGGACGCTTTATGGTGCTTTCCTGAGCGTTACAAAATGCTGGGCGCTCTGTGCACCCGTTTTCTTCCTGCAGCAATGTCTGAAAATACTCTGGTGTGCTCCATGGTCCTGATGTTTTACTGAAAGCTTTGAAGAGTGAACAGTTTGTTGCAAAGGGGTTTTTGCTGCCTGTTAGGCTGGGGGCAGGGCACACGTCACTTCAGCTGCAGAAGTGAAGGTGGTGGGGATGCTCCAGGGGTTTTCAGTGCACACATTGGAGTAAATTCCAGCCCAGCTTCCAGCAGAGTTGACTCTTCCCTCACCACTTTGAAACAGCCCTGGCCAGTAATCACTGAGCTTCTCAGCACCAGCGTTGGGTTTGAACTGCGAGGCAAAGGGGCAGCTTGTATTTAGAAGGAGACAATAATTGCAAGTCAGATTTGCTTGTTCAATACTCTATTGACAGATTTGCCTTGGCAACCTGGAACAGGGTTTCATTGTGTGCATCTTACCTCATGGCATCCTATTGATTGGGCGGGTGGGTTTTGTTTTTTGTGGGTTTGTGTTTTTTTTTCCCCAAGCCTACCTACTCATCCTTTTTCTTGTCTTTCTCCAGTGCAGTGTTGACCTCAGCCAGAGCTATATTGTAATCCGGTTTTCAGACTGGCCACAACTTCAAATGCAAGCCAGGGCTGACAAAAGCAGAAGGGTAAATCCACGAGTCCAGCTGGCCAAGGCTGCGGGTGGCCAGGTAGGAATGAATGGGGCCAGCGCCCTCCCCCTCCCTCCAAGGACACCGTCATGCAAGAGAGTTGCAAAGTCCGTGCCTGGCCGCCTGCGAGAGCGGCCTTGAAGGAAATGCTGTAACTATTCATGAATTAACTTTCTGTTGTTATTTGGTGCTTATCCTGGCATGCTCCTGGCCGGTTTGGGCTTCAGGAGGAACCTTTGGCCCTGCCAGGGCAGACGGGAGGAAAAGCTGAGCACCCAAACTGCAGCCTTCGAGTCTTCGCGGTGGAATTGGAGGATTACAGCTGAAAAAGAATGGCTGGTTTGAATTGCTAATAATGATACAGACTAATGAGCAACATCAGAAATGATAGCATGTGTAATCAGTGCTGCTTGATAGCAAACATACAGCAGGTCTGCAGGAGCTACTGGTGTAAGAGGCGAGGGGAGCGGAGTATCTTGGGTTTTGGAGAGGCAAACCAACCCGAGTGAAGCACTGCCACAGAGCTGGCTCTGTCTCCGGGGTAAGAACTTTATGAATAATGATGAAAAGAATAAACCTAGACAGACGTCAGCTCTGGGTAGTAGGAGGGAACATGGCCAGCAAGTGTTTGAGGGGAAATTGCCTTGGTATGCTTCCTAGTACCTGCAGGAAGCCCATCTGTCTCCGGCTGTTAGAGGTTTTGTCTTGCAGCTGCACCCGGCAGCCCCTACTCGGGATCAGGCCCTCGCCGGGCCGCCCATGGCACTCGGGGGTGGCCGGAGCCCCCGCACTCGCTCTGCCCTCCTGCCTGCTCCTCGCACCTCCGCCGGGGACAGAGCCCTCCCGCCAAGGGAGCGGGGTTCCTGGTGATGATGCTCTGCAGATAAAGAGGAATCTGCGCTTTTGCACAGGTGTGTGGCAGAGGGGAAGAATCCCCGCAGAATGTGTGTCTGCACCTTGTACCTGCCTTATAAACAGGCAAATCATAAACAAAACGCATGGTATTAAACAACTGCTATCCTGGCTTTAAAAGGCAGCAGTTGGCTCTTGTTTCTTTTGGTTGGAAACCCTTTTTCTTTTCTCATTCCTGTGATATGCCCCAACCAGTCAAGAAGAGGCAGCAGTTGGAAACGTTTCCTGCTTTCCTTATTTAGGGTATTTTATGTGGTTCAAATAAGGTGTCCTCTTTCGAACTGACAAAGGGAAAGATGTATCAGTTCACGAACTGCTGCTATCTGAGCAAGGTAAGAGAGAGAAAATCACCACCATTACAATCATTACTGCGAATCATGTGCAATCAGCCCGCTAACAGAAAGCAGATGAACATCCTGCAGAAACCTACAGGACGGGAGCTGGTGCTGAGCCGCAGGAGCCACGAGCCAGGCAATGATTAAAATGCTTTTAATACTTGTTTTCGGTGTTGCTTTCACCTTTTTTTATTTTATATATAATATTTCATCAACGGCCTCTCGTACTGCTCCTGAGGCAGGTCCTACAGAGGTGCCAAGGATGTCTGGTCACATGTTTAAAAATATATATTTTTATATATATATATGCAGCCTGCCCTCCTTATCTCCCCTTCCCGGCTGTGTCCTGGGAAGAGCTGAGCCTTCCCGCTGGGCTGGGCCCGGAGCCGCCGTGGCTCTGTGGGCTGGA
>VZTQ01014988.1:250634-267088 GCA_013400755.1 Pelecanoides urinatrix | reverse complement strand
GGCGGGCGGGCGGCCCCCGAGAGCCGCCCGCGGAGGCGGAGGCACCGGCCGCGGAGCGAGGGCGGCCGCTGCGGGCTGCGGAGTATTTGGGGTTTGCATGACAGTGCCGGCGGGGGGGCGTGGGGGAGGGGGTCTCTGCCGCTGTTCCGGACTCGGCGGCCGGGTCCCTCCTCCGCGCCGCGGCCGCTTTCCTGGGTCCGGGAAAGGGGATTTGGAAAATTTCATCATGACATGCTTAGAATTCCTCCGGAATAATAACTGAGCTAAATAAACAGTTCCGTCCNTTTTTTTTTTTTTTCCTTTCCGTGCATTTATTTCCTGTAGTATTTTGGCGCAAACTGTAAACTTCAGCCCCTCGCTGCAGCAGGGGGAGGCGGGAGCAGGGAAGTCGCCTCGCCAGGCGCCTGCTGCCTCAGCGGGTCGGCCGTGCCCCCATCCCGCCGCCTCCTGCGGGACCCCCGGCCTGCTGCTCCGCACCTGCGGGCGCCGGCTCCCCTCCCACCACCCCCTCGCACCGGCTCGCTGCACCCTTGTCAGGTCATTGGCACCACGGGAGCTGCCATGCGTGGGGCGCAGGGAGGGGTGCACCCCAGGGGTCCGCATGCCGCCGTTTGGGCCTCGCCGTGACTCTGTGTTCCCGCAGGGAGCGGCAGGAGCAGCTGATGGGATACCGCAAGCGGGGGCCCAAGCCAAAGCCGCTGGTCGTGCAGGTAAATGCGCGGTGGAGCCCAGCCCCGCACCTCCCAAGCAGCCTGTTTGCAGCACGGTCCCGTCCCCAGGGAGCCGCTTTCAGCGGGTTTCATCATGCTGAGGAGCCGTGCGCGCAGCCCGGGCGCTTCGCAATGCCCCGGGGACCCCCAGGCCCCAGCGCTGAGCTCATCGGGCGGTCCCAGCCCCCCTTCCCCTCCGAGCTGCAGGGCAGACCCGCTGCGCCCGCGGCTGGGCGGCATTAGCAGGCTGCTCGCAAGCTCGGCAGCAGCGGTCCTGCTTGGCCCCAGTTCCCAGACAGCTGATTGAAGGGTGCTTTTCTTCTTTTCATTGCTTCATTAATCTGGAGCAATGCACAGCCTGTAAGTTGGAGTGGGCTGGGGCCGCCTGCTCCAGAACACGGCGCCCCGTGATGCAGCGTCCCGTAACGAGAGCTGCTGGAGGGGCGGGGGTTTCACCGGAGCCTTCGGCACCTGCCAGAGCACTGGCACCTCCTTCTCCAACCCCGGCTGACCGTGGCCCCTGGCTTTGTGTTGCAGCTTCCCTCCTTCGCCCGCCGCTCGAACATCCTCACGGGGCTGCAGGACCCTGCCGTGGACAACAGGCCAAAGCTGGATCTCGGCTCCTCCGGCAAGAGCCAGCAGCACCAGTATGAACTCAACAGCAAGAAGCATCACCAGTACCAGCCCAACGGCAAGGAGAGCGGCATGAAGCACCAGTCCCACAGCAAAGGGAAGTATTACTACCAGCTGAACAGCAAGAAGCACCACCACTACCAGCCGGACCCCAAGATGTACGAGCCCCACTACCAGCCCAGCAGCAAGGAGCCGCAGAGCCAGGCCTGCTTGGACAGTAACAAGAGCCCCCTGGTCGCCCACCCAGACAAGTGGGCTCATGGCCCGGCCAAAAACCTGCTGGGCCCGGTCAAGAACCTCGCTGCAGAGAGCAAGAACGGGGCCGAGAAGAACCTGTCCAGTGGTACCGGGCCTCCCCCCAGGGACAGGGTGACCAGCAACGGCCTCGGGGGCAAGATGAAGATCGTCAAGAACAAAAACAAGAACGGGCGCATTGTGATAGTCATGAGCAAGTACATGGAGAACGGGATGCAGGCGGTGAAGATCAAGTCCGGGGAGCCGCCCCGGAAGCGGGCTGCGGAGGAGAGGACTCCTAAGAAGGGTGGGGAGGAGAAGCTGGAGGCTTGGAGGAAGCCGGGGGAGGAGAGGGTGGTGGGCAGCAACGCCCTGAGCAAAGCAGAGGGTGAGGGCCGGCAGCCCACCGCGGAGCTCGAGGAAAGTCCCCGAAAGACTCCCCTGGCCAAGGAGCTGCCCCTTCCTCCGGCGGAGCAGCCCCTGCAGCTCACCACCAAGCCGGACCTCGTGCCCTGGTCCCTGAGTCCCGTCTGCGAGCACAACCCTTCCTCCATGGGACTGAACCTCTCCAGCCCCGGCTCGCGGAAGCGCTGCCTGTCGGAGCCGCACGCGGAGCGGGAGCCGGGCAAGAAGCGCCTGACCTCCCGCAGCATCAGTGCCCCCACCTGCCTCAGCCCCCCGGCCCCGGAGCGGCCGGAGCCGCCCGCCCCCGCCCAGCCGGAGGTCATCCTGCTGGATTCGGACCTGGACGAGCCCATAGACTTGCGCTGCGTGAAACCGCGGGCGGAGGGCGAGCTGGCCTTGGCGCAGGTGAAGCCGGAGGTGCCGCCGGCGCCGGCCGAGAAACCGGCCGCGGAGCCTCCGCAGCCCCGGGAGGCCGCAGAGGAGGAGGAGGAGGAGGAGGCCGAGTCCCTGCAGGAATTCAAGCCCTTCTTTGGGAATATAATTATCACAGACGTGACCGCAAACTGCCTGACCGTGACCTTCAAGGAGTACGTGACGGTGTGAGGTGGGACGGCGGCTGCTCCCCGTGGGAGCTGCCCGCCCGTCCCGGGGCTGCCGGCCCCACAGCCTCCCACTAAGGTACTGGTGCCCCTTCCCCGGAGCCCGCGTGCCCCCTGCCCACGCCGCGGCGGCCGAGCCTGCCGTCTCCGCCGAGGGGACGCCGGGGCAGGGCCGGGCATGGCGGCCGTCGCTGCCACGTGGGGTGTCCTCGCTGCTGCTCCTGCCCCGTGGTCGGGGGCTGCCCCAGGACCTGCGGGTGCCGGGACAGGCGAGGACGGGGCCTGCCAGTTACTCAGAGTTATAGTATTATATTTTAACAGTGCTAACTTGTCGAGTGATTCTTGCTCCCGTTTGTACGTGGTGTTATTGAAATGTATTGTTTGAGCTGAAAGCTGGTCGCTCTCCGGCCACGCTAATATATTTATTTGTAGGTATTTATATAATGAAATATAAAGCCTAGATTTATGGAGTCCCTAGATCACCTTATAAACTATATCAAACGAATATTTTCTGTTCTCCTTTTTAACCATTCAGCATTTGTTAGTCTCGTCCCCTTGCCCTCCTTACGACCCGCAGGACCATCCCTGGTATATATTTTTTGATACTGTACACATGTGGTGTTTCTATGTGCAAAAAAAAAAAAATCGTTATCTAAAGCTAAACAAGCTATTATAGAAATTGCTGCTATTAGAAATGTCTAAACTATAAGCTTCCAATTATTAATTGCTTGAATGTAAATATTAAATGGAGATGTTGAAAGTGCATTTGATGTTCTGCAGCTAGTGTAGATCGGATTGCAAAGCCCAGCTGCTGGGAGGTGGAGCGCGAGCTGCCAGCGGCGCTTCCTGGTCCGAGGGCTGTGTCACGGGGGAAGAAATGTATCACGCAATCATTGCAAAGGACTATAAACCTTTACAAAAACTACCAGGATTTGGAGTGCGTTTGTTACTGCATACGGACGGCACGGAAAGCGTCCCTGTGCGGGCAGGCTATGGCAGGGTGCCCCGGAGCAGGTTCTTGCAGGTTAAAATCAGCTCCGAGATGCAACAGATTGAATATAGTTCTGGCTTTCCTCCAGAAGCGCAGACGAGGGCATGCTGGCCGCAGTGCGTAAGGGCACCCCGTTTTCTCCTGGTGCCGCCCAGGCGGGCAGCGAGGCCGTAGGAGCCGATGGTTTGGTGTTCCCCTCTCCCCGCAGTGCCGAGGCAGGACTCGGCTTCTCCAGAGCAAAACAGGCTGCATGAAGTCTGTGATGGGAAACCTGGAAAGCTTCTGGGAATGCAGGCCAGGAAGGTGGCTGCAATGGATGGGTGATTGCTGGTTCTCAGCCTGACGCTGCCACGTTATCCCTAGCGTCGGGGAAGATCACAATTAGATGGGGAGTTTAACTTCTCCAGAAAGCAAAATGGTCCAAATTCCACAAAAAAGCCTGTAGACACCTCTGAAGTAGGTTAATAATTGCTGGAGTCCACTGAAAATAGAGTGCAGGGCTAATTCCTTACAAAATGGCTCACATGAAGGTGGCAACATAGCAGCGTGCCCCAGGAGCCCGCCTGCACACGGCTGAGGTACAGCGCTTGGTCCCTGCTCCCCCAGGATTCCCTGTAACGTTCCCAAGCAGAGCCGAGTGCTCATACAGTAAGTGCCTCCCAAATCTTCTGCTTGCCAAACTGGCTCAGTTGCCAGCGTTTCTCATCTTGGGCTTTTGCTTGAAGTTGATTTCTCTTTCAGAGATCTTAGTTGAAATATTGTCATTGATGGCACATTAATGTGTATGGACAAGAGCCTCAAGCTTGTGAGAAGCAGAACTAATTGGTTTGGGTGAGGTGGATGCTGCAATTACACTAGAGCTACCTGCAGCCATGGGTGAGTTGCCCCGGCTGAGTGCAAGGACCATGGGTAGCATGCCCTGGGTCCTGCTGTGGCATGGCGTGTGTCTGTCCAGGCAAAAATAAACCCCTCTGTCTTGTGCTGCCCACTTCGGGGCCACCTAGTCTTCCCAGGCTTCATTTTATTTAAATAAATTCAAAAGTCAGCTTGGCAACTGTTCCTTTTTAAATCCCGAGGATTATGCAGCATCCAGAGAAAGGAGCCCCGGCATCCAGCCAGGTGTCATCTGCTGGGGCTTGTTCGCAGTGGGAAGCACTGCACGAGCTGTGTCAGCCTGAGTCTTGTCTCCAGATGTTCTCATGCCAGAGCCAGAGTGCTTTTCCAAGGCAGCTTGGGTTAAATCGGAGGAAAAGCAACCGTTGAGTGTGTGGATGCTGTTTTCTCAGCTGGCACAGCCTTGGAGGCTTGTATCCAAGTGGAATAATCTCGACTGTGGACACCGTTGTTGCAGAGGTTGGTTTTGGTCTGGTGTAGCTCGGGTCTGCTACTCAGCATGCTCATGCGACGGTGGGAATGGCTTCTGGGAGCTTACACCAGAAAGCTGGATCCATCCCAGCTATTTGGTTAAACTTCTTGGTGTGGACGAGGTAATACCGACAACTCGGTTCATCTCTTGTTTCGGTTGATGCTCTAACGCCAATGGAAACTCGTGCAATATGTTTAGTGCCTGTGATTCTCACCTGCCTGCATGGGGACCCCAAAATCTGATTGTATGTGCATGGAGAGCTGGTGGAAATAGGTGAACTGTGATTAAAATCAACATTTTGCCTGGTAGCTGTGCTGAATCTTAAGAGGGTTTTAATCAACTCTCCGTGTCACCGGGGCTGTGTGAGTGATGGGCAGCGGCGGCCGAGGGTGCTGGAGAGCAGGTGTCGGGCACAGGTGAACCCCAGTCCGTGCCGGGGGATGCCTGGGGATGGTTTGGGGGGGAGCGTTTCCCTGCTGTCCCAGCCTTAGCTGGCAGAGCAGACAATCAGAAATGATGCATTTCCCTTGATTAATTAAGCTAATGGTTATCTGAAAACAAAAATGGCATGGAAGAGGAGACGCATGCTCAGAATGCAAAATGTGATTTATGAAAGGGGAAGTGCCGCTCGACAGACAGCGGCAGGAGCCAGTCCAGGAGCGGGGCTGGGCAGGCGGGCTCGCTCTGGGGCAGAGTGCCTGCAAGAGAACTTTTTCTTTAGCCTGACAACGGTAGATGAAACCAACAGGGTTTCTCACAAATCGTAGGATATGTCTTTTAAACGGGGGCTTGCAGGCTCCCGGCCAAAGCCTGAGCATCGCTGCTGCTGTCATGAGCCGGGTCAGCAGCTTCCTTCTCTAGGCTGTAGGTGTGTGAGACTCTTGGCAATTAATAACTGTTTGCAGGTTTACAGTGAGCTTAGCTCATTGACATTTTTAAAAATGGATTGTATTATGTTGCCCGATTTTAAGGAAACAAGGTTCCTCCGAGCGTGTGCTTTCTGAGCTTCCTTTCCCCACTCCCACCGCTGCTCCATGAGCCGTAGAAGCACCTAAAATATTGTCTCTGCTGGCAGTAGCTGTGGTTTGTTTGAGGCACCATTTCCCGGAAACCACATAGCCAGATATTTCTTAGTTTAATAGTTTGATCATGTTTATCACAACTCCAGCAGCTTCCTGTGCAGTGAAAGGTGTGATAAGTAGTTACTGGTTTAAAAGATACACCCTCCCCTTGCTTTGTGCCAATTGGCTGGGAAAGATTGTTTAGGATATGAATTACTTATTCATACCGCTCTCTTTCCATATTAAGTGCGTCAAAGCTAAATGCCTGTTACTGAGCAAATTATCGTGAAGTCCACTATGACTTCCAGTGGTTATCAAAGTGATCCAGGACGAGATGGAGCGTCACCACGCTCCATTAGGAAGACTGGTGTGCGCCACGTTTAATGTATTTCCCAGGAATGCGTTAACCTCTGCTTGGTTTGGATTTAGTCCAGACAAACATTTGCTGATTTAAAAGGAGAATTTGTGTTCGTATTTTAGCTCTTCTGAAAGGGTCTGATGCATCCATATATACATGGCCGTACTGAGAGGAAGGACTGCAAATTTGTGCTCTAAAGCTGCTTTCAGGTTCTCCCCTCCCTGGCTGCGGTGGTACCAGTGTCTGTACCAGCACTGGGGTTTGAATCCAGCCGCTGGCCCTCCCTCGCTGAGCTGCATCGCCAGCGACTGCCATGGCCCGGCGCGGTTTCGGCCTTGGTGCGGTCCTGGCACCACGGGAGGTGACAGAAACACTGTCCCCAGACGACAGACATGGGGCAGCCGGCGCGGTGGGTCCTGGGGCTTGGTAGAAGAGGTTCTCTGGGGTGAGGATGCCATTAAGGAGAAGGATGTTAAATAAACACATGACTCACAGTTGACCTCTTTTAATCAGAATAAGAAACAGCCTCGTGGGGACTGGGAGACTTCCAGGTCCAGACCGGGAATGCTGGAGGAGCTCCTCCCTGGCGAAGGGCCGAAGGTGTAAGTGGCCGTACGTGATGGGAAGCGGAGGATTTCCCAGGCATTCAGGGCACTCGGTGCTTTTGCTCATTCGTGGGTGGGGGCAGCTCCTGAGGCAGTCACTGCATGCGTTTTGTGGGGTTTTTCCTTTATTTTTCCCATTCTTCTCTCATTTCGCTATGTGATGTCAGGAGTCGACTGTGACTTTGCTGAATGTGGTGGCCTCAGCACCTCTCCCCCACTGGAGAAGCCAGCAACAAGGTAAAGCATTCATGGTCACGTTGCGGGGGGGAAGCCCACTGTTGAGGCTGCATTTTTCCAGGCTCGTCCCCTTGAGCACGGCGGGGGCTGTACAGCTCGGCTGTGCACGTGTTGGCTGCAATCAACCATTTTAACTAAACCTGTATCCAATGGGACTGGTCCAGCAGCAGAGGCCCGCCGCTGAGGTTTTTTGCTGGATTTTCTGTGGGGCTGGGGTCCCTCTGTCTGGGACAGTGGCTACAGGAGGGCGAGGCCAGGGTGCAGCCCCCCCCCACCGAACCGGGGCAGCTGGGCGAGGGGGACGGTGAGGGGACTTCCCCCAGTTCTGCCCCAGCCCCAGCCCCCTCGCCTCCCCCGTCCCGTGGGGCTGCCTCTGGTTCGAACAGTCAAAAATGCCTGGTGGTAGGAAATCCTCAGTCTCCTCCACAGATAAGATCATTTGGATTCAGGCCAGATTCATGTGAGATCTGTGTCGGGAGGAGACAACCACAAGGACACTGCTCTGTTTACACTTGCACCAGAAGAGGAAAAAGGCTCCACAGTGCCGGGCACAGCCCAGACCATCTCCAGGCACTCCCAGAGCCTCGGCAAGCGGCTCCAGAGGGTCCCCTGCACGCAGGAAAGCTCCTGCCTGCACCCTGAGCTGGGGAGAATCGCGTTAAATGCAAAGCGAAGCAGCTCACGCGTTCACAAGGCGGCTGCCACCAGTGATACCTGACCTAAACACAGCTCTGCAGCGTAGCCCGGCCTTGGGCAGCATCAGCGCAGCGAGGAAGAACGGCCGTGTGAGCAAGATGTTGGATGGAGGAGATGGTGGCTCAGCTCCTGGGCTCCTGGGGAGGGACGCCCTGATTGCTGCGGGGAGTGACAGGGAGGGGGACGGGTTGGGTGACATGGGAGAGCGGCTGTGGTGGCTGTGGCCGGGCGCTGTGCAGCCAGCTGGGGGGGGGACGGGAAGGAGAGGGGGTCCTGGTGCCATAGCTGCTCGTAGGAGCCATCGCTGGGTCTGTGCCAGTGCGTGAGGTCCCAGGGGTGTTATTGCATGACGGACCTTTGGGTGCAAACAGGAGAGAAATGAATGTCTCTGTAATAATGGAAGTTTGGGGCGGGCGCCGGTGGGGGCTGAAGGTGGCGGGGGTCTCCTCCCCCCGGGCTGGGACCTGCCAGTATCTCTCATCGCAGGGCAAGACCCCAGGCTCACCCGGGAGCAATTTGCCGGCACCTACTGAAGTAATTTCTCAGAGGGAGCCGTCAGCTCAGCTGACACCTTGATGTAGTTTAAAGCAAACTGCAAACATGAAGATTTATTTTTATCGAACGAGCAGGCATATAAAACACACTGTGTAACGCAGCGCAGCCTGGCAGGAAGCACCCGGAATCCCAGGAGTCGTGACTTCGGCACGCCGGGCCATGTGCCGTCCCTGGCCGACCCTGCTGATCGCAAGCTTGTAGGGTTCAAGGGCAGGGAAAGCAGGAAAGTTAATCACCAGCTGCCAAACCCTCCAGGATCTCCATCAAACACCAGGACCCTTTTGCAAGGGACGGCGCTGGCACCAGTGGGACGACAGATCCCGACCCAGCCAAGCTGCTGAGGTAGGGCTCAGCCGGTGTCCCTGGCTCTCTGTCCCAGGGAGGTTCTGGGAAGGGGGTATGGCCACACTCCCATTTTCCAGGGGGTTTATACGTTGCCATGGCCCGAGCGTGGACGCAGCTTCTGTGGTATAGGCATGCTTCAGTCAGAAGTGCTTACTTGGAGGTGAGAAAGGGAATGACCTAAAGCTTTAGGAGATACTGCTGTTGTGCTATAGCAGCCAGGGCAGAAAAGCACTACAGATACAGCAAATAAATTAAACGGGCTTAGATATTATTATAAAATGCATTAACAGGCAGCCTGAATGGAGGGTATGAGCTGATGGAAGCTTTAACAAACATGTATTTAATGTTGGATATAAAGACTGTGCTGAGCAGAAATTCTTCTTGTGCCAATGTAAAGCCACATCTCCCAGTCTCCTGGGAAGCCACTGGAAGGTCCATCTGCATCTGCAGTGGGGACGAGACCGGGATGTACAACTCAAGGAACGGCGGTGTTCGGGAACAGCCGTGAAACGAGCCGCGGCCCAGATCTTCCGACGGGAGCAACCTGCCCCCCCCTCGGGTTTTGCCTGTAGAAGGGCCCTGGGTCACTCGGGTTTGCCCCGTTCCCCTCTCGCTGATGCGCAGCTCGGGGACTGTATTGCTTTTGTTTATGAAGCACAAGAATAAGAAAACCAGGGTGACTCAAACTTCAAAAGCCACTTCTCGGCTGAAGCTAAAGATGGAAAATTGCTGACCATGAGCTGCTCCGAGAGCCGTGAGCACCAGAGGCCAGGCTGGAAATTTGGACTCAACATCTCCCTCCCGGCCGGTGCCGGCGGTGGCCGGGCAAGAGCGGGGGCCGAGTGCCAGCTCGGGGGGGGGCAGGTGGGACCGGCGAGGTGATGCTTGGCGGTGCCATGTCACACCGTGTGGGCATCGCCACGCCAGCCCCCAGGCAGGATCTGTCCCCAGCCGCTTTAGAGGGTAAGAAACCGGCCCTGGGGCTGGGGGGCGAAGCGCCGGCGGGGCGGCGAGCGGAGCTGTCCTCAGCGGGGAGGGGAGGCGAGCCTGCCGGCTAAAATGGCCACGCTCGGCTGCAGGCGTGGGCTCTGCCATGCGGCAAGGGTTAACCCCCCCCCAAAAGGCATGCTGGGAAAGGGGAAGGCAAAACTGCACCGGGAGAACTTGTGCGGTGGGGGCGGGTGAGCTGCGCCGGGCGGGGCGGGCAGCGGCGGGAGCGCTCCCCCGGCCGGCCCCGCTGCTGGGGGGGAGCAGCGAGGAAACCCTGAAAATGCCCTTTGTGTGAGCCTGGACATCGTGATTTCAGAAGATGGGGGTCTGGGGTTTTTTTTCCCCTCTCTTGGCACTGGATTTCTGGGTCTCCGCACCGGTATTTCTCCATCTCCCGCTTCCCGAGGGGAGGACGCCCGGTCCCACCGCTGCCGTAGCGGGGAATAGGCTTCACGAGTCGCTGTTCGTGGAGCTGCTTCAGGGCTCACAATCGCAGGGACTTGAGAAAAGAAATAATTTATATTTTGGTTTAAAAAAAAAAAAAAGCATCGTCAGGTTCTTTTAAATCCCAAATAAAAGCCTTGGAGAGGGAAGGTTTGTTCGGTATCAGGGAGCCACCGAAACATCTCAAAGCACAAAAGAAAGGGTAATTTTCACATATGCTAGCAAACGTTAATTTTCGCATATGTTAGTAATTCCACATGGTTTCACAAATGAAGGATGAGACGTTGTCCCTGAATGTACCCATCCATTTGCAGTGCGGTGCAAGCCAGGCTGTCATTTTAACATCAGGAATATATTTTGCAGCCGCTGCCCTCTGCGTGCGTTGGGTCCAGCCGTGACACTATCCTTCCTCCGCCTGGGTCCTTCCGAACTCACAGCAACATGAACTCGGCAGCAACAGATAAAACAGGGAGATTCATTGTGGGTTATGCAGAGAAGACGATGTGGTGGTCAGACACCAGAGGTGCTTGACTCTCCCCGGCTGGCTGGTGGAATGATGTCTTATCTTGAGTTTAAGGGCTCAACCTGACCCTGAGCCATTTTTAACCCGAGGTAGGAAGAGCCCTCCCTGGGTGTCCCTCTCCGCTTTGAAAAATTCTTCATTCACTCCACGGTATCTGCTTTCCTGATGTTTTTCATTTTTGTACCTCTGCAGACCCACTTTTCCAGTGTTTGATGCTCTGCTTCTTGAAGATGCTTTAACTCTCAGGACTCGGAAATAACTCCTAGCAAACGCGGTGCAGAGAGACCCAACAAGAAGACGTCTAATCTAATGTATCACATTTCCATAGTTTGTGCTGCAAGCAGCAATTTGTGGTACAGCAGCAACGGCTGAGTAGAGACGAGCATTATCACAGGAATTCCTTCCATCTCGCCTGAGTATGTGACAAATAAGTCTTGGCCGTGGCATTGTCTTTTCTGGTTTCGGACTAACAGGCTTAACTCTTTTTTTCTTTCCCTGGAAAGGCAATTTTACCTTTGCCTTGTGCAACTCCATTCCCTCTAACTGAGAATTTGCTGCATGGTGCAACATCCCGTGTGCGTGGAGAGCACAACGCCAGGGCGGGGGATGGCAGAGAGGCCGTAAATAACAGCACCTCCGCGGAGGTGGGCTGGGGGGGGCGGTCAGCCCGGCTCCGTGCGAGCTGGCGTTCCAAGGGACGGGGAACCTATATAGGAGGGTCTGGGACTGCGTCCTGTGGGATGCTGGAGCACAAAAGGATGCGGTGACCGGAGGGTTATTGCAGAGAACCAGCTCGGCGGCCGTTTGGTGCGGGGCTGCGGGGCTCAGCCGCCCTTCGGGGGCCGCGTTCCGCCGCCGGTGGTGGGGGGGGGGGTCCCAAAGTGCTCCCCCCCGCCCTTTTCCCGGAGAGGGACCACAGGCAGCAGGAGCGAAGGGCTGAACCTGCTCGGGGGCCGGGGGTGCCGGCCGGGAGCTGCTCCCCCGCCAGCACCGGTGCGGGATTTGCGGTCAGAGATCGCTCTGTACCCGCATCCACCGCTCTTCGGGGAGCAGCCTGCTCAAATACAAACCTCCGGGGCAAGGGCCACCGCTTACAGGCGCCCTCCCGGCCCCGCCGGAGCTGTGTCAGGCGGGCGGCCGGGGGCAGGGGCAGGGGCAGCTCCGCCAAGGAGGAGGATTCCCCGGGTTTGCAGGGGAAATTCAAGGCAGAGCAGGCTGGCGGTACTGCCTCGGTGTGTGGCACTGGTGAGCCCGCTTTCGCGTGTAACACAGTCTCCGGTAGCTCAAAAGAGACACTGAAATATTGGAGAGGAGTCGGAAAAGAGGCAGGGGGATGCCGTGGGGGCGTGGAGAGCGCGGGGAGCCGGAGGGGCTGCTTGGCGTCTCAACGGGAAGGATAAGGACCTTTTGATCAGCCCGTAAACCTCTACACAGGGAAGAAATTCAGAGACTCAGCTGAGCTTTCATCTAGTAAATGAAGACACAACAGGATCCAGCGGCTGAAGTCCGCACCAGCAGTAGCAGGAATGCGGTGCCATTTTCACAGCGTCAGAAAAAAATCCAGGTGGGAGGGCAAAAGTCGGGGCGGCTTGGCATCGCTCTGCTGTTCAGCCCCAGGCTGCTACGGCAGGATTCAAAAATGCAAGGAGTGTAATCCACAGCCTGTGGGACAGGGACGGTGATTATACTGTCCCCCCCGTCTTAAAACGCCCCCCCGCCCCCCGATATTTGAAGCACTCCTGTGATCCGCCTTGCCCCGCTGAGTTTGCACCTTTATCAGCTGTGACTTGTATAAGATTAATTCCTTCTCTCCACCCGGGTGTTTCACTGGCAGCCGTGTCCGCACACCACCGCACACCGGCACCCCGGGGTGCCGGCCGGCGGGGCAGCCTTGGCGGAGCGGGGTGCGGGGCAGGCGGCTGCGGCGTGGGGCTCCCTCTTCCCGGGTGCTCCCACACGCGGCCGCGGCGCTGCGTGTCCCCGCGGTGCCTGTCCAAGTGTCAAATGCCAGCCGCGGGGAAGCGGGGCGTAGGTAGGAGCCCCCCGCCCGGGGTCCCGCGCGGGACACGCAGCGATGTTTGCAGCGGGACCGCGGGGAGGGGAGAGCGGGGAGGGGGCGAAGCACCGGCTCATACGACGGCGAGGGTGGGGCACCCGGGAGGCGGCCCGGAGGTACCGTGGGGAGGGGGGAGTTTCCCCCAGGAGAAGCTGGAGCGGATCAGGGCAGAGACCGGGGACCCACACCGAGTCGGTGCAGCACCGGGGGCTTCGCAGCGGTCCCGGCGTCGGGGGGAACCGCAGCGAGAAGCCGGGGAGTTGGGAAGGCCAGGGTGACTGCTGGCGTGGCCGCAGGCGTCCAGCGCCGGGGGCAGGATGAGGCCCTTCCCTCGGCAGGGTGGGCGGGAGGTCCCGGGGACACCGGGAGGAAACGTCCCGCGGTCCCGGCAGGAGCGGGAGGAAAACGAAACGGCGGCGAGGAAGCGGGGGAGAGCCGAAGCCTGGCCCGGTTGGGACGGGGGGCGGCCCGGCGGGGCACGGGATGCCCGGCCCGGTTCGGCCCGGTTCCGCCCGGCGCGGCGCGGCGCGGCGCGGTGCGCGCACCTGCATTGCAGCAGCGGCGGGGCGGCGGAGCGCTGCCGGGCCGGCGGGCTCGGCTCTCGGCGCGGCGCTGCATTGCAGCACTGCAGGAGCCCCCTCCTTCCCCGCTCCCTTCTCCTCCTTCCGCCGCCGCTCGACTCCGGAGGCCCGGCCCGGGGCACGCACCGGCCCCGCCGCGCTCCGCTACCGCCCGCACGGGGCACCTGCCGCCGCCACGCTCGGGTCTTCCGCATCGTGCCATAGCCGAGCCCCCCCCGGCCCGGGAATGCAGCCGTGGCGCGGGGGGACACGCACCCACCCCGCTGTGTCCCCTGGTTGGTGTCTGTCGCCGGCGTTCATCAACCCCCGCGCGGGTGGAGGGACCGTCCCTCCCCGTCGGGGCATCCGCCGTCCTGCCCGCCCGGCCCCGCACCCCCAGCAGGGCCCCGCGGCTCGTCCCGGTCGCCTCCCTGCCCCGCGCCGCCCTCCCCGCCGGGCTGGCCGTGCTGTCCGCTCCTCCGGGCTGCCCGGCCTCGCGTGGACCACGCACTGCCCGGCGCCGACCCCACGGGCTTCCCGCGAGGGCGTTTGGGCTGGTCCCGCGGGGAGCCGGTACCGCCACCGGGACCGGGCAGGGTTGAAGGGTGCTGTACCGGGCGGCCCGGCCCCGGGGCGGACCCTCCCCGACGGGACGGTCCCCCCGGCCGTCGGGGCACTTGCGCTGCCCGTGGGGCGGGCGGAGGGAGGCGACCAGCGCCGCGTCCCCGGCCCATCGGGAAGGGAGGCTGGTGACCGCGCTCCGGGCTCCCTCGCCTGAGGGACAGCGGCCCGTAGACCGGTGCCAGCCCCGCGTGACTGGGTCCTGCGCGGACACAGACAGCCACGACCCGCGGCTGCTGCGTGCTCGGGGCGCGAAGGGGAGCGGGGCGATCCCGGTGGGAAGGAGCCGGCGGCGGCCGGGCGTCCCGGGACCTGCCCCGCTGCCAGGTGTGGCGCCGCGGGGGCGGAGGGGAGCGGGGCCCCGGGCCGGGGGGGCCGCCCGCCCCGGCACAACGGGGGCCCGTTCCCAAGGCTCCCGCTCTGTCTCTGCTTTGGGAAAACGCCAGCACGGTNCTGCGTGTCCCCGCGGTGCCTGTCCAAGTGTCAAATGCCAGCCGCGGGGAAGCGGGGCGTAGGTAGGAGCCCCCCGCCCGGGGTCCCGCGCGGGACACGCAGCGATGTTTGCAGCGGGACCGCGGGGAGGGGAGAGCGGGGAGGGGGCGAAGCACCGGCTCATACGACGGCGAGGGTGGGGCACCCGGGAGGCGGCCCGGAGGTACCGTGGGGAGGGGGGAGTTTCCCCCAGGAGAAGCTGGAGCGGATCAGGGCAGAGACCGGGGACCCACACCGAGTCGGTGCAGCACCGGGGGCTTCGCAGCGGTCCCGGCGTCGGGGGGAACCGCAGCGAGAAGCCGGGGAGTTGGGAAGGCCAGGGTGACTGCTGGCGTGGCCGCAGGCGTCCAGCGCCGGGGGCAGGATGAGGCCCTTCCCTCGGCAGGGTGGGCGGGAGGTCCCGGGGACACCGGGAGGAAACGTCCCGCGGTCCCGGCAGGAGCGGGAGGAAAACGAAACGGCGGCGAGGAAGCGGGGGAGAGCCGAAGCCTGGCCCGGTTGGGACGGGGGGCGGCCCGGCGGGGCACGGGATGCCCGGCCCGGTTCGGCCCGGTTCCGCCCGGCGCGGCGCGGCGCGGCGCGGTGCGCGCACCTGCATTGCAGCAGCGGCGGGGCGGCGGAGCGCTGCCGGGCCGGCGGGCTCGGCTCTCGGCGCGGCGCTGCATTGCAGCACTGCAGGAGCCCCCTCCTTCCCCGCTCCCTTCTCCTCCTTCCGCCGCCGCTCGACTCCGGAGGCCCGGCCCGGGGCACGCACCGGCCCCGCCGCGCTCCGCTACCGCCCGCACGGGGCACCTGCCGCCGCCACGCTCGGGTCTTCCGCATCGTGCCATAGCCGAGCCCCCCCCGGCCCGGGAATGCAGCCGTGGCGCGGGGGGACACGCACCCACCCCGCTGTGTCCCCTGGTTGGTGTCTGTCGCCGGCGTTCATCAACCCCCGCGCGGGTGGAGGGACCGTCCCTCCCCGTCGGGGCATCCGCCGTCCTGCCCGCCCGGCCCCGCACCCCCAGCAGGGCCCCGCGGCTCGTCCCGGTCGCCTCCCTGCCCCGCGCCGCCCTCCCCGCCGGGCTGGCCGTGCTGTCCGCTCCTCCGGGCTGCCCGGCCTCGCGTGGACCACGCACTGCCCGGCGCCGACCCCACGGGCTTCCCGCGAGGGCGTTTGGGCTGGTCCCGCGGGGAGCCGGTACCGCCACCGGGACCGGGCAGGGTTGAAGGGTGCTGTACCGGGCGGCCCGGCCCCGGGGCGGACCCTCCCCGACGGGACGGTCCCCCCGGCCGTCGGGGCACTTGCGCTGCCCGTGGGGCGGGCGGAGGGAGGCGACCAGCGCCGCGTCCCCGGCCCATCGGGAAGGGAGGCTGGTGACCGCGCTCCGGGCTCCCTCGCCTGAGGGACAGCGGCCCGTAGACCGGTGCCAGCCCCGCGTGACTGGGTCCTGCGCGGACACAGACAGCCACGACCCGCGGCTGCTGCGTGCTCGGGGCGCGAAGGGGAGCGGGGCGATCCCGGTGGGAAGGAGCCGGCGGCGGCCGGGCGTCCCGGGACCTGCCCCGCTGCCAGGTGTGGCGCCGCGGGGGCGGAGGGGAGCGGGGCCCCGGGCCGGGGGGGCCGCCCGCCCCGGCACAACGGGGGCCCGTTCCCAAGGCTCCCGCTCTGTCTCTGCTTTGGGAAAACGCCAGCACGGTAACAAAATGGCGGGGAAAGGGTGGGATTGTCACGGCGAGCCCTGCAGCGCAGCCCGACCGGCCCCCGGCACCGCCCGGCCGGGCTCGGGGCCTCCGTGCCGGCGGCAGGCAGCGGGGCGGGGGCACCCCCCCGGGCTGTACCGCTGCCCGGCCCCGCCGCCCGGCAGAGCTCCGGTGGAGAGGCAGCTGCAGAAAATGGCTGCTCGGCGGAGCCCGCTGAATCCTACTACGGGGAGGGGGGGACACGGCAAGGAAGCAGCGCAGCCCCCCCCGCCGGCTGCGGCCCCCCCCCC
>VZTQ01014988.1:228584-242159 GCA_013400755.1 Pelecanoides urinatrix | reverse complement strand
GCTCGCTCTCTCCCTCCCTCCCCCCGCGTGTTTTTGACACGCGCCGCGGGCGCGCGTTTGTCTCACGCGTGGAATTGCGGGTGTATCTTTGTTGCGGGCGTTTATCGCGATTTCCCTCCATGCATATTTATTTTTCTCTTTGCATCTGCAGGGGCGCATGGAATATCTCGTAAAATGGAAGGGCTGGTCTCAGAAGTAAGTCGGCCGTTTGTCCGGGGGGGGTCTGCAGCGGGGAGCTGCGAGGAGGTGGCTCGCTGCAGCCCCGCTCTCCCATTGTAGTAGAAAGGAAACTTGGGTCCCTTCCTTTATGCCCCCTGCTTTTTATTTTATTTATTTTTTTCTGTTTCTGGCGCCTCACGCTGTTCCCTCTCTCTGTCCGCCCCCAGGTACAGCACTTGGGAACCCGAGGAAAACATCCTGGATGCCCGGCTGCTCGCAGCCTTTGAGGAAAGGTACAAGGCCTTTGCTAGCCGCAGCCCTTGCGCTTGTAAATATGTTGCTGTCTTGTAGCTATGCTGAATTGAAGCTTTGGTTTTTTTAACACCTCTAGGGAGCGAGAAATGGAGCTATACGGGCCCAAAAAGCGAGGCCCCAAGCCCAAAACCTTCCTGCTAAAGGTAAGGAGGCCGGAGCGCCGCGCGCGCCGGTGCCGGCCAGGGCTGCGTGCCGCAGCGGGGAGCGGGTCCCTCTCGGGCCCCCGTGGAGGATGCTCCTTGCGAAGGCGGCCTCTTGTCTCGTAAGTTGTAATTATGCAGCCGGATGGCAGGATAATAAAGTTACCGGTTGATTTATCTTCTTTGCAGGCCCAGGCAAAAGCAAAAGCCAAAACCTACGAATTCCGCAGTGACTCTTCCAGGGGGATCCGGGTGCCGTATCCCGGCAGGTCCCCCCAGGAGCTGGGCTCCACGTCCCGGGCTAGGGAAGGACTGAGAAACATAGCCCTGGCTCCCCAGGGCAGCTCCAGCACCAGCACCCCCAAGGGAGACAGCATCCGGGACCGGGTGATCCGCGTGGAGGAGAAGCCCGGGGAGACCCCCAAAAAGAGAGGCCCGAAGCCAAGGAAGGAGCTTTACAAGGACCTGGCGGAGACTCTGGATGCCTCCAAGAGGAAACTGGGGGACCCGGGGGACAAGGTGGGGGACTACCTGAAGGCCAGGAAGATGGAGGAGGCGGGGGCGGCCAAGTTCGGCTCGGGACACAGCGTCATCCAGCTGGCCAGGCGGCAGGACCCCGACCTCCCCGGCGCCCTGCCCGGCCCCAACCGAGCCGAGGTGGGTGCCAAGCTGGGAGCGGCCGAGACCTACCCGCCCCGGCTGGCCAAGCACCGGGCAGACTTTCTGGACCCCAAGGGGCAGGGGGGGCTGGACCCCGGCGGGCCCAAGCTCCTGCACGGCGCGGTGAGCCCGGGCGCCGTGGGCAGCCTGTACCGCGACGGCGTGGGGGGCCAGGCGGGGCGGCCCTCCCTCATCGCCAGGATCCCCGTCTCCAGGATCCTGGGGGACCCCGAGGAGGAGTCCTGGAGCCCTTCTCTCAACAACCTGGAGAAGGTGGTGGTAACTGATGTGACCTCTAACTTTTTGACCGTCACCATCAAGGAGAGCAGCACGGACCAAGGATTCTTTAAAGAGAAGCGATGAGTTTGTCGGAGGTGGTGCTGGGGTTTTCTTCGGTCAGATCCAGACAAAAGCTTGGTTAGCTTGGTGGGCCTCTTTTTTTTGTTTGTTTGTTTGTTTGTTTTTCTTTTTTTTTTCCTTGTTGTCCTGGAGAGGATTTAGAAACTGTCCTAAATTCATTAACTCATTCTTTTTTTTTTTTTTTTCCTCGTCTTACATTTCGTTGGAAAGATTATCTCTAGAGTTATATTTTCTATTAGATGTAAATATGTTATTTAAGAAAAAAATGCTTATATATATCTATATATATATATTTCAACTCTGAGTTGTTTTATTTAAATGGAGACAACAGTGACTGCTCAGTTGCTCTTAGAAAGGACAATAAAACTGAGAACCAACGGAGTTCATGCATCTGTTGCAGGAGCCGGTGTACATAATGAACGATGTTCATAGCTAATTATGTTCTGGGTTTTTTTTAACTGTTATTTTTCATATGATGCTATGGATGGTGGAGGGGGGAAGTGTTACCCCCTTGGGGGGCAAAGTGCCCCCATGTCTTGATTGTGATATAAGGTGTTGCTTGTACAATCAAGTGTGCTGTATCCAGAACTGTTGCCCTTGACAGTTGAAGTAAGCACTTGAATTTACAGTATTGTTGGGGAGGGGGCGTTTCTAGTTTAACAGAAGAAATAATGTTGCTGAAAAGTCGGGGTGGGGAAAAGCAGAAATCCATAAAAAGGCTAAAACTGTTCTAGCGGAGTATTAACTTGAATTACCTTTTCTTGCAAAGGAAGAGGAGGTTTGTGTGTGTAAGGTTCCTGAGAGGGGTGATACTGAAATGCACTTTAATAGAGTTGTCGTAGCAGTTGTGGGAGATGGGACTGAGCTGAGAATCTGTTTTCATTTTGTCTGGTCGCTTACTTCTGTTCCCCTACCCACTTTAAAAAAAAAAAAAAATCAAAAAAAAAACCCCAACTCAACAAAAAACCCCTCTGTTTACATTCCTGAAATGCCAGAGAGGTTTGGGAGGGTAGCATGTCACTGCCCATATTTAGATGCTTTATACCGCTATAGAAAGTGGATTTTTTTTTCCCCTCCCCTCCCAACACAGTTCACTTCAGACTGTTGGAAGACTCCAGATAAAGTGTTTTGTAATATCCACATCTCTGACAAATCCCAGAGCCACCTTTATGCATTCAGAGACAATAAATATTTCCCTTTTCTTATGCTAGTTAAACAATAGCCAAGAGGCGAAATATTCCGGTGCGCGAGCAGCCCTGCTGACTCGGGTGGCTTTTTGCGGTTTATTTGCCTGTGTTATTTCTCCTGGCGCTGGAGGACCCCGCTGTTCCTCTCCCCGGGCTGGGGCAGGGCATGGCCGTGGGGTTTCGTGGCTCTGAACAAAGCGCAGCGTTTTCCCCGCCGGGTTGAGCAGCAGCCCTGGGCGGCCGTGGGGGAGGCGCGGGGGCTGCGGACCCCCTCTCTGCTCTCTCCTTCTCCCCACTCTCGGTTGCAGCCTGATCGGGATGGGGAGCAGGACCTTCACCCGTGTTGTGATTTCGGTTGAGGTGGGGCCGGTGTCCCCGTCCTGGTGCGTTGGTCTGAGCATCATTCTGGGTTGGAAAGCACAAATCTGTCCGGCAGCGCCCGAGGGCCGGAGCTGGGCCAGGTCACCCTCATCCCTCCTCGCTGGCTGCCCCAGCCGAGCTCTTGAAGGCTCCGGGTTTGGGGGCTGCACGGGGGGTGAAAGCGGACGGGCAGGGAAAGGGGCTGGGGCGAGGAGCAGCCCTCCGCTGTTGGGCCCCTCTGCGGCTCCACCTTGCTCCGTCTCCTTCCCCATCCTTCTTCGGGGACCTTTGTCAGATGGCCTAGCAGGAGGGTGCTGTATTGACTGTACAAAGGGAGCCATGTCTGTGAGTTCTGGATTTTTTGTTGTTGTTTTTGTTTGTTTGTTTGTTTTTTCTTCTTTTTTTTTTAAGGCATATTTTGTAAAACTGAGATTTTTAACTTGGTTTGTACGAAGAACCAATGTGCTGGTTTCAGTGCCGGTGCCAGGGGCAGCCGACACGGGACACGTGTGTTGTCGGAGGGACGATGATGGGATGGAGCTGCCGCCCAGCCGAGGCTGGAGGATGCCTCCCTTTGCGAAAGAGCCCGGAGCCGTGCTCCCGCCCCGCCGGGACGCAGTCGGGATTCGGTGTGCTTCGCTCCAGCCCTGTGTATATGTGTGCGTCCAGCCACACACGTATATGGAGCAAAACATACATGTGGGTGTATATGTGTGTATGTATATAGCGACGTATATACTGAGTGTGTGTGCGTGGGGGTGTGTGTGTGAATTATTTAAATCTAAGACTTGTACAAAAACGATTTGGCTAAATCTCAGTCTCAGAAGTGAAGCTTAACTACGTGTCTTCTGCCAGCTGTGAATGTCTATATGAGACCTGCTTTTTATGTGAGTTTAAATATATACTTTGTAAATAGAAACGTGTCTGTCTTCCCTTGGTGGCCCCGGGGGCGTGTGGGGCCGGGGGGTGCCCGCGAACCCCGTGGTGGGGCCGGTGGGGCCCTGATGGAGTGGGCGGCCCCGCATCCCCCCTCTGCCCGGGCGGGCGGGGAGCCGCGGCGTGCGGGGCTGGGGCCGGGACTCGACGGGGCGAGGGGAGTCCGGGGCGCCCCCGGGCACAGGTGCTGATGGGCCGGGCCTTCCCCCCGGGGGTCCCGCGGTGCCCAGACGGGGCGGTGGCGGGCGCCGTGTGCGGCTCCGCTGCGAGGAATGGCCCCGGGGCCGCCGCTCCGCCCCTGGGGAAGGCTCCGGGTACCGAGCCGGGCCCCGGCGCTGCCCCGGGCCGCGGCCCTCCGCCCTTCCGACGGGGCGGGCAGCGCGGTGGGGGTGCGGGTCGGGAACCGGGGCGCGGCGGCCGTCCCTGCCCGGCGAGCCCGGCCTTTGTATTCAAATCTGCCCCGGCCGCGCAGGCGGGGGGGGTTGGTTTTGGTGGTTTTTTTTTTAAGCTGTGTCCTCATTAACCTCCTTTCTCCGCTCCGCCGGGTGAAAGGCGCGGACCCCCGTATTATGGGAGCTGTCAGCGGCTGGGCGCGGAAAATGAGTGTCAAGGAGGAGCGGGAGAAAGGGCCGCACAATGGCGCCTTTCTCCCCCGGCCCGGCGGGGGGGCCCTTTCACACGGGCCGCGGCGNGGTGGGTGCGGGGATGCGGTTTCGCAAGGCAGCGGCAGCCCCGGGGGGGGGCCGGGCCCAGGCGGTGCCCATTGCGCGGGGCGGGGGGGGCCGCTCCCGGACCAGTGACCACACCAGGCTGAAAAGTTTAAAAAAATATTTATTGATATGCTAAAAAAGAGCAGTGGAAAAGTTATACAAAAAACCCCCGCCCGACGTAACCATCTCCTAGTGTTTTCCTGCAAATAAATTAAAAGCAGCCTAGAGGTCGTGGGTCTACACTAGCGTTAGTGTCCAGGAGCACTAGAAAACACACCGCACGCAACGCGAGGTGCCGGGAGGGCGACCGGAGGCCCCGGGGGGAGCAGTGACCGTGGCCCCGCAGCCCCACGCCGCTCGGTGGGCTGGGCGCCTGTCCTGCTCAACAAAGCCCTTAAGCTTTCCCAGGGTAATAACATCTCCAACTTTTGTTCTCTGAAAATAAAAGCAAACAAACAGCTATAGTTTAAAGCAATTATAAGTGTCATACAGGAACGATTTGGCTCTCGCTTTAATTAAAACATACAAATCAGACCAGTGACTGGCACAAGTTACAAGAACAATTGTTTGTTTTCACCCATCCCTCAATTTCTTTCAGTAAAAACCCTCTCTCCGGCTCTGGAGCCCTTCACACCCAACTCAGAAACTCAAAGCCAGCTGAACCCCCTGAACCATCCCCATCCCTCCACGAACTCCAGTTTTTTTGGTACAAAATATATATATAAAAATAGACTAGGTTTCTAGGGAAGATGGCTGAATTGGCCACCTCTTCCAGTCCAATGGAAAACAACAAGTATGCTTAACCAGATTATGCCTGGAGAAAATATCCATTCAATATACAAATACTGCAGGACTTTCCACATCGGAAACCCCTTAGAAAATGACAAGTGACAAACCTTTAATTGGCTGTTTGACACACGGCTGAACACTCCAACCCATAGCAGCAAACTTAAAAAAAAAAAAAAGAAAAAAAAAGGTAGATTTTGAATACTAATGGTACTGACTGGTAAACAGGGTCTGCGCCGGCTTTCAACCCCTGTCCACAAAAGATTACAGTAAATCACTCACATAATGTGCCTTTGAGAGGCAAACTCCAACAGTAACCGTTTGCTCAGACACCCCAGCGCTGCTGGGAGAGCTGAGATCCTGAAACACCAGGTGGGGAAGGGGCTGGGGAAGGAACGCAGGAGGAGATGAAGGTCAGAAAAATTTCTGGATTATCATTTTCACCATCCTTAGACCTTTGGAATCGAACCAGCTGGTGAGCAAAAGGCACAATAGCAAAAGGTGACAGCAGAGTCCTGCCGCTACCGGGAGTGGACACGCCTGGGAAGGGTGGGTGATGGAGGAAAGCCGCCCGCCACTGGGGTATGTGCACCCCTGGGTGTGAGCCTGGGCCCGGTGACCCTTTGCCCAGCCAGGAGGCAGGAGCAAGCCCCCGTGTGAAGAAATGCATGTCGGCTTCGACGGGGGCTCTGGAGGGAGCAGCCGTCCCGGAGACGGCGGGCAGCAAGCACAGAACGCAGCACCCACCATCGCAGCTCGTCTCCTGCACCCTCTGTGGATGCTTTGTGCCCGACCTCTTCTCGGAGCATCCTGAGATGCTTTTTCCTCCTCAGGGACACCAGCCCCCGCATCCTATTGCTCTAGGCAAGGGCATCCCTGCCAGGCCGGCTTCCCCTGGGTGGGCATCCCTCAGCTGCCTTCAGCGCTGCAGCAGGGCTCTGCATGACGGCTGGGTGTCCCGCTGGGGACCCGGGTACCTCTCCCCATCCGTGTCCCCAGGACCCTGTGACCACCCTGCTTTGCATAGGCACAAACCTGTCGTGGGACCGGTGTCGCAGACGAGGCTGAGATAAAGACGGTCCGAAAGGCACATTGTTGTTCAGTTTGGATTTGCAAAGGCCAAGTATCAAACATTTGGTGTGTGGGGAAGAGCATCACCCCCGCGCTCCCAGATTCCTTGATTTTTCTCCCAAAATGTTCCTACCCCCAGCACAAAAGCAGACCCAGCAGAGACCATGCCCGGAGCATTCGCTTCTGCTGACACAGACTAACGTTTCCTTGGACTGTTCAAAGCGACGGTAGCTAGTTTGGCAAAAGTTAAGGACTAGAAGGTAAACAGCACAGACTGTGACATTTTGGCATCGTGGAGCTTGACGGAAACTCTGTCCTTGGGAACCTCCTCCACGCACAACACTCCCTCCTCTCCCCTTGGCCCTTCGCCTTGCAGAACAACGTGCAGCGCGTTGCTGGGCTGGGCAGCCAGCAGCAGAGCAGAGCTGCACCAGTCCTCTGCAACCCCCTGCCCCCCGAGGCTGCCTGACACCGTGGCGAGGTGACATTCAAGGCTGCACTGGGGCAGAACTGGAGCCGGACGAGAAGCCTGCACAGGTCCTGCTGCGAGGCAGCCGCACACCTCCACCCGCCCCGCTTCACCGGCACGTTGTCGGCTCATGCGGGACGCTGCGCTCAGCTCCGTAACACAACAAACTCAAAGCCACGACCAACAGGACGGCTGGGGATTAAATACAAAAGCTAAGGGAGAGCATCTCTGGAGCCTGCCCTGGCAGAAGCTGCAGCCACCGCTCGGGAACGACCATCCATCCCTTGAACAACCGTGCAGCACGTGCAGCCAGCGCTGGCTTTTCATGTCACCTGAGGATTGCACTGCCGCCCGCCAGCGGCAGCAGATGCGACTGCAGTGGTCTGATGCATCGGGGAGGGGGGGTCAGAAGTATCTGTACCCCCGGTTTGGTCCATTTATCTCGGCACTCCTGTGTGTGATGACACCGTGAGTGCCCCTGCCTGTGGCAAAGATGCCCGTCCTGGTGCCGGGTCAGTCACCTAGCAAGCGGTGACCCCCGACTTGGTGCCAGCAGCCACCCCGAAGACGCTGGCGGGACAGCCCTCGGGAGGCACCCCCTAACCACGCACCGAGACCTGGCAGACTGCAGACTTCTCACCTCCTCCGAGAAAGGAGTTCAGCATTAATAGAACTAAAATGACCTCGAATGCTACTAAACTCTGCCTGAACTACTGCTGCTAATTTTGGCTTGCAAGAGTAATCTATCGTAGGGAAAAAGACCTCCATAAAAAAGCCATTATTGGTTGCAATTACAAGCCAAAATGAACACCCCGGCTGCTGGCGCAGGATGGCAAGATGAAGGTGAGCGGCTGCCGCAGGCCCTCCAGCTCCTCGGGGAACAGCGGCGTGAGGCACCCGCTGCTGCTGCCTGGCCCTGCCCCTTCTCCTTCTCCTTCCCTTTCCCACCGCTCCAGACCACCCCGCAGTTGTTGTCCTCAACCAGCTTCTGAGCCCTCCGGCTGGAGAAAAACGTGGATTATCAGCGCCAGTCAAACCCAGCGAGCATCCAAGGCTGGGTCCGGCCGGGCTCCCAGCAGGGAGGGCTCACCCACCCCCGGCTCTGCCCGGGCACTGTTTTTTAGCTGAACTGCAGCACCGACCTCACAGACACCTGGCAGCCCGAGTACCAACCTACCTGCCGCTGGAAGGGTCTGCGTGCTCTGCAAGACTTAAAAAATAGTCCCCAGCTCGGTCCCTACGAGAGCCTGGAAACTGCTGAACGGGACGGGGAGATGCTGGCGATGCTTGGAGAGGCAGAGGAGCAGCGCTGGGGCTCCCTGGGCTGCACAGCAATTCGGGCTTCGCTTTCCTCTGAAAGTCAAGTCACTGCAAAGAAGCCAGCAGGTCTCGCTGGCTCCCAAGGCAGGACCCTTCCTGGGCGGCAAGGAGATACCCACTGCCAGCCGCCCCTTGCTTTGAAAGAGGCACCTTTGACGCCCGTATTGTCAGTGGCATCCAGGAATCAGTCTTCCCTAGACTGGGTTTATTCCGCTCCCTCAAAAAACATGATTTTTTCTTAATAAAAAATGTAAACAATATTTCCCTATCAGCTGGAAACCACGACAGAAATGTCATGGACTTCACCATCATTGGAAGTGACCTTGCCCAGGGGGGTGGCTGGGCGGAGTGTACCCTGAAAAACCCCCGTGTACAGCCGCCCCCAGCAGCCCCCGAGGGCTGGGAGCAGCGGCTGTCTCATTTGGATTGATTTGCAACTCCCCACGGCTCACAGGCAGATTCATGGGGAGCCGAGAGGAAAGAAAAGGATCTCCTTTCCTCTCCCGAGTATAAGCCTGGCCCATCGCATCTCCACACCCTCTCCCTGCTGCCAGAGAGCTGCAGACCTCGTCATCTGCCGTTTCAAGCTGTAAAGCAAAGCAACCCGCGTACAGTGAAGCCTGGCTCAGAACTTGCCAGCCTGCCACCCCCGGCAGCACCAGTGCCCCTGCTCCCGGAGAACGGCATCAGCCGCCTCCGCTCGGGGCACTGCTCCGGAGAGGATGGAGGGAAGCCGGGAGGGATCCATTGACCCGCTGGCCGTTCTGAGCAGGTTTCACCGTGTCTTTCTCAAGCCTCTCTGGACACGAGTCCCAGCAGGTCTCACGAGGTCTCTGCGTTCACGTGAAGAAAGAAAAACCTGATGGAAGAGCTGGGCAAAGCTGAGAGAGGCTGAAGGACCCTCTCCCTCCTCTCATGCTCCTGGGCTCAGTATTGCCGTAGGTTGAAAAACCCAACGCTGGTGGGGGACTCCTTGACCGTCACTGTGATCAGGTTAGCGGTGACGTCGGTGACAAAGACGTGCTCGATCAGGCTGCGGGTGGGTTTCCAGTCCTGGCTGGTCTGGATAGAGACAGACATGTTCTGACCCACGCTGGGGAAGGAAGCCGAATCCCGGTCCGAATCCGAGCTGGTCTCTTCTCCTGTGCTCATTTCGGAAAGGGCGGCCGGCTTGCGGTTCTCCCCGGCCGCGTGCCCCTCCTGTGTGGCGGCTGTGCCGCTTTTGGCCAAGTCTCTGTCACCTGCCCGGTGCTTCTCGCTCTTGCCGCCGTTCCCCCCCGCGAGCACGCCGCCACCGGCAGCATTCAACCCGGCACCGGCCGTGCCACCCTTCGCGCTGGTGGCACCTGCGCTCGCCGCCGCGGCGCCGCCGGAGCCTTTGGCTAGGGCGCTGCAAAGGTGGCGAGGGAGGCTGCTCCCGCCGGCCGCGCTCGGCCCGTTTTTGACGCTCTGCAGGTTTAGCGCTTGGAGGTTCAGCTCCTGACTGGAGGCCGGCTGGCTGCCGGCCCCAGACAAGCTCGCTGGCATCTTGCTGCCGTTGTGCAGCATTTGGCCTCCCGCAGCAAACCCCGATTTCTGGTCCCCTCCAGCGCCGCTGCTAGGGGCCTTGGCAGTCTTCGGTCCCTGCAGACTCAGCCCAACCTCCCCAGATCCTTTCTGGTTCCTCATTTTTAAGTCCAGCCCTAAGCCGCTCTTACTGGATGCCTGGGACTTCAGCGCCAGCCTGCCCAGGGGCGAGGTCTCTGCTGAGTTCTGGCTTTGGGACATCCTGTTCATGTAGTGCACGATGGAGCTCTGCCAGCTGATGGCCCGGTTTGGGCTGGCGGAGCCGCTCTTCATCATGTTGGGCAGGTTTTCTGCAGACGAACCCCCGGAGCCGAGCCCAGCCAAGGCGCCCGGCGGGTCCTTCAGCATGGCCATGCCCGAGCCCTGCGTGCTGTGCTGGGGCTGCAGCTTCCCCATCAGCTTGGCGCTGCCGCCCACCTCCTTCCGGGACGTTTTCAGCACCTTTGTCAGGTTCACGGTCCTTCGAGCCGCTTTCTGCTCCGGGGGAAGAGGTTTCCGCCCACGCTTCTTCCTGGAAGAGTCTTTCATTTCGGGCTTCGCCACCAGGATCTGAGCTTTCTTCTGTGGTACCGGGTGAGTCTCTCTGCTGCGGGGACCTCTCTTTGCTTCCAGGTCGCTTTCATCCTCTTCATCAGAGGAGGAGGAAGAGGAGGATGTGGAGGAAGAGGAGCTACTTGACTTAATTTTTGCAGGCATCTCTGGTTCCTGCAAAGCGATGAAGAGACGGGGAAAGAGTTAACACACATTACCAAAGAACCGTTACGGGCATTGCAAACCCTTCAGTGTTGCTTGGCCAGGTGCCTCAGACGCTCACAGGTTCTTTCCCCGAGTTAGCTGAGCTGCTCACCCTCTGCCATAAAATGAGTTAGGGAGCGTACAGTACAAAACCGACCAGGCTTAAATACCAGGCAGGACTCTGGTGCCGGGCAACTCTTCTGTCTCCTTTTACGCCATTGCCATGGCAGCGATGAAGAGACATCCTCCTCGCAGGCATCCTCCTCAACCCACCCAGCTCTGCAATCTGCAAAGCCCCTCGCCCGGGGTCTGCAGGCACCGCTGCGTCCTCACCACCCTCCGGAGGCTGAGCATCCACTGCACCCTGCGCTGCAGACAGACACTCGCTGGTGCCTTCCAAGGCCAGAGCCCTTCCAGCGCCGTCATGGCCGTGGATTTCCACCGCCACCAGGACTCACCACGTGTTTCCTGGGCCTGCCCCTGGGCCGCTTCCCCCTCTTCCGATTCTGCACTTCTTTATCATGTTCCCTGAAAAAACAACAATTAAGGACAATGTTTGCAGGGAAGAAAAAAACCGTATCCAACAGTATTCTGGTTTCTCCCTTTCTTACGTCATTAAAAAAAACCCTTGCCTGGCATGCTGCACCTAAGCAGCGGCTGGGAGGTGTCCTTAGCCCCTACCAACGTGTGATGATCTTACAGGCTCCCAGCACATCACTTGAGCTCGGGCTGTTACGGTCACACCACACTCAAGTGCAGTCAAAGAGCCCCAAGAACCTATGGAAACGCGGGGGCTTGTGCAGTTCAACCTCCCCCGCGTGGCACCCAGACCGTTCACCCTGCGGGACCGGCGCAGGTCACTGGAAGACTCGGGCCATGAATGTGATGCAATGCAAGAAAAAGAACTACAAAGTGAGGAAAGGGTTATAAAAATTGTGGCCTTAGAACACAGACGGCTGTCCGGACACGGGGTACCCAGCTGGCTCAGCAGCAGGCATCTGCCCTAATTTACTGGAGGAGAGGTGAAAATCTCTTGCATACAGCATGGCATTGAACTGCATGGATGGCTGAAATATATTTATCAAACTGCTCACAGAGCCAAAATCCTTTGCCATGCAGGACCTTCCCGCGGGTTACCCCAGTTCTGGTCCCTTCATCCCACGGGTGCCAGTCACAGGCCTCCCAAAGGGAGGCATCGAGTTTTGTAACACCGCCCCTGAGAGCAGCTCCCTGCTCTGCTTGCGCGTGGGGGAACCACGGCAGGCCGGGCAGTGGCGGGAGAGCATCCCTATCTGCATCCCTGTCTGCTACAATAACATCCCCAGGAAGCTTCCAGCGGTCAGCGATGGACCGCATGACGTTACTCATCCCGAGCCAGTGGCTCTTCCAATTCACGGTGAGATTTGCAGTTTTCTGGTACTACGGGATCAGGCAAACAGCAGCCCTGACGCTGCTGAGCCTTGCCTCACACGCTTGCAGGGCTGAGCTGCTCCTCTGCTCACAGCGAGAGGCAGTGCAGCCTCCATGTGGGGGACAAGCCAACGCATTCCCTGGAAACTCCGCAAGTTCTCCTTCGCTGGGCTCATTTCACCTCTCTTGCACCTCCTGGTCTGGCCGTGGTGGCCCGGGCTGGCAGCCACACAAAGCCTGAGGTGATCGTACGGGGAATGTTTTCAGACCACTATACTATTTTGTAGTTCTCTGTTTAAAAAGGACTGTGTTAAGCTGTAATACATATGGCTAATTAAACACCGTGCTGTCTGCATTAACCGCCAGATTCCATTCTTGAAAAAATGGATCCAGAAACGAGTTATAATTAAATCCTGTCATAAACTTTAATGATTTTTATTAATATGGAGCCAAAATATTTGGCAGCGCTGTGCTTACTGTAGCCAGCTGGCTACTTTTTTACCTCTGTGCGTGATTCCTGGTGTAGAATAGCTGCAGAACAATTGCCGTTCCCAGCTCGGCTCTGGGCAGTAGCCCCGGCCCTGACAGAGGACACCATTTTCTCCCACCCGTTACATCCTCGCCCCTCTCATGGCTGTGCCCTCCAGAAGTACATTTTGGTGCCTTCCAAGCCCACCGTTTCGGCAGTGCCAGGCGCCGTCTCCCCACCGGGGCCTGCGGTCACCCCCCACGCACAGAGAGGCCCCGACCGCTGGACGGGGAACGAGAGCCAAAGGTCCCTGCTGGGTGCTGCTGCGCTCCCATTGTACAGCCAGCACAGAACCAGATTGTGCACCGGGCCATAAATTCTTCGTGTTTACCCAGCCTGGGAGAGATGTCCTAGGTGGACCTGAACTGTGATTTCAGGAGATGAACAAAAGGGCTGTGCCACAAAAGGCACGGCGAGCTTCAGTCTGTTGTTTCCACAACTTCCACCGCACGCGCAGCCAATTAGAAGTTAATTGACTTTATCGTTCACTTAGAAATATTTATAGTTTGCTCACTTCTTTTGGAAAGCGAGGAGGAGTCTTGGATCAAGGATGTTCTCCTCGGGCTCCCAGCTGTTGTGCCTGCAACAGAAGACATGGACTGGGCGAGAGCGGGGGGCCGGTGCTCCCCACTGCCCCCGTTACTGGCCCAGCACCGGAGAGTTCATCCGAGGACAAACGAACCGAGCACCCGGTGCCGGGCCCCGCGGGGACCGGGGCATCCCCGCAGCGGGGGCCGGTACACCCCCGTCCCCGCGGGGCGGGCAGGGGAGACGGGCTGGGAGAGGCAGATCGGGGAGGGGGCGGCCACGCCGCCGCGGGGCGAGGCGAGCCCCGCGCATCCCGGAGGAGCTCCGGTTTCAG
>VZTQ01014988.1:37721-219803 GCA_013400755.1 Pelecanoides urinatrix | reverse complement strand
CGGGGCCCGGTGCCCGCCGGTGCCCCGGAGCCGCCGGGCGGTGGCGGGAGCGGGAGGGGCGGCGGGCGCTGCCGCCAGGTGTCGCTGTTCCCGCGGGAATCCCGGCGGCGCGCGCCCGGTGCCCGGTGCCCGCGCGTGGGTTTGGCGCGTAAACCTGCGAGGCTGATGGCACCGGGAGCGCGGTGCAGCAACCCACCCGTGGCACCGTCCTCCGGCTGCCCACGCAGCATGGGCTTCATGGCCTCCAGGGAGCCGTCGTGGGGCTCGGGGGTGATGCCCAGCAGCTCGCAGAGCAGCGCGTAGACGTTGACGCTTTCGAAGGGCTCGACCACCAGCCCCTGCTTGAAGGCCGGTCCCACGGCGCGGAAGATGGTTTTCATGTTCATGGCCTCGTTGTCAAAACCGTGTTCCCCTTTGTTGAACTGGACCTTGAATCTCTGAGAGGGAGAGAGGATGTGAGTGCCCAAACCCTTCTCCCCCCGAAGCACGGCCTCCGGGAGGTGGCAGGCACCGAAGCGTCAGCACTGCTGGATGCCTCCACCTCTCCTGCGCGCCGCTCTCGCATGCTGTGTCCTGCAGCCACAGGGTTTACCAGTCTGTTTGGTTTCTTTGAGGTTTTGAAGTTGATCTAATAATGTTAAACTTTGCAGAAGCTGGGGGGTGCTGCCTAGGCACAGCTCTCAAGCAATTACGTCTTGCATGTTCTCTCCCTAAATGCCGGCGCATCCAAATTTTGTTGCCCTGAGGAGCTTCACAATGGGAAGCTGCCTGCAGCCTTGACTTTGCGCCTTCCCTTAATGCCAGGCTAGGAGAGGATCCTGCAACTGATATTCTGTGTTCATGCAAGTCCTGCTCCAAGACTTCTGGACCTTTTGTTTTCTGAGAAGGTCTTTACACAAAGAGCTGAAATTTCCATCTGTTCATAGGGAGACCAATCAACATGAAGGTGTAAGGCTGGGTAGGTACTGGGGTGCTATGAGAAGGACAGGAGGAGAGAGGTAGATCCCCAAAAGACCCTAAGATGTGTCTGGGCATACATCTTACCCCATGGATCACGTATCCTGGATCGCTGTACAACACGAGCGGGGTGATCCGGGAATGGTTGGCATAGTGGAATCTCTTTGGAAAGTCCGCTTTCTTGTACACGTGTAGGTTTGGGTGGGCATTTTTCAGGACTGAATACACATGCTCTAATTTTCCTTCTTTTGGCACCAGTAGTCCATTTGGTCCATAATCTAGGAGTTCAAACTGGATGTCTCTGAACGTGAAGTTCTCTACTGCCTTGATGAGAATCTCGTTAGTCTTTATGACAGTCTCCATGCCGTGGTCAGACGTGATGATGAGGTTGAGCTTTGATTCCAGGCCACTTTCCCGGATACGCTGCCTCAGGTAACCGATGGTTCTGTCCACCTGCTTGATCATGTTTTTCCTCTGCGTGGATTCAGGGCCAAACTTGTGTCCTGCTGAGTCCGGCTCACCGAAGTAGAGGGCGATGAAGTCGAGGTTGTTCACTGTGAACCATTCCATGACGGTGTCAATGTTCTCTCTCCAGTTGGTTTCATTGCTGTAGTTGAACACCAAGGGCTCCACCAACTTCATATTCACTTCTTCCCCTTGATATTTTGCTTTTCCTCCGGGGAAATAGATAGAGCCTGTCTTTAAACCCTGTTAGTGGAGACATTGCATAAAGTCACCTGAACTCGCTCTGCAGCATCTCTCCACCTGTCAGTGCAACCACCTACTAATGTGGTTAGTTCATTCAGCCCCCTAATGTCTACCTCTGCCTCTAATGAGATTTTCTTGCTCATTGCCAATTAAAAGTGATTAATTGAAAGCACTGCCCTTCCCAGAACTCCTGCACATTGGTTTTCTCACTGCATTAGTAACACTAGTTATAACTTTGGAAACAGTGACCCGTTTGTACTTTGCACGGACCCTCTGGCTCTTGACCATCAAGACACTAAGGTGTGTTTTACTCCGATCATATAAACACTCACCTTGAAGTCAATGGGGCCCATCTGGCAGGTAAATACAGGGAAAGGTACGTACCTTGGGTCAGGTCTCAGGTGAGACAAGGGAATATTAGTGGCAATTTTAGTAGTTGAACTTTAATAGTAGTTAAGGATTGAAACAGTAGGTAAAAGTTTGAGACCTCGTTAACTATTGTGTATGAATTAGCTGTAGCTTCTTACAAGGCCAGCACAACTACTGTGTAAATTAATTGGTGCCTCACAAGGACGGTACCTGATAAGAAGTAAAACTTCTCCTAAGAAACCAGCTAAGACTGACCCTGTTATTTGAGCAAGAGCCAAGGAGCAACTGAGTCTGCGCAAGAACAAAAGGTTACTAGCGGTGACGAAGAGGAACCACCAGCCTTCATCCCCACGACCCCCGACGACCACACCAGGAGGCAATGCGCAAGCGCGGATGGGAGGGGTTCATGGAAATGACTTCTTGGAACTCATTATAATACAAAGCGGGGACAGGTCATACGTATGTATAGGTGTATCATGCATATGCAACAATTAGCTGCATAAATTTGTGATGAGTGCCGCGTTGGGGCGCGCACGGTTTTGGTGGGACTACCCCCCGTGCCGCCCAGCGCTGAATAAACACACCTACTTTACAATCTTACAGATTGTGGAGTCCGTTTTCCGCAAGTCACAGGTCCTGTCTCAAAGCCAGATTCAAAGCCTACTGGGGTCTAGGAAGGCCTTGCTGCACTCCCCCGTGAAGAGGGGACCAGCCGCTGCCGCCGCTGCCCCGCGGTCCTGGGTGAGGCTGCGGAAATGAGGGTTGTGCCTTGGCGTGTATGAAACCCCTGGGCTCGTGATGCTCCCTGAGGAACCGGCTGAGGTTTCTTTAAACAGGAAAAGGATAACCTGTTTTATTAATGTCTTAATAAAGCTGAAATGCATCCTTTTTTTTTTGCTATTTTTAATAGAATGATCATAATTATTCCTGCCTGTGTCGGGGGATTTCATTTTTTTGCTGGTCTAATTAGCCTGTCGTTTGCAGTGAGGATGTTAGCTCATGGCCACTAGAGATCGTGGCTTGCCTGTAGCTTTTACTACATGATTGCAGGCAGGATCCGTCTGTGCAGGGTCTGTGCATGAGAGGAGGCTGCCGCACTTGCCTGTCTCTGAGCGGTGATCCAGATGGGCAGGCTGCCGTTGTCCCACCAGCTGTCCACGCCTTGCGTGCTGTAGTAGGGCAGCTTCTGACCCGTGCTGGTGTTGAACCACATGTTGTGAATCACCCCGTGGTTCTCCAGGTATCTCCCTGTCAGGAGAGACGGAGGAGGCGGGGGTGAGCCAGGCTGCGGCTGGAGGGGGGGGTCTCACCCCTGCACTGGGTCAGCGAGGAGCTTCTGCCTCTCGTGCCCCGTCCCAGCCCTCCCTTTGCCTCTCCTTTGCCTCCTTCCTCCCCCTGCCTCCCACAAAGTGGGGTTCCCAGGGCAGGGAATGAGATGCTGGGGGGATGCCTGCTCCTCAGGCGGGTCTCACCTGGACCCCGAGCCGGGGCACCCTCGCCCCTGGAGGTGCCGCTGCTGCCCCCCAGTGCTCCGGGGCAGGTGGGGTTCACCGTTATCCTGCATTTAACTAATTGCTTTGGTGTTTTGCTTTCTCTGTTGTTCACAACTGGTGAGGTCAGCATGCAGCAGAAATTCCCATTAGAAATGAAAGACTTGCACTTTGTACTATTACATGTCATGCTATTTTTGTTATTCTGGTCCTGAAGACTGCACAGTTACTTCTGCGCGATATCCCCATCCTCCCTTGTATCGACAATGCCTCCCTGCCTTTTCTCATCAGCAGATTTCATTAGCATGTCCCACTCTTTTATGCCAAGGTTATTAATGAAAATCTTAAATAAGATTGGCTCCAGAATCGATTCTTCAGGAATTCCCCTGTTGCCTTCCCTCCAGCTTGACAACCTCCTCTCAGCATCACCTGCCGTCCTCTTCCCTGTAGCCCGTTACTTCCCCACGTCAGAGATTTTGTACTAACCGTCTTCTCCATCTTAACTAATGATTTCTTGTGTGGCACTGTATCAAATACATTACTGAAGTCCAGAAAGAACAAATTTAGTGCATCTCCCTTGTCTAAAAAATCATTTATCTCATCAAAGGACGCTGGGTTGGTCTGGTGCTATTTACCTATAAACACAGGTTTAGTTCTATCCCTTTCTGCAGATATTGCCTTGTCTCTTGCTGACTGGGGAATCTGGATTAGGAGAATATTGTATGGAATATTATTGTGCCTTTGTAATTATATTTGTGAGTTTGCAATGTTGTAGCATGTGTTGTACTCAAATATGTACACAGATTAGAGGCTATGGATATTCGGCACCTATATAATATAAATAACGTAGGTATGCTAGTAAAAACAAAGGGAGGACACTGCAGTGAGAGACTGATTTGTGCCAGAGCTTAGCACTAGCGACTAAATTAAATGAAGCCTTACGCTGCATGAACTGTACTTTAATCTTTGTTTTGTGACTCTGGTAGATAGGGAAGTATAAGTAAACTTTAACTACAGGCTATCCTGTAACAAAAGAGAGGGAAATGTCTCAAGACACAGATAAAAAGGGTGCCTGGCCGCTGTGAGAGTGAACCAGGAGAAGACCCCAGACTCCACGAAGAGGGTCGGATGAGCAGAAGTGCCATCGGGAGATGAGGCGACCTGTAGAGACTATAAATCCAGTAACAACCGACAGGCACCCAGCTCGAGCTGCAGATCGCATGCATTAGGAATAAATATGTACAAAAGAGTTGATCTGATCAGTTATTAAAGCAGGACTTAGGGATGAGCCTTGCTGAGGTGGCCTCTGCCTAATTCCTACCATAGTCTAGGTGGCGGCTGCATAATTCCTGTGACATCTGGTGCTATTTACCTTTGATAAATACAGGTTCAGTGCTATCACTTTCTGCAACTATTGCCTTGTCTCTTGCTGTATTTCCAAAATACAGCTCTTCTACAGCTTTGCATGCTGCTGAGGCTGGGTGGCTGCTTGACTTAGTTTCCTTCACTGATGCATAAGCCTTAACTTTGCCCCTCCCCAGCTTGCACCCTGTGCTGCTCCGTCCGGCTCGGGGCCGGCGGGGACTCACCGGTCAGCAGCGTGAAGTGGCACGGACTGGTGATGGTGATAAAGGCAGGAGTCATGTACCGTGCCTTCACCCCTTCCGCAGCCATAGCGTCGAGGTTGGGGGTGTCCACGTCCTGGTCGTAGTTCCACCGAAAGCCATCAAAGGACACCAGGAGGACTTTGCTGCGGTTGGGTACCTGCTGCACGGGGATACATCTTGCTAAAGAGAGGGCAGCAAATACAAACCCCAGGGAGGGCAACATCTTCATGCCCTTGAGCTGGGATAGCCCAGACATCCAGAGAGCTCATATTAATACATGCAGGATGGGACTAAGTTCAGTTTTTATCTAATCGTGCAGTTGCTGATCAGGTGGATAGCTTCAGCCAGCACTTCATATCAGAGTCATCCTCTCTGTTTTTTGTCTAATTGAAGTAGATTAGCTTAGATTTCCTTCTGGGTCATACACCATATCGGCCTCCTCCATCAGTGGCGTCAGGTGCTATTTTAGTACTCACGAATGGAATTGCTTGTGTGGCAGGAGGCTGCCTTCTGCAGGCAGCCCGTGCGAAACCTGCCTCCCACCGCCCCGTGCCCCTGCTGCCGTCCTTCACCCCGTGCTGGCTCCCTGCAACCCGGTGCCGTGTCCTTTCCACACTCCTGGCTTTTGGTGCCCTGCTCTGTGGTCAGCAGTTCGGCTTCAAAGGCAACTCACCCCCCCTCCCAGGGCCGCTCGTCCACTTGAGAGGGGTGCTCAGAGGCTCAGAAAGAGCCTGGATTTACCCACGGTCCTTGAGTGTGGCTCTGTGGAGCTACATCCTGGGGAAGCATCACTAGCTACGTNTGGGCATGGGGGGGATGGGTTGATGTTGGACTCGATGATCTTAGAGGTCTCTTCCAACCTTAGTGATTCTGTGATTCTTCCCTGGATCCTGGCCATGCCAGCAACGCCCAGAGATGCTCCAGAGGGTGAGCCTGGCTCTGAAGCCCCCATGTCCCGTCAGCCCAGCTCCTGCTGCTCGGGCGCTGCTGCTCACCGTGGGTGACCCTCACCCACTCATGTGCTGCTGAGCTTTGCTGTATCAGCGTCCCGTTTTATCAATATCTGCTGTTTTTATGACTTCTCTGGGGTTTAATCATTGCTGACAACTCATTTCTCAGCAAAACTGAGTTTAAGAGTTTTGTAGACTTATGTAACAGAGGTTGACTTTGCTCCCCAGGGTCTGAACTCTCAAACTTTGTGTCTTTGCTGATCTCCCTCTGCTCAGATTCCAGATTTATTCCTTGGTGCTTTACTTGCTAATTGCCCAGTCATCCCCCTCCCTCGCCGAGCAGAGCCGTCTCCACTGGTTTCCCCAGCCCTGTCTGGGGTCATACCTTGGCATTTCTCCCCCAGGGATGAGCTGGGCAGATGACTCTCACGTGCCATGGTTGATTCTTCCTGGCCCATGACAGGTCTTGGGTCTTTGTAGACCTGAGCATCCCTGAGTATTCCCGTCTGGACCGATTCCTCGGGGTGCATCAATGTCTTGGTCGCCTCTTCCCCTGTGCTTGTGTTTCCCAGGTGTGACATGGGATAATCGTGCAGGGACATTGCAAGAGGTTCGAGCGATCCCACCAGGGACCTCATGGCCAACACAAGGCAGGAGCGCAGCCTTGGGCGCTTCATCTGCGGACAGGGGAAACCAGCCCAAGCTGCGGTGGGATGGAGCCCGCGTTGAGCCCTGAGGCAACCCCTCCTGCTGCTTTCGGAGGGCGTGGGGGGGTGTTGGTCTGACGGCAGCCCAAGGGGAAATCTCTCTGCAGGGAGCAAGGGTCACAGCCCACTGGGGAGGAGGCGTGCGCTCTGCTGGGAGCCGGGGCTCTGTGCTGGGTGCTGCGAAGCCGGAGGCTGCTGGCGTGACCGGCGCGTCTGCGCGCCCTGGGTTTGGCCAGGCTGCAGCAGAGTGGCTGTTCTGCTGGGCTCCTGTCTGTCCGTGCCAGTAGCTGCCGTGTGTCCGGAGAGCGGAGAGCACCAGGAGAGGAGCTGCTGGCTAGGCAACCCCCTCTGCCAGCCCCGGCACTGCAGTTCACTCAAGGAACGATTTTGTTATCAGCATTTGCTGCCCTGCATGAGATATTGTCCTTTCAGCAAGGGCAGAGGGGCCTGCCAGGCACTGAGGGTTTAAAGGGTTTGTATGATAAAGATGTTATTGCCTACCAAGATCAGGGAAAGTCCTAAATATTCAGTGTGTTGTTCTGAGATGGGTCAATAAGTCTCCATGCCGTTGCTAACAGCGCAGGGGAAGGTCCTGATAAGTTATCGTGTTCATCGGCTCTGCTGGGTAGGAAGAGGCTAGAGAGAAGGAAGCACTGCTCTAATCTCGGAGGAGTATTTAATAACAGGAGTGTCTCAAGGCACTTTTTGATATTCAGTATCTGAGGAGCATGAGGCACAGATAAAGAAGATCACCTTTGGGCACCCTGTCTGGGGACACTGTCAATCTCCAGTTAAAAAGGCTGATGCAGTTGATCTTGCACCAACAGCACCCCAGGCACGTATCCTACCAGCAGATGTGTCCGAGGGGCCGTGGCTGCTCTGGGGCCACCGTGTCCCTGCTCAGCACCCTCCAGATCACGGGCTCCTTGCTGACAGCATGATCCTGCATCCTTGAAAGCACTCACGAGAACATGCAGTAAACTTTGCTCTGATGGCACGAGTCGTTAGTCCAAACACCTAATTGGGGAAGATGGTGTGTTGGGGCCGAGACTGTCCTTCCCACACTTGTGTACTGAGTAACTCAGTGAAGACAGATGAAGGGGCTAGAAAATAGAAATCAGAAGCACGGGGAAGTCATCTGGCAGGGGAACAGCCCCGTTTGTCTGAAACACGGCACTCGGGCTCCCAGCCTGTTACCAGCCTTTGCAAAAAGTGACGTGCTGAACACCCCTTGGGCAAAACCGCAGCTTTTCTGCGGCGTGTGAACACACTCGGGCGGCACTGGGCAGCTGCCGGGGGTCTGTGCTGGGGGAGCAGTTTGGTCAGGCAGGCAGGGGCTGGGCGGTTTTCCTTCTTTATTTTTTATTTTCAAACGGAAAATCAAATTGCAAATTTCTCAGGGGTGCCACTGGAATTTCAGTCAGGAATGCCACACTTTGTCCCACACGGGCGGTCACTTGGCTCCGCAGGGATCCATTACCGGCCTGGCCTGAGCTGCTCCCTGGTGATGGGACTAACGAGCTGGGCGATGCCTGGGCAGGGCCCCACAGGTGAGACTGCCTGGCTGGAGGGAGGGGGCTTGGGGGCACTTTATAAAAGCCCTCCATGCCCCTAGGAGCCCTTTGGTGCTGCTCCGCCTGAGCGCAGAGGGAGGAAGCGCTGGGAAGTGGAAGGATGGTGGAGACCCGGGTCTGAGCCGCCCCAGGAGAGGTAGGATGCGGGGGGGTCTCTGGGTGGGCTGGCGGCTGCTTCCCCCGGAGAAAGGCTGGGCTGCAGGGAGAGCCCCCCAGGTGCTTGCTGGGGTGTTGGAGGGCAGGACCGCTGCAGGCTGGGAACGGCGCACTTGGACACTAAGGTAGAGGATGAACTGATGGAAAGCAAGAGGTGTTTTTCTTCTGCTCACCTCGCTGTCCTGCCTGCAGTAGCTCTGCTCCGTGGATCAGTTGCACTGTCCCAATGGTTAAGGCATTGCATATGCAGCCCATTGGGGAGAGGAAGGGAAAAGGGGAGAGAGAAGGTGGCCAGGAGAGTGAGGAGGGAATTGAACAAAGCAGCTGGAGATGCCCTGGTTTGCTCTTTACACTAAACCTGCCTCCTTCATCAGTTCAGTGCAGGTTAGACAAGGGGTGAATGTCTGCAGTGCTCCTCTTGGCTCCCAGTGGTGATTGCCTGAGTACCAGGGGCCTAGATGAGCTCGTTAGCACCAGTGAAATATCTAATGCCAGGACCTTGTGGTTAAAGCCATAATGCTGCCCTGGTGAGCAAAACCGGGAGGAGCTCTGCAGCTGAGTGGGTCTGGAGTGACTGTGAGGGGAGGTATGTGGAGCTACTGAGTCTTGGATGGAGCTGTGGAGTCTGTGGAAGCTGCTGGGGACTGGATGCACCTGGGACAGTTGGGTGGAGTTGATGGGTGTGGAGCGGGCCCTGTTCTGCTCCCTGTAGGGTGTAGCTGGGTGGCTGAGGGCCGCTCTTGGAGAGGAGGCTGTTCCCAGGCAGAGCAAACTCTGGATTTTGCTCACGCCCACTGCCATCCAGGGAGAGCCACTGCTGTCGGTGGGTGTTCAAGCTGCCTTACCCCAGGCATGGCCAAGGAACTGGGATGCAGATGAAGAAAGTGCTGATAATGGCCTCAAAGTCAGGAGCAGAGCAGCAGTGATGGTGTGTTGCATGAATCAAAAGCCGGGAGAGCAGCCCCGGACTTGGCCTGAGCCCTGAGGCAGATGGAGGGAGGAAGGCGCTCCAGCCAAGCAGCTCGTAAAGGCTGGAAAAGAGGCAAGGAGGGTGGAAAAGAGGCTTTGCTTGCTGCAGGGGAGCTCCTCAGGCAGAGCCTGGATGCCTGTACCGGGAGGCAGGAGTGTGGGTCTCACCCCTGTGAAACTGCTCCCTTGGTGCTCCTGAGAGCCCCAGGGCTGCGGGGAGCCGGCCTGGGAGCTGTGGTCTGCGGTGTCACCGCAGGGCTGACCGCGGAGCTGGACCCACTGGCCAGCGGGCTGAAAGAGCGCGGTGGTGGCTGCGGGGATCCCCCAAATGGCGGTGTTCCCCGAGCCTGTGCAGCCGCAGGCTGGGCAGGCCCCAGCCGCAGGGCCGTGGCACTCCGCGTTGCGGGCACGGAGAGCTGCGGGGGGCCGTTCCCGGGACCCCCGCGGAGGGACCCCCGCACCCCCCAGCAGCGCGGCCGTGCGCCGGGCCCGGCCGCCAGGTGGCGCTGTTGAGCCGCGGGCGGGGGTCCGGGGCGGGGGGGGGTCCCCGGGAGGCNGGCCCGGCGCTGGCCGGGGGTCCCCCTCGGGCCCCGGGGGGCACTGGCCGTGGGTCCCCTCGAGGCGGTGGGAGAGGAGGTGGGGACCCCCACCCCGCCCCGTAATGTCGCTCCCCGCCCGGGTGTCTGCCTGGTTTTCTGTTATCGGCCGGGATGGGCAATGTGCCACCTGCCCCTTCTCGGGGATGCTGCGCTCGCTGCCCGGCTGTGCTGGGTCCTGAGCAACGTGGGAGATGTGAGGAGGGGGCTGAGCTGGTCCCATCTACCCACGGGCAGCACTTGAGTCTGAGACGGGGCAGATGACACAGCACCATGACCCCCCCCAGCCCATGCCTGGATCACAGGGCAGCTGTCCCTGTTGGGCTGCGGGGTCTGGGGAGGGGGACAGTGACAGGAGCGTGTCTTGCACAGCCCATGGTGACACAATCCAGTGATGTGTAGGGATGGAGCGTGTGTCCTGTGCTCCAGGAGGGCCAGGAGCAGCCTCCTGGGATCAGGGCTATGATTTCAGTCCCAGTGGGAGAAGGGAGCCCATCTCCTGGGAGGGACCTCAGGGGATAGCTGCTTTTTGCCTCTTCACAGGCATGTGTAGAAACTCTGCATTAAGCACAGCCCCAGGCTCTAATGCTCTTGAGACATCACTAGCTCTATGCCTGGTCCCTGAAGACTCCCCTGCACGGAAATCAGTGCTGCTTCTCTCCGCGGGCTTGGCTCGGATCAGGCTCTGGCTGCCAGGTTTCAGCAAGTGTGGGAAGGGGAGTAGCAGGGGGTCAGGACTGAGGGTGACAGCCTTGGAGGAAACGTGAAGGGAGCACGGAGCTGGAGTTCAGCGCTGGGGTCGGGCTGGCTCGAGGAGCTGGGTGTTTGATGGAGCCCAGGGCAGGAGCGTGGCGGGGTCTCGGCGCCAGGGCTGAGTCAGCCGCAGCGCTGTCAGCGAGACCTGGAGGTTGTGGCACTCGCTGCCTGGGGCTGTCTGCCTTCCCGAGCGCTAAATTTGCTCATGGGTTGAAAATCAAGACTCTTTTCCGAGGAAGCCCCGTGTGCGGTGACTCAGCCGAGCGCCGTTAGCACCTGGATGGGCCCCAAGTGCGCTGGGTCAAGGGGGGCACTAGGGCATCTCTCAAGGTCGGGGCCTGGGAAGCCCTGACTCAGCAACAGCTCTGTTTACCTGGGCTGGTGCAACACCTTCTTGGGAGGGTGACCTCTTCGCCATCGAGCTTGCACTTCTTCCCCATGGTGGCCCTTGGGGGGCAATCCAGCACAGTGCTCAAGGTGAGGAGAGGGGCAAAGGGACAAGAGCAGTGAGGAGAAACGCTCTGCAGCTGGCCCGTCCCCGAGGAGGCAGCTCTGTCAGCCAGGCTGCGTGGGTGTGAGTGAGGTTTTCATGTCTCTTCTGCTCTGGGTGAGCTTCCCAGAATGCCCATAGCCCCCTGCACCCTCCTGGGCTGGGACCTGCAGCAAGGACCAACACTTGAAGTTCACTGCAGCCTTTGGTCCACAGGAGAAAGACCCATGGCTAAAACCCTGGCTGTTGCTCTCCACAGCCACGTGATGTCCCTGGCTGATGATGAGGGGCTCTAGTCCCTTCTTTTCCCTGCCAGCCGTGGTCCCATTCCCTCCCACACCCTTACCGCTGTTGCTGGAAACTCATGTCTGGTCTAGAGCCCATGGTGCTTCTCGGGGCGCAGCACTAGGCTTTTCAGCCTGGGCTCCTCTTTCTGCTCCCTGTTGGGGGTCTGAGCCCGAGGAGCAGAGCAGGGTCAGCCCTGTCTCGTGGCTGCAGCCTGGCTCTGCTCTCCACCTGGGACCCTTCCTCTGCTGCTTGGTTAAACCTGGTATCGACTGCTCCATCAGAGCCCGGGGCTCTTTCTCAGCTTTCTTAGCTAATGGCTGTGTCTGCCTCCCATTGATCCTCAGCTGCAGAGCTCATTGATTAAGTACCTTTCTTATTACACTTAATGGTATTTTACTCCTTTTTGTGCTTACCTTGTGCCAGATGCTCACCCTGTGCTTCTGCCTGCCAGGGGGAGAATTCCTCTGGTCAGAGAAATGTCCCTCCCCTGTGCTGGCCCTGCTCTCCTCCCCTCGGTCACCACCCCTGCCCTCTCTGCCTTCCAGCTTTCCCTGCCTGGCCCTTCCTCCTGGGCCAGGGCAATCCCCCTGCCTTCCAGCTCTTTGCCCCTTGGTCCCTGCTCCAGTGCCCCCCTTGGAGGTCTGATTTTTCTCCCAAGCAAGGCAACAAGGCAGTCATGGTCCCCAATGCTTCAGGAGGGTTGTGAGCCTCCTGAGACAACCTGTCCTGTACCCTGCCCAGCTCCTACTGCATCTCGCTAATGCCGCCAGTGAGCTGCCAGGGACCTTGCACTAAACTCCTCTCCAACCTGGTGCTACCTCCCTCCCTGCTGCTCACTGCAGCACCCCTCCAGCTTGCCAGAGCCCACCACGTGCTGGGGCGGTCGCGTTGCCTCGCTGGGGCATCTTGGCTGTCTGGGGTGCAGCTCTTACACGGAGTGTTCTGGATGTGTCTTACAGACTGCACAGGGCCTCTTGAGAGCCGGGAGGGCTCCTGCCTGCTGCAGGCTTGGTCAGGGGGATGCAGATCCCTGTCCACTGCTGCCTGGGGCCGGTACCAAGCGAAGGGGAGGAGATGGGTCAGCATCTCAGCAGGTGTCACCCACCTGGGGCAGAGCCATCTCCCTGTAAGGTTAGTTCTAAGTTTTCTGCAGCAAAAGGGCGTTGTCAATCCAGCAATGGGAATAGCCCAGCCCTGCTGCGCTGCCTCTGCCAGCGGCCGCCCAGTCAGGGTGAGAGGCACCAGCCAGGGCACGGTGTTTTCCTTTGCCTCCCCGCCACAAACACCTTCACACTCAGCACGCACTGTGTGTTGCCTCGCTCTGTGCCTCACCTCCTTTCAACTCTTGCATGCATCTTTCAAAAGCCATAACATTATTGGGCATAAAATATTTACTTAACTGAGCTTTTTGCAAATATTCCCCTCCATTATTTTTCCTCCTTTTGGGAGCAGACACTGCTTCTCCTGTGCTCTCAAATGGCTTCTGTTAAATAATACAACAAGAACATATGAACATCCAGTAGCCTTTTTCTTTCTCTTGAAATACCCATAAATATAACGGTGTCACCAATCCATTACAGCTGCGCCAGGACCATGGCTCAGGAACACCCAGGAGCACAGGCCCAGCCTGCGTAATCACCTTGCTGCTGGGAGAGGGACAGACAGGGAAGGTGCTTAGGGAGGGAGCATAAATACGTGAGAAGATCTGACATGATGCAGAGTATTAATATTAAGAAATGTTCTTTTCAGAAGGGACATCTGAAGCTTGGCAGAGGGAGTACAGGACTGAGCGCTCCCCGTCTGGTCCCAGCTAGGATGCCGGGCCAACTGCTGAGAACAGAACTCCCTACAGCCGGTAAACGGCTGGTCCCTGGAGGCCAGCCCGAGGCACGGGGTGCTGAGGGACGCTTCCCACCCCAGGCAGCAGGACGGCAGTCCTCAGCTCTGACAGAGCAGGATAAAGTATTTTAGGAGCTTGCGAAAGGCAGGGAGGGCAGATGTTTTTCTCAGCGGTAGATGTGTGTGGGACGGTGAGCACGTTCTCCCCGCGTGTGAAGGCATCCAGCTGCACGTCCGCAGCTTTCCCTGCCGTGGGCTGGTGCTCGGGTGGCTCTTCCCACAGAGGGTGCCGTGGGAGGACCCGTGGCCGGAGCCCGGCTGTGGGCCGTGCCGTGCCCCGTCTGGGGCCGTAGCTCCCACGTGTGGGGTGTGCCACACCCAGCGTGGGGCTCCTCGGGCGTGGGGTGCACCGAGCCCAGGCGTGGGGGGGGGGTCTGGCTCCCTGGGCACGGCGCCTGCCAGGCCTCGCCGTGGGCGTCCGGCTGCCGGCTGTGGGGGGGGTCTGGCTCCCGGCTGCGGGACGGGCGGGGCGTGGGGCGCGCCCTGCCCGCCCGTGGGCCCGGCGCTGTCCGCGGTGCTGAGGGCGGCGGCGCCCGGGGCCGCTGCGCGCTCCCGCCGTTACCCGCTGTCGGTTCGCCCGGTTCTCTCAGCGTGATCCGCCCCCGAAGGAGGGGAGGGCGCGGGGGGGGTAGGCGGAGTGGCCTCCCCCCGGCCCCCGGCAGATCTTTGCAGTTCGGGCCAAACGTTCACGGGATGCTTGGGCTTTTTCTTCTCTCTGGTAGGTTGTAAAGTCATCTCAGAGGGAGGGAAAACTGCAAATGGCAGGAAAAAGCCACATGGGGAACACCACTGCAGTAAGGAAAAAAAAAAATCAAAGGACCCTGTTCCCTTATACATGTGCCGTCATTGTCCTCGTGATCTGAGCCTCCGGGATCTCGCTGCCTACAAAGACACAAGTAGTTAAATAAACTGCTTTGGGAGGAGGACATGGGGATGTACCTGAAGTTGTGTCCCCCACCCAGAAGAGCTGAGCTAGGGAGCTGTGCATTTAATATCCTATCTGCCTGCACCCATCTCCCTTGCTGGCCTTTATCAGTAAGAGTGGGGATAGTTTAAATCTAAAGCTGATCGGGCAGGGTTGTGGGAGAATCTCACAGTGTGAGTGGCTGGTGGCAAAATGGCAGATGAACGTTGCCGAGTCCAAGTAATACAGATGAGAATACATCCTTACCTACAAAAACACGAAGCTGGCCTTTAATTTAATATTTCCTACTCATGAAAGAGACCTTGCAGTCGCTGGGGTAGTTCTATGAAAATGTCATCTCAGTGCCCAGTGTCAGTCAAATAAAGCAAATTGCTTGTTGGGAGTTATTAGGAAAGAGACTGAAAACAAAACAGGCAGCAGCATTATGCCAAGGTACAATACGCTGTGTCACAGTGCAAATGCTGTGTGCGGTTTTGGTTGCCCAATCACAAAAAGGAGGTAGTTGAACTAGAAAGGTAAAGAAAAGGATGACAAGGCTGATCAAAGGCACAGAACAGCTTCTGTGTGAGAAGAGACTAACAAATTGGGACTCTCTTGGTTAGAAGAGAGACAATAGAGGTGATATAGCATACAGTTCTATAAATTCAGGAGTGGTATAAAAGTGAGTAGTAGGAAATGGATATTCTCTATTTCTTATAAATAGGTGGCATCAAATGAAACAATTGGGCAACAGGTCTAAAATGTAAATGAAGAAAAGGGTTTTCTTTTTTTTCATGCAATGCTTAATTACACTGTGGAACTCAGCTCGGCAGCGTGGTTCAGGGACCCACAGCCCCTGGTTCAGAAAGCAATTAGACAAGTTCAGGGAGGATGGATGCATTAGCAGCTATTAAGTGTGATGCAGATGCACCGCCTGGCACCAGGAGCCCGCTGCTGCTGGCGGCCAGGTACAGCGGCTGAGAAGAGCTGCCTGGCAGGTGGCTGCAGCTCGTGGCATGTCGGAGCCTCAGGCAGGTCCTCTGAGCCTGGTTCCGCACCTTGCTCTGCTCCCCACCCAGCTGGGACCCCCTTCACCTGCTGCCAGCCCGGCCTCCCCTTCCTCTCCCCGAGTGGGAGGGTTGGACACGGGGCTGGGTATGGCCCCCCAGGCAGTGGGGAGGAGCTGGGGAGCAGAGACAGAGCCTGAAGAGGCTCTGACCTGCCAGGGCCAGGCTACGGGCAGCTCAGTGCACGCAGCCATTGCTGCTCTATCACTCCCTTTTCTGCAGTAACCTGCTGGGACCGTCCCTGGCCCTGCCCGGACATTAGCTGGCCGTGGCATCAGCTGGCCCCGGCTTGGGACGTGCCTTTGTGTCACCGAGGACCATTTAAGTCTTTCCCTGTTACAGCCAAGCAAACAGACCTTTCCCTGTAATGCCGGCAAATCCCTGTTCCTGAGGAGCCGTTAATTGATTTCCCTTTTCGTTGTGGCTCCCCTGCCCGTGGCTGTGCTGACACCCGCCTGCCCGTGCTCTCCCTGCCCGCGCTGCCTGTCAGTGCCTGCGACAGGCAGGTCCTGAGATTATTGATAAACGCTCATTGGGGCTGGAGCCGGGTAAATTGCCAGCAACCCCAGCGGATTTCTCTCTTGCCAGCATCATTTTTCTTGATGACAGCATGTTCCGAAGTTTGTCAGGGAGGGGGCAGGGCCTCCTGGTAACTTTTTTTCAGTTTTATGCATCGGTTGTTTTAAAAGATCCCTGCATAAACAGAGAGGAGAGAGGAGAGGCTCGGGAGCTAGTGCCTGCAGTTAGCTCTGCCCTCCAGTCTGTCCCCAAGGAGCACCGGGCTGGGCTGGATTCTGCGCTGAGCTCTGCCCAGCCTGCGTCCCCCCTCTCGGGTCAGCCCCGCGCCGCGGTCCCGCTCAGCGCCTCTGCGGGCTCAGGGCTTCTTGATCCCGANGGTTTCTTAGTTTTCGCTCAAGCTCCTTCGGGGATGGGGAAGGAGCTCACTTTAGCCAAGCTGCATTCGCCTCTGAGCTGGTATTCCTCCGTCCCTCTCCTAGGGCTGCGGGAAGCGGGGCTCCCCCCAGCTGGCTCGGGGTGCGGGGCCAGCAGAGACCTGCGCACGGGGCATCGCCGCCGGCTCGGGGCGGCTTCGCAGGAGGGGCTGGTCTTGCTCTGTGCCTAATGAGCGCGTTCCTGCACACCCTGGCGCTCCCAAACCAGCAAACACCCCATTACAGTTGTCATGGAAATTAGAAAGTGTGTCTGCTGAGTTTCCTCAGCACAGGGCTCCGTGTTCCCAGCGGTTCGTACATCAGAGAGCCTCTCGCCGCGCTGGTGCGGGAGCAGCTCTGGTGAGGTGGCCGGGGCTCTGTGGGCAGCGGCTGCTGCCCCCCGCGCGCTGGGGCCGGTGCCGCGGTTTGACGTGTTGGCCACCGGCCAGCCTGGGCAAGTGGAGATGTTCACGGCGAACTGAAAGATGTGATTTATCAGTGCCGGTCCCCCGAGGCTCGGGGCCTGTCAGGCACCAAACAATCCCATACATCACGGGGGGTGCTGCTGCCTCTTTTGTTGTTGTTGGTTTTTTGGCCATTTTGTTTTTCTGTGAGTGCCGGAGCGCTGCGAGGGGAACGGTGGGGCAGGAGAGGGGCAGCAGCGCGGGAGCCAGCCCCGGGCACGGGAGGGCTTGGGCTGGTGACCTGCGGGGGCTGATGGATGCAACTCGCCTTTTCATGCGTTATAGAAACCTCTCCCCTCCGCCCGCGCATTTGGAGGTGGGGAGGCTGCGGCGTGTGTGTGAGGAGGTCTCCAGCCTCTGCACAACTGAAGGGGCTCAGACGTCTTCCCCAGCTTCACCGTCCTCCACATTTGTCCCTCTGTCTGTACACGTGTGCATGCATCTGTGTACAGATTTGATTGTTTTCTTCTTTATAACATTTTCTTTTTCCAATGTTTATGGGCCATGGGATTGGAAGTGAAGCATCTACTTAATTGCTGTCAGGCACGGAAACGGGTTATAAAGTTGCCAAGGGAAAAATAGATCACTCTGGGGTAAATGCAGGGGAGCAGGGCTGATGTAAAGAGGAGGGGGAGAAAGTCTGGGGATGGGAAGAGATGGAGGGGGAGAAAGAACAGGAAGGGATTGGCAGACAGTGAGGGGAGCTGGCTCGGGAAGGGACGTGGGGGCTCTCCCTGCTTCTGAGCTGAAATGGCACCTTCTGTGCCGGACACCTTTGCTGGCACTGAGGGGTGAAATGCTTCCCAGCAGGGAAGGGTTTGTGCTGGGAACACCCCGGGGCTGGGGCAGCTCCTCCCCACGGTGCTCTCTTTTGCCTTAAACACCACGGTTCTACTAATGTGGGGTTTCCAGAGGTGTCCTGACACCGCTGAGCGTGCGAGTGCCTGCGCTGGGGTGGCAGGAGTGAGGACGGCCGCATGCGAGGCCGTGCAGGGGTGTGCTGGGGCACGAGTCGACCTGCCCGCCCTCCCTCAGGGGCTCTGTCTGTGCCCCCCAGGACGGCGGCGTTCGCCTCCCTCGTGCTGCGAGCGGGGCTGCTGGAGCACTTTGCAGAGGGAAAACTGGGAGAAGGGAGCCCTCCCCATCCTCCCCATCCTCCCCATCCTCCCCATCCTCCCCATCCTCCCCATCCTACCCATCCTCCCCATCCTCCGCTTGCAACCCTCCTCATCTGCATGGCTTTCTTTTTTTCTTCATTATCTCCCCCAGTCTAACTCTCCACCATGTCATCTTCATTGCACGGCTCCTCCCTCTCCCTGTTTGCCATGTTACTGCAGCAAGGACCCACTTTCCCATCTTTTAGTCTCAGTACCATACATAAAAGCACTCTGATGGCCATGGCGTGATAGCAAAGACAGAACTTAATTTCACAGCATTTTCATATAATACTCCATAAAACTGAGCAAATTTGCTGGAGTCCAAATCTATCTCATTATGCAGAGTCATTGAAAGGGAGGCTTTTACATTCTGGGACTCAGTGCTCAGCTAAGGGATGGTACAGAAGAAGAGAAAAATAATTAATTAGGTGCTGCTCTAGATCTTTGATCCTGCATCGCAAGGCACATTAAATAGCCTCGCTCATGAATAAATGCTGCACGGAGCCCTGTTTTTCTGACCGCACTCAGAAAACTTCCAGTGAGGCTGAGGTGTGTGTGGGGAGATCCCTGGCCTGAGTCTGTGCCCAGGAGCGGGGCAGGGAGGAGGAGATGGAGCGGGGCAGGACGTCTCCCTGGGGCAGGAGCAGTAGGCTGCAGTGACAACCCCACTGGCGTGGTTACAAAAAGCAAATGCCCTGGTGGGGTGCTGGGGATCAGGATGGGATGACGGAGCACCCAGCTTCCCCGGAGCTCTGCTGCGGTCCCCTGCTGTCCCCGTTGCTCCCAGAGACCTGCCCGGCACGTCCAGGGTCTTGTCCCTGCCCTGTCGGGAAAGGCTCCGGGGCGAGGAGCTGAGCCTGCAGCGGTCTGGGGATGGCGCGGTGCCATCCCCGTCCTCCTCCTCCCAGCCCTTACATTTAAGTCTATCCTCTGTATGCGGCTGCAGTCCGTCTCTCAGTGTTTGTACGTGAGCTTGAGATTCATGTGGGGTTTGTATTTTTTGAGCAATGCAATTTGTGAGATGTAAGGACCGAGGATCCAGCCAGGCCGAGCGGGTGGGCTCGGGGTGCACCAGGCGAAGGGGTCCCGGGGGCTGCGCTCCGAGCCCTTGGCTGAGTTGGGAAGGAGCCCTCGCACGCTTTGCCTGGCAGCAAGGGCTCTCTCTGCCCTGCCTGTCCCTTGGCCGGAACAGATGATCAGACCAGGCAGCGCTGACCTGGGCAGGGGAGCGGGAAGCCTCGAGGAAACCTTGAAGCTTGGCTTTATTCACTGGCATCCCCCAATGTCCTGGCCGGGGCTCCCCAGCCCGGATGGATGGGCAGTGCTGCCGCCCCGGGGCAGGGCGGCCGGTGTCCTCGGGGGCAGCCGCGATGCCAGGCAGGTGGATTAAAAATGCACCAGCAAGGCAATCCTGCAGAGGAGAGAGCTCGCTTCACCTCGCGCTGTTAATTAATCTCCGAGCCAATGAGGATGCTCTCATCTGGTCTTTACTTAATCTATAAGCCAGAAATCCTCAAATTATGTCATTTGTTCAATACAGATGAAATTAATTACTCTGGGAAATAGGCAACAAGTTGCATTTCTGATGCCCCTTATCGCATAATCAAATCTACAAAGTGCTTTCCCTGCAGCCGCAGCGGCAGCAGTGGGATTGCCTGCAGCAGGCATGAGATGCTGAGCAGCATCTGCTATAAATCTGGCACGGTGCTGGCTCCCCCGGGAAGCCGATGGCCGGGCGAGGCCGGGGCGTCTCTGCAGAAGTGCCAGCGGTGCAGCCGCCGCTCTTCCCGAGCAGAGCTGCCGAGGAGCCTCCACCACGGGCTTCCCCACCCGCCTCGGTCCCGCTGCTCCCTCCTGCGCCTGCCTCCCTCTTACTTATCACCTCTTCTGGGTCACAGATACGGATGCAGGGCTTCCTGGGGGAGCCGGAGGGACGGGTCCCCCCTGCAGCCTCCCCAGAGCCCGGCCCCTTCCCTCGGGGCTCTGCCCCTGCAGGATGCATCCCTCCGCCTGATGACTTTGAGGAGGCGAGGGGAAGGTCCTCATCAGGATGGATCAGAAGAGCTGGGTACAGAATAATAGCGATTTACTCTTTACTGGCGTTATCGCGGGGAGGCAGAGCTGGGATGTGAGAGGCAAAGGCTATGGCTGCAGCAGCGTGGGAGCGTGGTGCTGGCCCCACGGGTGCTGGCCGTGCAGCCCGGGGGCCTCTGCTCTGCCAGGGGGCACGTTACGGAGGGGTGGGCAGGTCAGGCATTGCCTTGCTGCCAGGAGAGTGGGTGTTATCACACAGATAAGCCAGGGCCGCATCCCCGCGCCCAGCCCACTGTGCTGCCTTCCCCCGCGGCGCAGGGGCTCGCCTACGCGGCACCCGGGCGGGGGCTGCCTTTGCGGGTTCCCCCCTTCTGCTGCTCCTGGCCTTCGCTCTGGGCTCACGGTGCCTTCTCAATCTCCTGTGTGACAAACCTGGGCAGGGCATGAAGCGCTCCGGCGAGCCACGGAAGCCGTCGTCCGTTTGCCCTCTTGCCCATCACCCGCTGCCCACCTGCATTCCCACGGTGGCACCGGCAGAGAAACGCCCCGGTGCTGCCAGTGCCCCGATGGGGAGCAGCCCTGGCACGGCAGAAACCTGTGCCCGCGCCAGCCGTCACCCGCTCCCTGACACCCCCAAATTCCCCACCCCGAGAGAGGGCTGCAGCTGAAATGAGCCCACCCTCCCCTGCTTGTCCCGAGCGTTTTTCCCCTGCGCTGGGAAAAGCCCCAGAGGTTTTTGCTGGAGCCTGTTGTGGGGGAGCCCGTGTGCTCCAGCACAGCTAGAGATCTTGTAGAGAGCACTAAAGACGGTTCCCGAAGGCAGAAGAGCAAAACTTGCAGCCCAAGCGCGCTCCCTCCTCCCACCGCTCCGCTGCAGAACGCCGCGCTGGCGTGTGAGCTGCCGATGGGCCCCCAGCGCCCGCAGAGCACGTCCCCAGAAACGCTTTAATTGCAGCCTCCGGCCAGGAGCAGGCTCTCGCGGCAGGACGAGCCCCCGGGCTGGGCTGCCCGCACCCAGGGACGCTTCGCCTCCTTTTTCTGGCCGGCTGGGGGTCCCCAGCCCCTTCCTGGTGGGCTGGTTTTGGGGGGACGGTTTTCTGGAGGGAAAGCTTTACTGTAAGCGGGTAAGGCAGGTACCAGTGTACACACGACTAACACGTTAAGAGCTGTTGTAACAAAAAATCTATACTAGTTGTTTGCTAAAATGGCTGTAATGGATTGAAAAATATTACAGGCCGATCAAGGCAGCTATTCCAAGGCATGTTAGGGCCCTTAGCCCAGCTCTTCAGCTCGCCTGGGTCACCAGACACAGTAAAATCTATTCGGAGAAGATAGAAATGTAATTTCTCTCTGCCCTGGCAATTTAAATAAATTAACTATTAGATTAGCTGCACTTAAAACAAAACAAGAAATCAATCCCACCAGCCCCAGCTGCTATTAAACTATGTTTTGCACCACTAAACCTGTAATTGCCAAAGGTCCTTACGAAAGGAGAGCAGCCCAGCTGCCAGTGCTGCTGGTGGGCTGGGGCTGTGCTCCCCGGGAGGGGGGGTCAGCGGCTGCCTGCCCCGAGCTCCTCTGCCCCGGAGCCTGGGGTAACGCAGGGCGAGCTCCCTCCAGTGCCTGGGCTCCCGCGGGCAGCCCCGACCCAGCCCGGGAGAGGTGCCGAGGTCGGGGCCGGCTGCTGGGCTCTCCCCTGCGCATCCCTGGGGATTGCCACCTCGGGAGCGCCCAAAGCTGGGGCAGGCGGTCAGTTTGATGTGTGATCCCACTGCACCCTCCACCCCCGGTTTGCTGCTCCGAGTGGGTGAGCAGAGCCGGAGCCCTGCCCGGAGAGCGCTGAGCCAGGGTGCAGGAGCCTGTTGGGCAGAGCAGGATGGAGGCAGGGATGGAGGCTGGAGGCAGGGGTGGAGGCAGGAGGGAGGGATGGAGGCTGGAGGCAGGGATAGAGGCAGGGATGGAGGCTGGAGGCAGGGATAGAGGCAGGGATGGAGGCTGGAGGCAGGGATAGAGGCAGGGATGCCTGCGGGGAGCTGGGGAGGGCAGGAGTCCCCAGGAGGGAGGGCAGATTTCTGAAGCAGCATTTCAGACATGGCTGTTCCCTTTTTTTTTTTCCCTGCTAAAACTGCTGCCTTGTGCAAACCTGCTTGAGCTCCTCAGACAAATTAGCATCTAGGGGATGTTTTTTCCTCTACATTTTGTGTGGTTGCATAAGAGGGAAGAACAGAGGAGCCCAAGTAGCAAATTGCTTTGTAGAGAAGCATGAAACAGCCGCAGACGGAGCTGCTGTCTCCCTGCTGCTAACAGAACTCATGCATTCAGCTGGATGAAGCTCACGCGTGTGATCTGGGCGTATCTGGGATCTCTGGGTGAGCGTGGGCAGGACGGGGAGACCAGGGGGGCCTGCGGGCGGCTGGGGCTTTTCCCGGCACAGCTGGTCATCCCGGCTGTGGCTGGTGTTCCCAGGTCTCCCAGTTTGTGGGATGGCCGGGCCCAGCAGAAGCAGTCCCCGCAGGCAGCCCAGCCCCGTCCCTCCCTCCAGGAGCAGGCAGCTGCCAGCCCTTGCCTGCTGCTGCTGGTCTCTGCCTCTTCTCCACCTCTCCCAGGGGATGGAGAAGCCCCTTTGCAAAGAGACCCAAGGAGGCTCTCGGGATGCGCCTCTGCAGGAGCTGGGGAAGCTGCGGGGGCTTCCCAGCGGGTGCCGTTCCCGGAGGGAGGAGGAGGAGGAGGAGGTATTGGTATCCACTCAGCTGCCTCTCTCCCTGACCTAACCCCATTGATTTGTGCCGATCCGAGTCTGATGAGATGTGTGAAGCAATCAATATACCTGCAGCTCTGCAAGTGGAGGGAGGGAGGCGAGGAGGAGGAGGGTACGGCGTTTAACCCTTCCTGTACCCCGCCGCGGTCGCACCCCTCCCCGGGGCTCAGGGGTTCCTGCTCGGGTCCCGCTGGCCAGGCTGGGCTGTGTCCGTCGCTGCCTGGGGACAGCTGGGTGCCTCCTGAATCACGCCCGTCTCTCAGACCGCACATCCCGGGGTGTCCCCTGCTGAGCCTGTCCCACCCGAGCGCACCACCAGCCTCCGCCTTGGAGTTACCTCCCCGGGGGACTTATCGTGCGTGGGCAGCGGGACCGATGCCGTCGGGCTCCTCGGGCAGCGCCGCGGGCAATGGCCTCCCCACCCGCTCTCCGTCCAGCCTTCCCGAGATGAGCCTGGCCCAGCGCAGGCTCTGCGCTGACCCTCGGACGTTTGCAGCCTCCTTACACACACCTGCAGGGTTGTTTCGCCTTCCCGTAAAACTCCAGAGAGGAGCCCGGGAAGAGCGTGGGGAGGAAGGGCACAGAAAGGGGGAAAAAAAGACAGACTCAAAGGCTCAAACGTGCAGCAGGGTGAGAAACTTGGGGTAGGAGGAGGGGGGCAGGGGCTGCTTGGGAGGCTGCAGAGCCCCGGGCTCACCTGGGGGGGCTCGGCAAGAGGAGGTGGGAGCTCCCACCCCTGGGGAGGGGGCCGGGGGCAGAGAGCTCGGGGCGGCTGCGCCGGGGGAGCCTCGGCTGTAAGTGCTTCCATAACCCTCAGCAGAAGTGATTTTTTTCTGAGGCGTAAGTCATGTAGGTAAATAGGATTTTCTCACAAAAGGGAATGGCAAAATAATAAACATCCTCGTAAGAGCAACGCCCCGGTAAGTGACTGGAGCCGCGGAGGTGCCGGGGCAGGCAGCGCTCCCCGCAGCCAGCACCGGGAGCGGAGCCGCGTCCGTGTGGGAGCTCCCGGGGAGTCACCGCCCAGGGAGCCTGTTCAGGACGGCAGGGTGAAGCCCCCGCTGTGGAGCAGCCCTCGGAAAAGCTGCTTTTCAGGACCTGGCCCGACTCTATGGCTCCGTGTAAGTGCAAAGCCGCGGCCGTGTAGGGCCGGGTATCGTGAGTCTGTTTTTCGGTGTGACACGAAGTTGATGTCCCGCGTGAAGTGCTCGGTGTTGCGTGTGCTCAGCCTGGAGGCACGACTGCGACTTGTGCAGAGGTACTGGGGCTGCCGGGGAGGTAACGAGCTCGGGTGCCAAACCCGCGGAGCTCAGCGCCGTGAAGCAGCACGTGCCGGGCCAGGACGTGACCCCGTGCAGAAGGGAGCCGCTCTCCAGCCCGGAGCCCCAGAGGGGAGGTTGGGAACCGGCCCCGGTGTGCCGTGCCCTGCCAGCTGCCACTGCGGGCTCTGCCTTCGCCTGCCGGGGCGTTTTCTCCCTCCATCCCAGAGCCCAGGGTCCATCCCGGCCCCCCCAGGCTCGGTCTGACAGAGCCCGGCTCGTTGCGGGGCAGGGGCAGGCTCAGCTGCATCGGGAAGGGGGAGCAGAGTGATGGGAGACCCCTCCCGCGGGCAGGATGTGACGAGGCAGGTCTCCGAGAGTGAAGCTGTGTCCGCGGGGCTGTCGCAGGCAGGGGCAGGCGCTCCCCGCACGCTCTGCGGGTTCCCGTCGGGATGCTGCAGGAGCGAAGGCGCAAACGTCCCCCCGGCTTCCGCAGGGCGACAGAGTCTCCTCCAGCGGGGAAGGGCTCCTTAGCTGCATTAACAGCCTGGGATCTGATGGGAGAGGTGGAAAAAATTGGTCTCCTCCACATCGCTCACTTGAGACTCTATCAGGCTTGCCACAATTAGGAAATTCACATCGAAGGGCTCATTTGTAAAGGACCAAAATATAAGAAAACGTTTGGCCCAGAGGGAAGCAGCGAAGGAATTTAAGCTGCCTCTCATCTTTCATCATTTGCCTTCTCCCGCTCCTATCTTGGCAGCCCCAGTATTTTGCTTTGTCTCCTTCAGGTGACTAATCATTAGACTAATTAGTTGCTAATCTATGTTTAATTAAAACTTAGCTGTTAATTACTGGAGGTGCTACTGTAGGTAGGATATGAAATGTTACGAAAATATTTTTAAGGGCAGTTCACAAGAAGTTGGCGTCTCTCCCTCGTCTCTGGTGCGTCCCTCGGTCGGGGTCCCCTCCCCTGAGATGCTGCTCTCCCCGCTGGGGGGTTGGGACGGGGGCTGTGGGTACAACGCGGCCCCACCGCACCCTGCAGTGCCCGCTGCCCGCTCTCTGGGGTCGGCTCCATCACCCGGGACCGGACCGTGGTGCGGGTGTCCCTGACGCTTTCCCACGGAGCAGCCGGGGAAGAAACTTGTTACGCTGAGGGTGGTGAAGCGCTGGCACAGGTTGCCCAGAGAGGTGGTGGATGCCCCATCCCTGGAAACATTCCAGGTCAGGCTGGACGGGGCTCTGAGCAACCTGATCTAGTTGAAGATGCCCCTGCCTGTGGCAGGGGGCTGGACTGGATGACTTTTAAAGGTCCCTTCCAACCCAAACCCTTCCATCCCAAATTCTATGATTTGGGATGCTGACGAGCATCCAGCCAAAAGCCAGGTGCAGTGGTGTAGCTCCTGTTCCTGTATCCCCCTGCTCAGCCTCCGTCTCTTCCCTTAAACCTCTCCGAAAGCCGAGGCCAGGTGGCAGGGTCTCCTCCAGAGACGGAGGCTTCGTTATGCACCTTTTGCTGCGTGCAAGAGCCCGGAGGTTTTTCACACACAATCCATTGAAAAGAGCTCATTAAATATTCCATCAGCGAGGGATATGTAGGTCACCCAGGTGTGCTGCTGCCTCCAGGTACCGGCTCATTTCAGCCCTTGGTGGGGAGCCTGTGTCTGCTCATTCTCCCGGCTCCTTCTCCTTCCCCGTGTCCTTCTGGAGGGGGGGCTGGCGGGGCTGGTGTGCCCGGCCGGCAGCGGGGGCTGGCCCCGTGGGTCTGGGGGCTTTGGGCAAACCTGGAGGGGTGTGCAGGGCTGGGGGTACCGCGTTTTGTTCAAGGGCCCTGAACCCCTTACGGCTCCATAGGGTGGGCACCTGGGAGAGGGGGGCCACGGGAGCACCCCCAGGCCACGGGAGCACCCCGGGACCCCCATGCAGAAGAGCCGTTGCCCCACCATGGGGCGGCCCGGGAGCCCTCCCTCCTCGGGGGCTGCGCTGTCCGGGTGGGGAACAGGCGCTTTGCAAGTGCTGTACATATGCTAACGACACGATTTACATTCTCCCTGCTCTTTACATTCCTTATTTCACTTTACTTGTCATTTTATGGCTCATTTTAATTTCTTGAGAGCAGACCCACAGGATAATAAGGTCTAGTGCTGCAGAGGGTCCCGAGGCAGACACTGTGTCTCCATCCAGACAGAGACGCTGGGAGCACGGCTAATGTGCCTGTGTCTGGGTCAATGTGGCATGTTCCCGTCACCTGGGGAGGAGCAGGGGGTTTCTCTGCAGAAGTGGAGGACTTGGGCGGCTGAACAGGGGCTGATGCGCTGGGAGAACTGGCTCCCGGCCTCTGTGCTCGGTGTTTCCCTTGTCCCTCCTCTGGAAACGGCATCTCTTCAAGGGGCCGCTGAGCCCAGCCGGGTCCCTGTCACCCGGACGGCGTTTGCTGCCGAGACGGGTGCTGTGGGGTGAGGGGCAGCTCCGGAGCCTTCCCGACGGAGGCTGCGGCAGCGAGGGCGATGTCCCCGTCCGCGCGGTCCCTGCGTGATGCCTGTGCCTCCCTCCCGCTGCGGGCCGGGGCTTGTGTCACTCCATACATTGCCACCAAGTGAAATACGCCTTACTCTGCCCACGCGCGGGTGGGGTGCTGCGGGGCCTGGGAAGGCGGGGGTACGGGTGCGGGTGCGTTCGCTTGCTTGATGCCACTGGATATTGGTTTTTTTGGGGAAAAAAAAAATTATCTTTCTTTCCCCTGCTAGTTAGAGAAAGATGCTGAAAACGGACCAGGGTGTTGGTGTTTTGGATGGTGACAACGCAAGGAAAAGGAGCTATGTCTAGAAATAATTGCTTTGTCTTTTGCAGAGGTATTAGTGCTTCATGCTGGCAGTTACAGGAATTAGCTGAAGGTATTGGTGACGTAAACACAGAAGCAAAATTATTGTTACTTCTAATGACTTTCATGTGTGTGAGTGAGAAAGAGGCTTATCAGGGCTGAAAGAGGAGAAGGAAAGAGGGAGCCAGAGGGGCAGGAGCTCTGGGGTCTCCAGCACAAGGCTGGCACATCCCTGGGCTCTGCTCTGGAGGCCAGAGACCCTGCGGCTGCGGGGCTGGGGGGTTGCTGGTGCAGCTCCAGGCCAGCCGCGGCGGCTCCTGCTCCACCAAAAAGAGATGCTGGTTCTGCTGAGGGGGCCGAGGGTCTGAGCCCACCTCTGGGGACAGAGTCCCAGGAGGGACCTACAGCACCAGCTGCTGAGCGGCACCTTTCCTGTAGCTGGGTTTGGCCCCGAGGGAAGGTGGATTATGGGCAATGGCTTGGCTGGATGGGAGCCGGGGCAGGTGGGGTCCCCCACCCCGAAGTGAGGCTTGGGGGGCTGGAGGGGTCCCCCCACTACTGGCTCTGGGGGAGGCAAAACGGGCCATGCCCATCCCAGCAGAGACCCGGCCCCCGTCAGGCAGCAGAGTTTGGGGAGCCCTGGGGGAAGAAATCGCTGGATTTTTCTTAAGAGTAGCAAGCGGAATCTGACATTTTGCTTCTAGAAAATCATTAACCAGGCGAGGAAGGAGTCGGGTTGTAGGGACAAGAACAGCGCGGTTCCAGGTGAGTGGCTGCAGGCAGCGTGCTTCAGCTGCAGCAGGGAAACTCGCTGCGTCGAGGGCATCGTTCCTGCCGTGTCCCAGCCACCATCCTGCACGGGCGGCAAGGTGGCCTGATGGCATCCCGCCCCGGCTGGCAGGGACACAGCCCGGAGAGGCTGCGGAGGTGGCTGCCAGCCCTTGGGACCCGGAGGGTCTTCGCAACCAGGAGAAGCTGAAGAGCCGCGAGCGTGGAGCATGTGAAAACGAAACGGTGGGATCCTCCTGCAGCGCAGAAGGTGCTCGATGTGGAGAGGCTGAGCCAGGTAAGCAGCACCAGAGGGATGCACAGCCAAGGTGAAGGTTCCCTGTGGCAAAGTCCACCTGTCTCTGGATCCTGGTGCGCCCAGACCAGGCTCCTCTTTGGATGGAGGACTGAACTGGTGGGATTTAAGAAGTCGCAACATTTTGGCTGTTAAAATAGGACTAGATAACAGCATGTAAGGTCATAAGCTGAAGGCCCCATGTGGATGCGGGTGCTCACTGGAGGAGCGGCAGCTCCGCGTGGAAGCAGTTGTGGATGGAAGCGGGAGGATCCTCCCGCTGAAGAGCCAGCCGAGCCCCTCGGGAGGCTGCTCTTCTCCGGATCGCAGGGCTGTTGCTCCGTCGGGAGCACCCGAGGATGCGGGCCGTGGCTCCAACAACGCTCTGCTCTCCCACTGTTTGTTTCTCTCCGGCTCCGGCAGCGTGGTTCCTCGCAGGCAGCGTCCTCCCCCGTCCCTGCCCGTCCCTTGGCGGCGGGGCTGGCTGCGAAAAGTAAACTCGAACGTTGGGAAGGAACAGATCTCTGATGAAACAAGGCCATTCATGCTTTCAGATATCAAATTCTATGCAGAATATTAAATAATTTCCTCTTCAGTGATCCCAGTAAATTTAATTAGCTCTTGTTCCCCCGATAGAGTTGTCTCTGCGATCCTGAAGCGTTGCGTTTGGAGCAAAGGGGAGGCCGGCTCCTGCCCTCCTGCAGCGTGCACCCTGCGACTGCTGCCAGGGGCCAGTGGCCCCTTGGTGGCCGCTGCGTGTCCGTCCCTGCCGCACCTCCCCGCTCCGCGCCGGGCTCCGTCGGAGCAGGGTCCCGGCTCCAGCTGCAGCGGTGGGGAGGAGGGGGACGGGGCACAGAAGCCCCTTCCTCTCGGGTCCAGCTCCCGGCTTGGCTCTGGGATGCTGTTTGAGGCAGGTTTTGTAGATGGTGTCGGTCCGGCTTTGCCCAGAAGACGGCGTGAGCTTCTCTGCCTGGAGAGTGAAGGCCTGGGGAAGGGGAGGAACCTGCTCCGGGCAAACCAGGGCTGCGGAAAATCAGCGGGGTTTGGGCGACTTGTCCAGGGCCTTTTCTGTGGCCACTTGAAAGGCAGGTCCCGAGGGGGGAGGGATCAAATCACGCAAGTGCTTGACTTTCAGTAGCAGTGTTTGCTGATGATTTTGGGGTTTTTTTGGTGTTCGGTTTGGTTTTTTAACTTTTAGAACCTCAGAGGAAAGAGGGGAGAAAAAAAAAATCCCTTCCTGATGCAAGCGGCTAATAGCGGGTTATAAATGTGTCCCTGGCATGGTTCGTTAGCTGCCATGACACAGTGAGAGCTGGGAGCGGTCTGATACCAGCAAGTCAATTCAGAATTTAATCTGAAAAAGAACGTGGGGAGGTCAGATCATGTAACACGTTACCAAACATTTCTTCTCAGCTGAAATAGAGCAGCTCTTCTCTCCCGGCGCTCCTCCTGCCTGGTTGCTGTGCAAAACGCAAAATAAATAAATAAACAAGTACCTGATTTACCAGTGATTAATTTGCATAATTAGCACTGTGTCAAATCACTTCACGGAGGTGCAAGGCACACTTTGCTGTAGATGTTTGCATGGACATCTTTCCAGGGTTACTCAAGTTCACTTTATTTCACGTTTAACAGTCTCGTAAGGACGTAGCGTCGGTGGCAACAGGATTTCATGGAGTTGAAAGGGGAGGTGAGAGCTCGGGGGCTGCAGCACGAACTCCCTGCCAGCCTGTGCGTGCCCTGTCCTGCTGTCGGAGCAAATGCCCTTCCCTGACAACGTGTGCCGCCGCGGGTGGCCGTAGCCCTGGAGCCAGGAATGAGCTCAGACCTCGCTCTGCCCGCGGGCACAGGCCTGCAGGCTCTGGCCAACGCCGGCTCCTCGGAGAGCGGCAGCGACGTGACGGCTGAATCCCGGCCATTTCGTATCCACCTGCTGTGCGCCACGGCTCCGCTCCAGGGATGCTTTTGGGAAGGTGCTTGGGGTGGGCAGCTGGGGATGAGCCGGCAGAGCTGGGGGCAGAGCGGGGGGCAGAGCGGGGGGCAGAAATGGGGCAGAGCTGGGGCAGAGGCAGCAATGGGGCCTGACCTGTGGTGCCCGGGAGGAGGGAGCCGGGTGTCCGAGCACCTCGGCAGCACCCGCTGCGGTGTGTCCCCTGCTTTTTACAAGCCTTGCCTTTTTGCACGGTGTTTTCTGACGCTCAACACTGCTAAGGCTGCAGCGTCGATCGTGTGGCACTGAGGAAATCCCAGCAGCGAGGCCGGCAGTGCTTCCCTCCTCTGCCTCCTGCTCCCCGGCAGGGACCCCGGGTCCGAGCACAGGGGTGGCTTCAGGCTCTTTACTCTCCCTCTCCTGCAACAGGGGAAGCGGCTGCAAAACACCCCACAGGTGCAGCGTTGCATCAAAGACGTAAATACATTTAATGTTTTAAAACACGCCGTGCTGCGGGCAGCCCTGGTTGTGTGCCTTTGCTCCTTCTCCCCCTGTAATGGATATCAGATTGTTCTAGTGATCTTGGCATTGTTTTAGTAATTGACTGATGCAATGCAATGTTCACTGATTTAATAAGTTTGTTAGTATAATAGAGGTTCTGGATTTTGCTGTTAATGTGCAGTGACAATTACATTTTAGATTTGCTTATTATGTTGCATAACTTAGCTATGAAATCTATTGTAAATTATATTTAAAAAAGCATTATTTCAGAGCACATTAGCATGGTGCTCTCTTCTCCTCTCTCCAGTGCTGGGGAGTGCTTTGAGGCCGAGCGTGTTCATGACCAGGCATGCATTCAGCTCCTCGTCGGGTATTGCACGTTCCGCTTCTGGTTTTTTGGGTCAGGGCATCTGACACTTGCCAAAAAAAAATCTGGGTCCTGCCATGTCATCCCACCGTCTCCATGGCAGCCAAGGACGGTGCAGGTACCCGGTGTTCTGGCGGCTCTCTGGGGGAGGCTCCAGCTGGCACCGTGCCCCCCGGCCCTGGGGCGGGCAGAGGGTCCCACACCGCCTGCGCGGGTAGGACGGGCGCCGGCGGGTGTGGGTGAACCCCCCGGCTGGGCCAGGCTTGAGCTGCCGGTGCTGTGTCAGAGCTGAAGATGCTGCAAACGTCCCCGTTTTGGGCAGAGTCATGAGGAGGGGCTGGACCTCGTTTGGGCACCTCGAGCTGTTGTGGAGGACTCGGAGGGGCAGCCACCTCCTTGTCTGGTCTCCTCGATACCGAGTGCCATCTGTTGCCTCGCAGAGGTGATTTCTGCAGATCCGGGCCTGGCTGCTTGGCACTGTCCTTGCTGGGGCTCCGCAGAGGGGATAACGGGGACAAGATGGTCCCCAGGTGCTGGGGTTTTGCTCTGCCTCCTGCTTACAGCATCTGCGTTCAGGAAAAACCCAAGACAGAACCACAACAGGTCTTGTCATCTCTTTACTTCAGCCACAGTTATGAGAAGGAAAACCTCGTCATCATTAAGGACAAAAGTAAAAAAGCAGCAATAATTTAACAACTATGACTTCCTCCAAATGAAGGCCCTAAATACTAAACAGACTGTGAAGTAAACTAAGAAAAAAAGAAAACCAAATATTTTTTCCAGATTAATACTTGTTCGCTCTGGTTCATGTAACAGCCTTGCCAAAAGGCAGGGGTTTGTTGACTTCTGCTTTTTCTAACTGCTTCTCTTCCCTCCACTGTCGCTCACGCGCATTCTCTGCCATTATCCCCCCTCTGCTCCTCCTCCTCCTCTCCCACGGCCAGCTTCAGGTGCTCGCCCTCCTGGAGACCCACGGGCAGATTCCCCCGGTGGGTTCCTCTCTCGGAGTTTCCCTGCCCGGGAGCCCCGGTGCGGATGCGAGCCCCCGGCTGGGCGGCTGCTTGGCTCCGGCCTTTTCCCGCTGGGCAGCGCGGGGTTGCCTAGCAATCGCAGCATCGCCGCCTCTCCTCCGCTCCGCTTAGCGCACACCTCCCGGTTTGCAAGGCTGCACCTCCCGAGCCGGTACCAGTTTGCATTTCTAGGAACAGATGTCAACAGGGACCCGGCTTGGAGGCTTGAAATGCAGAGAAAATTTTGCAGAGCTGCTCTCTGCCATGTTCCTGGTTCCTCGTTCTCCAAATCTGCTGCCTAAAGCATCTTCAGCCTCAATGAACCGTGAGAAAACAGCACAGCGGGGCATAGCAAGGAGCCATCCTGGCTGAGCGCTGCCTTTGTCTGGCAGGTCCTGAGAACAAGGGCTGCTGCCGCTCTGACAGGGCGGCGAGGCGCGGGGTCGGGTGCTTACTGCATCCCGGAGGGCTAAAAATATACACGTTTGTCACACAAAATGGATGTTGAGATGTGTGAGGTGCATTTGGTGCATTTTGTAGTCCTCATTCACGTTATAGCTGTATATCACCCTGATGATTTTCTCTAGAGTGTTCCTCAAAGCCCTTGGGAGGAAAGTAAAACTGCGTTAGGAGGGGAAGGGGGGAAGCGGTGCCTGTTTTCAGGGGGCTGTGCACGGGCTCTGCAGGATATTGATAGTATCTCATAGATGGACCCTGTGTAAGTTCATAGGGAGTAAATGATGGCTTAAGCAGACTGCAGGTATTCCAGATAGTTCTCAGGAAATAACTTAGGAGGTTTACCACAGTCTCAGCTACAGGGAACCACAAATAGATCATTTGAGCCAGAAAAGGGTGCTGAGCCCCATCAGTAACTCCAGCAGGCCCGCAAGGAGCAGTTTGATGCCGCTGTGCTGTGAAAGTTCCCCCAAGCTCGGGTGGGGGCTCCGGCTGCCCGGTCACACCCGGGACAAGGGACCCGCGCTGCCGGAGCAGCTGCTCGCGGCTCATGGCTGTTTCGGAGCGATGGCATCTCCCGCTCGCGAGCCAGAGGAGAAAGGGCAGAACAACAGGACCTCCGACAGCCTGCGGTTTGCAAAATCTGATAATGCAGGTCTGCACCGTGTTCAGCCGCTTCCCGGGGGAGGAGGTAAACAGCAGGAGAATGGGGGAGAGCCGGGAACGCCGGAGTTCTGCTCTTGCATAATGCTCAAGGCAGGACTATTCCTTCCAGCCACTGTGGGAACGCCCGGATCACTGCCCAGAGGTCCTTAAATTAGATTTAAAGAGAAGGAAGGGTAAGGGGCTGAGATGCGCAGAGCTTTAGTGAATACGGGGTATGCTGCAAATACATCCTGAGGGTTTTGGGCACTGCCTTGGTCTTCCCAATGTTCGCAATGAGGAACGGAAACCTCCCTCCTCGCTGCCGTCCTGCCAGGCGGCTGAAGTGGGCCTGGGCGTCCCCCCCCGCCCCCGGGCCATCAGCGCCCGGGGGTCTGCTCCTCCCCGCCTGCAGCTCTGCGTGGGCTGGTGCTGCTGAACCCACGGAAAAAGGGAGAGAAGGGCCTTGGGGCAGCTCCCGGCCCACGCGCAGGCAGCAGCAAGCACAGCTGAACCGCGGGAACAAACTCCCCGCTTGTCACGGCTGTAAGATGTTCATTTTTGGGGGAGAATGCCTCCTTTTCTGCATCAGAGGTGGGAGCGTGTGCTGAGCGCCCGCCGAGCACGCTGCCGGGGTGGGAGACGCCTCGCCGGTGTGGGGCCGCGCCGTGAGCCCCTCGCTGCGTGGGGCGGGAGCGTGTCCCGAGCGCGGGGCCCGGGTGGGAGCGCGGGNGGGGTCCACCGGGAGCCACAGCGGGGGCCCCGGGCGGGCGGAGCGGGGCGCGGGGGCCCCTCGGCGGCGGCGCCCACCCCAGCAGCCCCCGTGCGCTCCGGGACGAAGTTTGGCCGCGGCGGGCGGTGCCGGCGTGGGAGCTGGGGTCCGGTAACGGAACCTGCCCGTTAACAACGTCTCTTCGAGCTGGAGCCGGCAGCGTTTGATTTGCCTGCGAACGGATTGTGGCACAACTTCTCATTAAGTTTGCGTTATAGGTTCTTAACGGATGTCTTAATTAGATGCTGTTGTTAACAGGGATATCACGCTAATTAAAATCACACCCTCCAGGTGAAGGTAAATTGTAAGAAAAAGTTGGGTGAGGTGGAGTCTGGATTAATGGGGTCGAGGAGGAGGAGGAGGAGGAGGAGGAGGAGGAGAGGCTCCCACTCGGGCTGGCCGGCCTCGGGGAGCAGGCGAAGCCACGGGGGCAGAGCTCGGCCCTGCTGCGAACGCGCAGAGCCAGGCGAGCGAGCGCGAGCTTGCACAGCTTTCCGTGGGTTTTTCCTCTCCTGAATTCCTGCCTGTCTCCAGGCTTTTCATCGCAAGACGAGCTCGCTGTGCCGGCGAGTTAAGGGCTTGCTGCGTGGGGAGGGACGGATGGAGAAGGCTTTTCAGTGTCACCTGGTCTGTTTGCGTTGCGGGTGTAAATGCACAGCGCCGTTATCCAGCCGCCCATATGCCGGTGGTCCCCCGTGGGTGTGCGTGCCGGGAGGCTGCATGGTGTGCGGCATTGCCTCCAAAGGCTTAAAGGCAGATGTCTGAAGTAAACAAACGTGGTGTGGGGGTCCGGGAGCGGCCGTGCTGCCGAGGCGCTGGGCAGGCCCTGCGTGGGGACGGGCAGCGGGGTGTGGGCAGCAGGCTGGCAGGAGCCGGGGGCCCGGACCCGTCCCTCTGGCTGGAGCAGCCTGGAGAGCGCTGGGGAGGCTTCTTGGCGCCTGTGTGCGTGCAGGTGGAGGGATGGGGGGAGCAGGGAAGCAGGGATTTCTCGGCTTCTCACTCCAGTGAGCATGACATTAACAACACTGACTATTTTTGGTTGCCTTTTGTGAAGGTTTGGACCTCGCTCGCTGCCTCTGTGGAAGCCTGCCCTCCGGCAGGGTGGCTCCTGCCGCCCGGGTTTCTGTCCCGGGGCCAGCCTGGCTGGGGGTGTCTGGGGGGGCACAGCCCGGGCTGGCTGCAGGTCGCTGCGACGTCGGGGAATACCTCGCTCTTTTTCCCTGCTAATTCTGCCCGGCATTCTCCGGGGTGTCTGGGGCTCGTGGTTCGTCTCGCAGCGCTTGGAGGGTGTATTCTGCTGCCCCGGTGTTATTTGCGTTCCGGTGGTACCCGAAGGCTGCAGCCAGGCTGGAGGCCTTGCTGTGCTGGGTGCTGTGCAAACACAGATGAAGGCACGCTGTTCCCCACAGAGCTTCCTGGTTTCAGGCTAAAATGGTTGAGGCGTGATAAAGCCTCACAAAGCAAGAAACGAAGGCTATTTTTCTGGATAATAGATGGAGAAAGAGCCTGGAGTTGATAATTTTTGTGGAGGGATGATTGCAGCGGGTTGGGGCTGGCAGGGCTGCCCAGATCTGGCCAGTTGTTGGGAACTTGTTCTTGGCTCTGGGGAGCCGTGGTGAGGCTCTGCTCGTTATTTCACAGAAAATACAGGGGATTGTTTTTTTTTTTTTCCCCTCTCCTTTGAAGTGATCTGTGGGATTGTTCAGCATCACAGAAAGCCTTGGCACAAGGGCACACAAACGCTCTGCTGCAGCATTAGGTAAACCTTTGCCAGGGTTAAGGCTGTTGCTTTTGGGGATCCTCTCACAGGGACATAAATTTTGTGTAGCGAGCTGAGGGGGTGGTTTTGGAGCACCGAAGCTGAGAGGTCCAGAGCCTGCAGGCCAGCTGGCTGGTGGACTACTGTGGCCATGAGCCCAACCCCAGGTACCCAAAGGGGCACAGAGGGACCGGGACGGGACTGGGAAACCCCCCAGCCCGGCGGTCGCGCCTCTCGCTCCTTCCTCCAGTTCAGGAACCACACGGGGACAGAACTGGAGGTGCTGAGGGAGCTGTCACCAACAGACATCAGCCCAGGAGCCTGCTCGGCGCGAGGCAGCGCTGTCGGAGTGCGAGGCTGATGTCTCTCGTGGGCACCCCTGTGCTTGGCCGCAGGGCTGCTGCGGCACCCATCTCTTCCCATCCTGCTGCTCCTGAACGAGAGGGGCCTGGGCAGGCTGGGAGGCTTTAGGATGTTTTAGGATGCTGATGCTTGCTCTGTGTGATGCTGCCTTTGGAAAACCAGCTCTTCCAGCTTTCATTTCCCAAACCTGGCCAGTCGTGCGTACTCCGTCTGTTCCCCACTTACACAGTCCCCTTTTGACAAGGGCTGGCGTTTTTTCTCCTTTTCAAAATAAAGGGCCTCTTTCTCAGTTGCACTCATCTCTCCATCTCCCATCACTAGAACATGTCGTCTTTAATTACCGTGTGCGTGTCCCGGGCGGTGGGATGGCCGGGCAGCCTGCGCGCTGCGTTCGCCGGTGGCGGAGCCCTCTCTCCGTGCTGCTGCTGGTTGCTGATGCTTTGCCCCCCTGTCCTGCGCAGCCGGTTTCTCCTCTCCTATCCTGGTGGGATGCTTAGGCTCGTTTGCCACAACGCCTGAGAGGGATCCCTGGGCCTCCCCGGCTGGCGGGGAGCGAGGAGCGGGGCTGAGCATGCACCGGCTGGGCTGGGGCACGCGGGGGGGATGCAGGTGTCCCCATCAGACTTGCGTCTCAAGCAGCTTGTCCAGTGCAGGCCGTATTTGCTCATTCAGTGTATAAATAAAGGGTTTTAAGTGGTGCATTTACTAAATTAGTTTGTCGTCACAATTTTCAAATGGATCAGCTGACGGTAGATAAATGCCTCTGAAGGTTATTGAGATAATAAAAGGCATGAGGGAAGTTCCTTAATTTATTTGAGTTCTCTTTTAATTTACAGTCTTATGGGGTGAGAGTACACCGAATAATTAGTTCTTATGAATGATTTGCTCTTTTCAAATAACCGTGGAAGAGGAAGGGGAGCCAGTGGCGAGGTTTGAGACGGAGCTCGGTGGAGAGGGGCTGCGCTGGAGGTGGTGCAGCCGTGGCCGTGCAGCTGAAGTCGCGCGGTGCTGGGAGCCTGGACCTCCTCGGCGTCACCGCGGAGCCGCCTGTGGCAGTGCCGGGGCGGGGTGGTTGGCAACATCTCTCCTTTTTGCACATCTGGAATGAGAAAGTACAGGAGACTGAGGTGCCTCTCCTGAGGCTGGGGAGTGAGTCAGTGTCTCAGCTGGGTTTGAGAGGTGACCCGCAGAGCAGCTTTCTTTCAGATGGCTTTGAACGCCTTTTGCTGGTCGGCGATGAATACAATGAAGTGGAAAGGAGACATCTTTTCAAGCGCGCGAGCTGACAGGCCTCCCACGTGTCAGCTGAGAGCCCGCGGTGACCCTCCTCCGCCCTCCCCAGCCCCTCTCCTGCCCCGGCCGTTGCTGGCGGTTGGCTCCGGCCACCCCGGGGCACTGACGGCCCCCAGGACCCTCGGGAGCGCCCGTGCCCCGCCAGCGAGCAGGGCAGCAGCCCGAGCCGAGCGCTCCGGCGCCTTCTCCCGCCGGGATGCTCCTGCGTCCCTCGCCGGGCTGGGATGCTCAGGGCTGCCGGCAGCAGCTGCTTCTTTCCCCTCTAGGCCTTGGCAGTGCGGGCAGGGGCTGCTGTCGGTGCTGTTCCAGGGCTTTCTGCTGGAAGCGTTTGAGGTATTTTGGGATGCGCGTTCTTGCAAATTAATTGACAGGCCAAGATACCAGACGAGGAAGCAAAATTTTCTTCTCTTTTATTTCATTAGTTATTGAGATTAAATTTTTTTTTGAAACTTTATTTTTAATAAACCAATCTAAAGCTAGCTCTCTCCTTTGCTCAGCTCCAGGCATCATTGTGTCTTCCAGACTAGACAAGATTGAATTTCTAATGGGTAGAAATGAGCACACGACCGCGGGATCCCTTTTCATGTTTCATTATCCACTGCATACGTGCCCCCCCTCGCTGCCTGGCACAGGTTGTCCTGCCAGCGGCTCGTGCCTGTCCCAGGCTTTGCTGGGCAGCCTTGATCCCGTTCCCTTGTGGCATCTCCTGACCCCCAGCCCCAGAGCACAGGCGTGCCTCGGCGGCACAGCGGGATCTGTGCAATTTTAAACTCCTCTGCATGTCATCCCCCCCCAAGCCCCCGCATCCCGGGACCACCAGCTCCGCTGGCCAAAGCTCCCTTTCAGGCTGTGTTTTCCCTCTGTGGCTCTTGCCGTGCTCCTCAGGCCACCGCGGCAGCAGCGCTGTTGCTTTGTTTGCAGCTGCGTTACGCAGCCGTGCTGCTGGCTGTGAGGGGTGCTGTCTGCTGCGCGTGGGACCCCGGCCCGGGGGGAACCGGGCAGCGCGGCGGCTCGGCCGCCCGGCGCAGGGCTGGGGGTTGCCATTGCGGTTTTTGTCTCCCTTAGTTATTTTTTGGCTTTACTGCTCAGAAACCGAAGCTGTTTCTGCAGAGAGCGGCTCCGGTGCTTGGTCCCGGCCGCGCTGCACCCGCCTCGCCTGGGGGGTCAGGGGCTGCGAGGACGGGTCCTGCAGTGGCCGGGCGGGGGGCCCCGGGGGGTTTCGTTGCTGGGAAAAGCTGGTTTTTCCCAGCGTTTTGCTGTTGGTTTTCCCAAGGAACTGTGTGCTCGTGTGGGCCTTGCCAGGCTGCCTGTGCCCCTGCCGCGGGGATGCTTTTCTACCTGGGAAAATGAAAAAAGGCTCTTTTGGGATCTCGGCTGGCGCTGCCGTGGGGGGGGATGAGATGCTGCCCACAGTCCCCAGGGCCCGGGTGGGGCAGGCGGTGGCTGAGCCCCAGCCCGTTCCCTCCTCTCCCCCTCTCGCAGCCGTGCCCGGCGTGCCGCGGTGCCCGGCGTGCCATGGTGCCCGGCGTGCCGCGGTGCCCGGCGCGCCCTCCCGGCTCCACAGCTCTGCCCAGGTGGGAGATGGGTGAAAATGGGGTTTAAAGAAGAGGATCTGGACTTACTGGGGCTTGAGTGGAACCGCTAACGTTCCCTTTGGGAAGTGTGATGAATTCAGGATTTCTTGCAACTGGGAATCAGGCAATGGCCCGAGTTCCTGTAATCTGCTAAAATCATCTCAAGCAATCGGTGAGCAGGGTGTGTGCACGGCCGGTGCTTAGAGAAACCGGCATTATTGAACCAGAGGAGGTCATTGCAACTAGAATTTATGGAAGTGATAAACCAACTTTTGACAACAGGCTCACCTCCTCCACAGCTGGCAGAGAATATTTTCCTCATGTCGGATCGATAAACAATTAATTCTAAAGCAGGGAGCCTGAGAAAAAGGCAGAGTTTTCCAGATTTCTAAACTCTTAATCAAGCTCTGGGTTAAAACATAGATGTGAGAATCTGAGACCTACTGATAAAATCTTGACCTTGATAACTGGTTCCTCAATTCCTGGACTGCAGGTGATACTTCCTTTGCTGAATAAATCCACTTTTAAATATGCAACTTGTTCTTAGATATTTGTGCTTCCAACATGTTTAATGTAGCTTTTCTTAATAATCTGCTTCAAAATGCTGACTTTCCCCCTATGTTTTAATTGAATTCTAATTTCCATTCAGAATCAGCTTAAATTAAATGAGTTTAAAAACATTGTAAATAACACATATCATTCATTTAGTCTTACCATAAGCTGTGAAAATAAAGAATCCAAATAACTACTTAAACCTGCACATGCTGCATCCTTCTCCTTAGCAGAAGTCCCGGCATCCTTTTGTTCAATGTGACGTGGATGCGAATTGGTCAGTAAGAAAAGAAAATTAGTTTTAAGCTGGTAACCGGTGTCCAGATGGAGACACGATAACGTGCGATCAGTTAACAGAGTCGTGCTGGGGGATTTGCCTCGCGGCCGGCAGCGCTGGCTGGAATCGGCCCGGTGTGAAGGTGCAGCCGGGAGCTGCCCGTTCGCGGGGCGGGATGCTGGTCCTGGCGGCGATGCTGGTCCTCGTGGCGATGCTGGTCCTGGCTGCAGGCAGCCTGGGGCGGCTGGGCTGGCTGCTCCCTGCCCCGTGTCCCTGGGGCGGATGGAGGGAGCCGAGGACAGGGCGAGCCCCGGAGCCGCCAGAGCGCTCTCCCTGCTCCCCATCCCACCTGCACCCCCTCCCTCGGCAGCGCCCGGGGCGAGGGTCTGCCTGGCAGGGCCCCGCGAGGCTGCAGGCGGGGGACGAGAAGGGAGCGGTGGCTCCGAGGCAGCGGTGGTCGGGGGAAACCCCCTCGGTGGACGCTGGAGCAGGGCGCCCGGCAGGCGCCGCGTGCTCTTGGGACGCGACACGACGTCGACTGACGGAGCTGCTGCGCGTCCAGGTCCTTGCTGGGTGGGCTTGGGTTTGCGTGCCCGGCTGGGCTCGGGGGGCTTTCGGTGCCGTTATCTCAGGGGCTCAAACTGCCTGGTGGCAGCAGGGGAGGCGGGTGGTGACGGCACTGGTGTCCCCTGTCTACGGGTTTGGGAGACCTCAGGTCACTGGGAGCGCTGACAGACCTTCAGACTCTGGCAGATCCTCCATCGGCCGCCTTTGCTGCTGCTGTGACTGATGGAAACGGTGGGTTTTAATGAAACTTCCCCAAACAGCATTTGGGTCCATAACGCCTGATGGACACAGCGCTGTCGGGTTGTAGGTACGATCGAGCATTGTCTGTTTGCAGGCTGGGAAGGTCTGTTCGCTCTCCAGGAGTTACTGGGGTTGTCCAGGAGTCTGTTTTGTAGGAAGAAAGGCTTAGGGATCTCTCACAACTTCTGGTTTGGTTTCTGGGCAGTGAAGGAATTTCTGCCGTAGCGCTGCAGCAGGCATGGAACTGGTGTGAGCTGCTGGCTGAACTGGGGACAAACACTGCTTTTGGCTGTTTTCTGGGCCCTGACAAGGTGACCCCGAGGCTGGGGTGTCCCAGCCCTGATGCTCGAGCCCCTCTGCAGCGGCGCCGGGTGGGGGCTGCGGCGCTGCCTGCGCAGGGCTCTGTGTGCAGCTGCGGATGTTCAGCATGCAGAAATGGTGGATGCTGCTGGAGAACATCACTCGGCGCCGAGGTGCTCTGCAGGCAGCCCAGGTAATCTGCGTGTCAGCACGTTGCTGCTGCAGGCCCAGAGCCGTGTTGCAGCCGGGGCCGGCTGCACGGATGCTCCCGCTGCGATCCGGAGGCTCCGGCAGCGCTGCGGCAGGAGGACGTGCCAGCAGCACTGGTGGGGCTCTCCCGGTGCCCCCTGCGCGAGAGCAGGGCTCGGGGTGCAGCCGCAGGAGCCCCCAGAGCCGCGAGCAGGCAGCCTGGCACGGGAGGGCTCTCGCAGGCGGATCTGCCTGGGAAGGGGCTTCATGGAATATGCAAATCCCGGTATGGAGAGGGGCCTAAATAATTATACGCATAGCCAGATTTTTTTAAATAAAGCTATCTACAGTATATTGCAGAAGTAATTAGGAATCCTGAGCTGGCTGTATCTCGATCTTTATAGCAACATAGCTGATAAAGCATGATTCAGGGACCTCGTTATCTTTTTTTAAAGAAGTTTTTATTTAACTTCCGTGAAGTTGCCATGGTTACTCCTGTGCATGGCTTCCCTGCCTCTCTTGCCTTAAGTGCAGCTGCTAGCATTGAGAATTAAAACATCTACATTTGGAGCAGCCCTGGCCCCCCCTCCCCCCGTAATCCTGGCTGTGCTCTCGTGGGGGGAGAGGCTGCGGTTCAGGAGCCTCGTCCTTTGCTGACCCTGGAAAAGGCATTTTCCGCTCCTGTGCTTGAGCTGTTTCGCTTAGTAAAGCCCTGCCTTTCCCGCGCTAAAGAAACAATCCAGCGGGAGGAATTTGGGGGGTGGGTTTGGGTCCCCATCAGCGTGGGAAAGAGGCACTCGTGCTTCCTGAGCTGCCCCTGCAGTGATGCACCTCGCGTGGCACTTGCTCTGCGTACGCTGTTCCGTGCTAAACAGCCCAACGGCCCCATCGGGACCTCTGAGCTCCAAAACCAGAGCTGGGGCTCTGGCTGCTTCTCGGGACGGTGCAAACCTCACCGCTGGTGGAGCTGCTCCGGGCTGCCGCGGTGCCTCTGCTGAGCAGCGCTGCTGGCCCCGGCCGGTTTTGGAGTCTCCTCCTGCGCTGGCTGCTGGGTTTGGCCGCTCCGGGGGCGCGGTGTGGACACGGGTGGCTTTGTGCAGGTGTGGCTGTGGGTGCCCCAGCGCCCGTGTCGCAGAAGAGGGCTGCTGGGGTGGCCCAGGGCAGCTGTGCCGTGGTGGCCTGGTCAGCACAGGTGGCCTCCGTCTTCTCCTTTGCTTTCTCGTGTCCCTCGTGGCCGCGAGAGCGGGTGTCGTGGGATGCTGCAGTGGCTGTAGCCTGTCACGTGCAGGAGCGGCCTTGCAGCCGTCCCCTGAAGCAGACTGGGGACCGGGGACGTGCTGGTCGGGCACGTCTCTTGCAGGGGACATGCCACCATGGGCCCCCCCGGTCACTGCGCAGCCCCCATGTGCCGCGGGGTAGTTCTGCTCCGGTGCAGGCATGGGAAGAGGCTTCCCCCCGCGGGGCAGCAGCAAGCCGGCGGTGACAGAGATTAACTCGCCAGCACGCGGCGTTCCTGCGGTGTGCGCGGACACGCGCTGCCCTGCCTGGGCACAGCCTGGGATGTTCCCCGCTGCGCGACACACGGCTCCCGCGGGGCGCGGGGGGGCCCCGGGGCTGCCTGCCCGGACCTGGGCGCCATGGGGAAGGGGAAGGTGGTGGGAGGCTGGTGGTGGGGACCAGCACCCGGAGGCCCAGCTCGCTCTGCGTTTTGGCTAATAGGGCCTCGTTGTCCGGGAGCTGATGGAGGGAGGGGGTTTAATGAGCCCAAATGAGCCCTCTCCTGATCCTGCGCCGGGAGGCCACGGGTGCAGGCGCAGGGAGCCGAGGTGGGGTGTGAGATCAGCCCGTTTCCATGGCAATGGCCATGACATAAGACAGCGACAGGAGCTGTTTTGTGATAACACGTCTCGAGCTGGGCAAACCCAAGAAGTCAGGGAGCTGAGGAGGCGGCAGCCCCCCCGCCGGCCGAGGGGCCGGGATGCTGGAGGGCGGGGAGCCTCCAGAAGGGGAAATCGATATCGGACCAGTTGTGTTTGATGGGAAGGAGAAGCCGTGCTGCCTCCTCCCGCCAGCGAAGGGCTTTGATTTCTGCTGGCAGGGGCATTTGGGTCTCGCGGGTGCTTGGCGCTGCCGCCGCGATCCGCCGCGCCGCTTCCCGTCCCTGCGGCGCCGGCCAGGTAACGAGGAGCCCTGCGCCGGGCCGGTGGTAACGGCCATCTGTCCAGGGCAGGGCTGAACTCTGTCCTCATTATGTCTGTCAAAGTTTTATCAAGCTTCCCCTCCCGCTCCTCTCGGCGTTTTTAAGCAGCGGAGGGTGGGAGGGTGTGTGGGAGGTGAAGCCACACCAGAAATAATTCTGCGTGTTCGGGGGTGCGAGCGGCGCTGCGGGAAGGCACCGCTCCCCGGCAGCCCCGCTGCTGCCCGCCGGCTGTTTGCCTGGTTCAAGAAGTCCCCCGGATGAAGTGAGCAGCTTTTGTTTGTTTGTCTCCCCTTTCTTCCTCCTCCCCTCCATTCTTTACTTCTCTTTTCCCTTCTCTGTTTTCCTTCCTGATGAAAGATTTTCTTGCAGTGTCAAGGCAATGTGACCTGATTCCGTAATAAAGAGGAGGCTTATTAGAATTAAAGCCCAACAGTGTTAAAAAAGCAATCTTTGCAAGATTGAGGCCATGAGGGAATTGTAAATTCTCAGCAAAGACCTCATTTAAAGACTGGGATGAAAACACATGTGCAGGAATACACCGAAGCCTTGCACCGCGAGGGGACATTTAGTTTTGAGGAGAATTTGGGGGAGGACGAGGGAGTAGAGCGGCACTCGGGTCCTCTTGGATTTGCCCGGGATCCTCCGTTGGACGGGCACGTTCGTGGCTGCGCTCGCTCCTTGGCTGGGGCGGCTCCGTGAATATCCCTTGGGTTTGGGTTTGTTTTCCTTGTTCCTCTGGGCACCCCCGTCCCCGCGGCACCCCCGTCCCCGCGGCACCCCCCCGCGGCACCCCCCGCCCCGCGGCACCCCCCTCCCCGCGGCACCCCCCTCCCCGCATCACTGCTCATCCCCTCCCGGCGCAGCCGCCCACCCACCGCGGCGGTGGGAGCGATGACAACCGGTGCCGGGCGTGCAGCCGGTGAGTCAGGCTGCCCGGGCTCCCCAGTGACTCTCCGGCTCCGTCCAAGCCCCGAGGGGTGCGGGGCTCCCCCGGCTGCTCCCCGCAGAAGTTTCCCTTGAGGTGCGATGGGTGCTGGGTCGGTGCTGGAGCCTGGGGTGCTGTCTGCCGGGGGTGCACCCTGCACGTGCAAGCTGGCCTTGCGGCGGCTCGCAGGGCTCCGCAGGGCAGAGCAGTGCCCGTGGCACGGCTGTGGCTTTGGCCTCATCCTGCACAGAGCGCGTTTCCCTCCCGCCTGCCTCTTCGAGAGCGTGGCTGCGACTTCTCATCCGTGCCCAGGGAGCTGCCGAGCACATTATGGTGCCTGGGGAGAAGGGCTGCGGTGGGGAGCAGGAGCCCTCCAGCAGCTCCCCGCTCTCCCTCCTCCTCCTCCTGCGGCTGCAGCGGGGGCTGCCGCTGCGTTCCCACGGCCGGCTGCGGAGCAAGCGGAGGAGCTGTCAGAAAGGCCCCAGAGCTCCCGCTGTCCGCGGAGCAGCAGTCCCTGCCGTTCCCCACGGTGGTCTGTTGTCATGATTTGCTGTTATCTGTCTAATTAGAAAGTAAGTTCTCCTGGCAGGGAGTTTGGCAGCTTCTCTGGCTCTAAGTGCTGCGCACACCTGTGGTGCAGTAGAAATGAGGATATCTTAAGTGATCAAAAGGGAGGGCTGATGTATGAGTGTTCATCTGCTCGCCTGCCTGGGGTCGGGGCTGTGGGAGCCCGCTCTGCCTGGCCGGCACGAGGGAGAGCTGCCCAACGCCGGCTGGCCGAGGGGAGGGAGCTGCTGGCGGCTGGGGGTGCCTGGGCTCCTGCTCAACGATGCCGGGGTCAGCGACAGGGCTCTCGGTAACGAGGATGCTCAGAGCTGGTGGAGCCCGATGGCCTGAGCCTGGTGCTGCCGGGGGAAGAGCTGCCACCTCCCGTGGGTTTGTGTCCAGGTGCTCGTGGCCAAGGCTCCCCCATCGCCTCGCTCACCGGCGAGCCCCGCTGCTCGGGTAGCCGAGGAGCTGGAGGGACAAGCGCACGTGTGCCAGCAGACCCTGCCAGGGGATGGGACGTCAGGGAGCGCTTTCTCCCAGGTCTCGCTAAAGCGTGGGGGGAGATACGGGGCAATGAAGTTGGGTGACGGTGCTGTTCCCGTGATACATGGTGCACAGTTCAGCTCTAGCCTTCGTTGTCACTTCTGCTCCTGGGTATTTGCAGCTGACCGGCCCAGCGCCCGCCTTGCAGCGCTGCTCCCTCTGCGTGTCGGTGCCTCCGCACCCCGGCCCGGGGAAGGGAGCGGGGGCTGCGGCCCCGGCGGGGGGGCTCTGGGCTCCTGCTCGAGGGCAGATGGCTCCGCACCGGGGAGATGTTCTCGCTCAGGGTGGGAGCTGGGCGCTGCTGGAGCTGGGTCGTATCGGTGCTGCGTGGGGGGAGCATGGGGCAGGGGCCGTGCCCCGGGGTGCTGTGTCGCTGCTCTGCTGCCACCTGAGCAGCCAAACAGGGTTTGGAGCCCCAGGTGTGCGTGGACACAGCGGTGCTGCTCTCCAGACCCACGCTGGCATCCCACGTGGCCGTATCCTGCTGCGTGGCTGGTGCAGCCGGAGGGTTTGTCCTGCTCCGGGAGGAGCGGGGTAGCGGGGCTCTGAGTTTTGAGGTCTCTGGCGTGGCTGTTAGAAATGAAAGCTCCGCATGGATGCTGCTTGGCTTGGTGCGTAGGTGCACGGCTGTGGCCATAACCGGGATCTCTGCGGGGCCTGTGCTGTTGCAAGGGCTTTGCTCTGCCCTGCAGCGATCCGCTCTGACGGGTGCTTAGTGAGGAAGCTCTGGCTGCAGCTTTCGAAGCCCGTAGATGCTCTTTCGCTCCTGAGCTTGCTCCGCGCCGGGGAGCCGCAGGGTTAGGGGGATGCTTCAGACCGTGACCCAGGTCAGAACTCGGGGACTGCTGTTTCCTTCTGCTTTAGCCCTTGTGCAAAGCGGTGACAGTCTCGTGTGTGTCTGGAGTTGCATTTATCTGGAGATGTGACTTAGAATTTGGGGTGTATGGTGGCGTTTGGGCAGGCGGGCTTTGGGGGTATCCTGGTCCTCTCCCATCCTCAGGGTCTTTGCAGCAGATCCAGAGGAGCAGGCGGGGGGTTGCAAAGGGGTTTCGTCCCGAAGGGGTCTGAGCAGGCCCCTGCCCTGCTGCCTGGGGCCCGTAGGAAGGCAAGGCTGGGGCTGCCACCTCTCCCTAATGCGCTGTTAATTTAATGTCTCGTCTAGGAGCCTTTCACTTCAGGATAAATGGCCTTTCCGTCCAGAGCCTGCGTGAGTTACTCTGACGTTTTGCTACCGAGTAGACGTGGGCAGGGGAGAGTCGGGTATTAGATTGGGTGATAGGCAAGAGAAGCAATCTCTGGGAGGCCATCAATTTGGATTAAGCTTTGTGGACTGGGATGCAGGGTAATCACCATCCTTCATTTCGGAGAGGTAAGAAACAAGTCAGCTTCTTTATGGATCATTATAGCTGCAGCAGGAATTGCTTCCACCCCGGCCATGGGCACGCATCCCTGCCAGGCCGGAGGTGGTGGAGGAGGGTGTAAAGCCGGAGGAGCGAGCCGGCTGCGGCAGAGCACACTGGGGCAAACGCGGCTTTGGAGGTGCGAGCCGGGCCCCGGCCTCGCCGCGGAGCTGGGTGCTGCCGCCGCTTTCCTTGCTGCCCGGGGGCTGGCTCCCTCCCTCGCTCCCGCCGCTGCAGGGTGCTGGAGCCGCTCGAGGGGCGGCGGGCGGCGGGCGGCTGGGCTGGGGGGAGCCGATGGGGGAGCAAACCCCCCTGCTCCCCGGGAAACCTGGCTCTGGACCGGGGGTGGTCCCCGTCCGAGCCTCCAGCCTTGGCTGGGCTTCCTCCAGCCGTGTCCGCCGGCGGCGGCTCCCGGGTGGGTGTTGGAGTTGCTTCTTCGACCAGAGCTCAGCGTCCGTCCCCCGGCGCGGCACTGCGGCGGGGGGCACCTGCCAGGCGGGAGGGGGGCCCGGCCGCTGCCGCGCTCCGTTTGCGCAGCATCCCCCCCTTCGAGCCCTGCGGTGGCAGGAGTTGCAGAGCATCTCCCGGGCCCGCTGACAGCAGCGCTCGCCAGGCGTCCTCCTCCCGCCCGCCCGCGCACGCCCACGCGCAGCCAGCGATAAAAGGCTCAGCCCCGTAAACAAGGGGGAGAGGAGGAGTGATGAAATGGAAATGGGGCAGCGGTCTGAGGCGGGGGAGCGCGGGTGTGAAGCCTGAACCAGCCGAGCTGAGCTGGTGGGGCTGGTGCAGCTGGTGCGCTGCCTGCGCGCTGCCTGCGCGCTGCCTCTGGCTGCGGTGGGCAGATGATGTTTGCGGGCCGGCAGGGAGGAGAAATCCGCTTTGGACTCGCTGAGCGGAAGGCCTCGCTTCCCTTTTGTTTGTACTTATTTTTTTTTTATATCCGAGTGCTTCATTTTCCAGAAGCTGTCATTTTACATAAACCTCTCAGCGAGGTACATCCATTCCCACTGCCAAAATCTCCATATCAAACACTTGTAACATGCCGCTGAACTGACAGCCCTGACTATACACGCTCCGTGGCTTTACAAAGGGATGCTGCGTCGGTGAAGGATATAAATACACGCATTGAAATGACACGCAGTGCGCTCGCTCTCCAGCTCGCTCTCCCCTGCTCTCTTGCTGCCCAGTTAAAATTCATCTGCAGCCTCGGCACAGGCGCCCGCGGCCCTGCCGGCAGCACCGCTGCGCCCGCCCGGCACTGGTGTGGGCAGAGGGGTGCGGGCGGGCAGCTGACGCGCTGCACAGCGCGCTGCTGCGGCAGGCACGGGGCTCCGGTGCACCGCGGGGAGCGGGGCGCAGCCGGGCAGCGGCGTCCCCGGTGAGCGCGGGAGGCGGGAGACCCGGGCAGCAACGCCTGCAGCCCTTGGGCGCGGGCAGCCTTTGCTGGTGCGGTGCCTTGGAGCTGAGCACCGGCTGAAGAGCTCCCAGGCGCAGGCAGCAGGGTGCAGGCAGGGTGCTCCTGCCTGTCAGGCAAGGGGCTGAGCTGAGGGACGGGGCCAGGAAACTGCTGACCGTGCTGGAGCGGGAAGGGCTCCTCCCTCCCAGCAAAGCACCCAAGTTTGCCTTTTTTTTAAAAAAAGGGGAGCTGATGCCCAGGGCTGGTAATGTGCCTGCAGGCACTGCGAGGCCAGGAGCCCCTGAGCAGGCTGCACCCCGGGCTCCCCGGGAGTCCTTTCCAGCCTGGATGCAGCTCTGTCCGCACCTTCTGCCCCGCTCTGCCACGGGCTGGGGTTGTGAGCACAGACAGTCGCGCTGGGATGTGGCCTGTCTCCCGCAGCCGCTGCTTGTTCACCCTGAGCCCCCCTTGTTCGGTGAGCGGTGGCTCCGCTGCGGTGGGGTCCCTGTGCCACGGGGCGCGGAGGGGCGAGCAGCTGCCCCAGCCCGGGACGGTGCGGCCCCAGGGTACCCCACGCTCCCGGTGATTCAGCAGGAGGGGGGCTGCTTGGCTTGAAACTCTCTCTTTGCCTCAAATCCCGTTTTGATGGGAGTATGGGGACAGAGAGAGTTAAGCAATCCAATTGCTTTTCAAAGAAAATTCTTTTCTTCTGGATGAAATTCAAATCCAACCCCAAATCTCTATTTCTTTGCAAAGGAGAAGGAAGGAAATGCAAAATACGCTCTCCATCCCCCCGAGTCTACCAGTCTTGCAGCTGATGAGCAGAACCGCTCCTGCCCCTCCTGGGATTCCCTCCCTCCTCTTTGGAAAGAAGTCGCTGCCGTTGCTGATGGTGTTGTAGCTGTGTGCTGCCGGGCCGGCCGTGGGCACCGCTCGGCCGTTCCCCAGGACGAGATGCGGTTATCCAGGGAAGCAGTGGGATGCTGGAGCAGGTCCTGGGGGAGTGGGCTCTGCTCCAGGGCCGAGAGCTCCCCCGGTCCCTTACCCCCTCCCCGGGGCTGCCTCGGAGGCCGCCACGTTCTGCACCTGGACGTGCCGCGGGGGTCTCGTGGCTGGTGCAGACCCCACAGGGCTCAGGGACACGGGCCAGCGCCAGCCCGGCGGGGGGGCTGCGGGTCAGGGAAGGGCAGCAGCAATAATTAGAGGTGTGGGCACGGGGACACTGAGAGATGAGGGCTGCCTAGTTGGGGGAGCAGCGACAGAAACCACAGCGGGCGGCGGCAGCAGCCGGGGTTCCCTTGGATCCCTCCTGTGCAGAAACCGGAGCTCTCTGTGGGCAGCCTAAAATAGAGACTGCCTGTGCCTGCAGCGGGGGACGCGCTGCTGCGGGGACGGGGCTGTAACTGCGGGGTCTGTGTGAGCGGCAGGACCCATCCCTGCTCGCGTGACCTCTTGGGCACCCTGTGATGGAGCGGAGCTGCTGGGCACCCCCTGCCCACCCTCACACCCTCGCCCACTGCATTAACGGGCCTCGCTTCGCTGCAGCCCCTCGGGAGGGTCGGGGCGAGCTCCCCCCACGCTGCTGCGGTGGCCGGTGGCTCATCGAGCGCCGCTCGGGAGCAGAGCAGCTCCGTCCTTCCTCCGGCCCCGCTGCTGGAGCGCCCGGAGCAAACCGGGAGCAAAACTGCGCAGGATGCGAGGCTCGCTGGAGCTCCGTGGGTCGTGCTCGCTGCGTTGCATGGCTGCGTCGCTCCATCGGTCTTTCCCTTAAAAACGGAGCGCGCTGGCCGGCGGCGCGGGCTTTTACTGGCAGAGCGCGTACCCCATCATTTGTAATGCTACGCTTGGAGGTTTCTGCCGCTCTTACAGACAGGAACCTTGACGTGGGAAATATGAGAGTTATTTTTTTTAATGTAATACCATAAAAATGGTTTTTAATTGAGTTCATTTCTGCAAGTTCGATGATAAATTTTTAAGTACCTCAACTTGGAGAGACAGATCTGCACTCAGTTCCTCTGCCTCTCGCGTGAGAGAAGCTCTAGGACCTGAAACGTTTCTGGACTGCCGCTGTCTCTGTCCTCAGAAATCCTCTGAGATCTCAGCCCCCCAGCTAAGGGGAAGCTTGGCATGAGTGTGGGGGGTGTGTGTCCCCCCCCAAAGCTCCCGTCCCCTGCAGCTCTGCTGCCCGGGCTGGCGCTGCCGACGGATGCGGGGATGCTCTGGGTCGCATCTCCGGAGACACGAGCTTGGCCGGGTGTGCGTCCAGGGCTGCCAGCGGAGGGTTTACGGTGGCTCCCGCCCAGGGGAAGGTGTGCGGGGGCTGGCACGGAGCGAGCGCCGGGGGCTGCGTCGCCCCAGCTGCGCGTGGGGAGGGTGTGCTTGCTGCTGGCCGTGTCGCGGTGCCCGCGCGGAGCAGTGGGTGGGAAGCCTCTGCTCTGCCTTGCGTCTGCAGCTCCTTCCAGCCGGGATGAATCAGCTTTTCCCAAGGACCCGCCAGCGATCTGCTGCCACTGTAGCCTCGGGTCCCTGGGGAGAAGCAGCCCTCCCCGGCAGGGCAGCCATGGAGGGCGAGGGCAGCAGCGGTGCGAGCTGCGATGCCATCTGCTGCCCTTACTGGCACATGCGCACAGACCTTGTGTCCCCAAACTGCTCTTTTTAGAGGAGAGAAGTGCACCCGGCTGGCGATGCTCCTGGGAGCGAGTGGCCCGGGCAGCACCGATGTGCTGGGGCCGGCAGCTGCCGGGGGCTGCACCGTCCGCGGGGGGCTGTTGCACCCACTGGGTGCCTGCTGTGGGCTCGGGGCAGTCCCCACGGCTGAGCGCTGGGGTTCCCTTTTCCCATGTTGGAGGGAACCATCCAGGTTTGGCCCCTGGCTCCAGCGCGTGGCTCAGCCGGAGCCCCGTGTTCGTCCCGAGGGAGCGGTGACCGTTCGTCCTGGTGCTGGCAGCCAGCCCGGAGCTGGGACGGGCGCGTGGCTGAAGTCTCCCCAGGCTGATGCACGGATGCCTGGGGAGGGCCCAGCCATAAAACCAGGGAGGGCTGCTGCTGGGAAGGGGCGCGTGGAAGGAACGGGTCCAGCTCTGTGCTCGCTGTGGACGGCTGGCACGGTGCTGCTCTGCTGGCTGGGACGTTCCCGGTTTCTGATTTCCCAGGAAGGGCTGGCCGGCGTGCGCCCACCGAGGAGGCAGCCTGCCTGCGGCGGGAGTCTGCAGACAGGCAGCAAGTCAAGCGCAAAATGGCGCGTGGTTTGAGACGGGGCCCTTCGGTCCACGGCTGTGCCGTGGGTCAGGGTCCCCGGGGTCGGAGCCCCGGGGGTGCTGCAGGCGGGGAGGGGTTTGGCTGAGAGATGAGCACCCAGAGGCACTCCTGGCCATCGCTGCCCCCAGCGCCCTCCCCTCTCCTCGCCGCTGCGGCGCACGGGCCGGCTGTCGGGTGAGCGCGGCGGGCGGCTGCGCACGGTCCTGCTCGCTGGCTTTGCCCATCTGCTCTCGGTGGGGAAGGGGCTGTGGGGGGGCGTTGGGTAACAGGCTCAACCGGAGCATCGCCCTTGGCTCCATCCCCTTGCAGGGCCCGGCGGGGCGGCAGCGCGGGCAGGCGCCAGCCTTGCCAGTGCCTGCGCTTGGTTCAGCGCCCGCTCTCCCGCCGGCAGCGGCAGCTGCTGCTGCTGAGCCCGGCCGGGAGCAGCCCCCGGTGCCAGCTGCCTCGGGCCGCCTTGCCTCTTCCCCTCCGTGTCCGGAGGCTCTTCCCTCCCTGCCTGCGTGCGTTCCTGCCGGAGCGCTGGCGTTGGAGGGCAGGAGAGTGCAGGCACGGGGAGAGGGGGAGCTGGAGCTGGACAGAGGGGTCGGTGGGCTCCTGCTGTGAGCGATGGAGTGAAGACGGTCTCTGCAGGCAAAGTTCATGAACGTTCATCACTGGCGAGGGGAAGTTTTTGTATGTGCTGATTAACTGCTTCCCTCTGATGTGACATGGCAAGATAAAATATGAGCGACTGCATTCTTTGACTTAAAACTTAATTAAAACTATATATCAAAACGTAAGACCCTAGGCTTAATAAAACCTGATAAAATTATACTAATACACTTCAATTTCAATCCAAGGCTCCCTGATGGAAGAGCGTGAGAGGCTGAACCCATAACTAGATTAGAAACACCTCCTATGCAATATTTATGGTGCTGTCCTGCTTGAGATGCATGGCCTCCGAGGAAGACTCTGGCACTGTGATGAAGAGGAGTTGTCAGCCCAGCTTGCATGTAAATAGGAGAGAAAGCGAGATCATACCAGCATGCTCCTGGCAGGGGGAGAGCGACTCTAGGGCTGCGCCCGCCCCAGAGGACGAGCTGAAGGAGGGAGGGATGCTGCTCCCCACCCGTGCCACCGTGCCCCGGGGACGCCTCCGCACCCCGGCCCTGCCTGCGCCGCGCGGCGTTGCCGCGGTCCCTGTCTGCGGTGCCGGTGGCCCAGCAGCCGTTCGTCGGGGCGAAGGGAGAGGTCGCGAGCGCTGGCGGGTGGGTTCTGCCCGCAGGCTCCTGACAGCTGCCGGTAGCTGTTGGCCGCTTCGCCTTCACGGGGTGATTTATTGAGTGAGATGCTGCATGTTGGATTAGAGGCTTAGAGCCAGTGCTCTGCGATGAGGAGCGGAGTGGAGAAAATGAGCCCGTTTGTTAGTTCACTGTGCAGCAGCGTGGCCGTCCCGGCGGGGAAGGCGGCTGTTGAGCTGCCGGGGGTGATTTCGGGGTGGAGGTGCCCTCCGCTCCCTCCTCACCAGGCAGAAATCAGCAGGAGCGCCCAGTCCTCGGTGTGCTCCCCCCGGGCAGGTTCCCTCCAGCACAGCCCGGAGCATCCCTGCCGCTGGAAGGGCTCGCTCAGCCTTTCCCCGCTGGCCCCACGTCCCCAGAATTTCACTTTCAGGCAGAAATGTCCCAGGTTCTTGTCTGCGGAGGGGTTTGTGCCTGGGCAGGTGTCACCCGGGGCTGTTTGGTGGGGTTTGGGGTTACCGGCGGGGCTCGGCACGGCTCAGCCGGCTGCAGTGCCACCTCGCCCCGGTGACGCGGGAAGCGGCTCTGGCAGACTGCTAATGTGGAGCATAAATCGTGGTGGAGACAGGGTAGGTCAGAGGAGGGAGGCAGGACCAGTAAAGCATTGCGGTCAATGAGACTCTCTCCTTAGAGGAGAAACCGGGGTCTAATTGCAGAGCGGAGGGAAAATGGGCAGCGATGCTTTACAGGGACGGCGGCCGTGGGAGCGCTGCCCACCGGCACAGCCCGCGCAGCCGGCTCCGGGCTCCGGCGTGCTTGCCTGCTGCATCGGCTAACGCTGCCTCTGCGTCCCTCTGCCAGCCCTCTCCTCGCTCCAGCGGGCTTTTGGGGGCCGTGCCCACTTTTTGGTGTGTTTGCACGCAGCCTGGAGCGACGTGCTCTCGGGGTCTGCAGCGATGGCAGCCCGTGTTTGGAGCGGGGGCGTTTCTGCTGCCTTCGGTGCCTTGGGTTGCACCTAACCCCTTCGGGACAGCCCAGTTCTGTCTCGGCCGAGGCCGATGTGCAGCCAGCGCCCGGATAGGATGCTGAGCATGGAGGGGCCCTGGTGCACAGGGGGGTCAGAGCTGTCTGTTGGGGCTGGGGGTGCAGCCAAGGGCTGGGGGGCTGCTGGGATGCGGCTCTGCCGGCGGGCCCTGCGCCCGTCTCCTGCGCCCGGGGGCCATGGCTGCGGCTGGCCCTGCCGTTCCCCTCTCTACTCTCCCCTCCCTGCCCGGTGACCGGCTGCGTGTCTCCAGGGAGTGCTGATGTGCTTCGTGTTTTTCCAAGGCAGTGGAAAGCTGCAGCAAGTGGCCTGGCTTGACCCCAGGCGTTGGAGTGGGGGGCGAGCTGGGTGCTGGGGTGTTGGGGAGCCCCTGCCCAGGCAGGAGGGGACCTGGCGGGCAGCAGCATCGGCTCTGCCGGCCACAAGGTCCCCGTCCCCTTGCCCAATCCCCAGATCCCCCAGGAGTTGGAAGTAAGGGTAGAGCAAAAGAAGGGACGGGTGTTTGCAAGCCAGTGCCCACCTCCCGCCCGTCTTTGACCCTCCTTCCCCAGGCTTTGCCCCTGGTTCGCTCCCTCGCGCCGTCCCTCTCCCCAGCCCCGCTTGGGGACGACGGCCCACGGTGCTCGGTGGAGCTGTACGTTCAGAGACTGCGGGGGATGTCGTGTGTGTAAAATTAGCACTGCCTTGTTAGTCCTTTTCAGGCTAATTCGGAGTGAAATGCTTTAGCAGCGGTGGGCTGATTCTATCAGGAGAACAAGAACTAATTAAATTCACTCTGACCATCAAGCAGTAAATTATTTATACCCAGACAGATGCAATCTAATCTGTAGCATCCAGCCCCACTGAACTTGCATCCTCCTTGGTTTGGGGTGAGGAGCAGATTAAACGTGCAGAGGGGCAACGGGGGCAGCAGGAGGGCTGGGGGCAGAGCCAGGCAGCCCGGCAAAGCAAATCCCTTTTCCCCTCCAGCCCCGGCGCTGCAGCGAGACCCCTCTGCTGGCACCGCGGCCCCTGGCCCCGTGTGGGGGGCTGCGGGGGTGGGACTGGGGGGGAGCAGCTGGAAGAAGAGTTGGGGTGTCCCCCGTATTCATCCATCTCAGGGAGCTGGCGTCAGACCCCGACCCCCGACCGGGGCGGTGGCAGGGTGAGCGCTGCCCTTTGCCAGCACCGGCGGGGAGGTGCGGGAGTCCTCCTCCTCCTCCTCCGGGGGAGAAAGGCCGAGCACCGTGCGGAGGTGGCGAGGGCAGGTTCCTGCCGCCGTGTCTGGGTCCCCGTGCGGGTCCCCGCTGCCGTGCGCTCTCCATCACACCCCTCCCGCATCTCCCCCAGGCCCAGCGGCCGCGGGCAGCTCAGCTCGGGGCAGATATGAACTGTTATCATCTCCTTAAGGATTTATTTTTTTGGTTATCTGACCCCGGTGTCTGATTAGCTCATTCTTGTGTCTCAGTGGTAACATGAGCTTTGACTGCTTAGAAGCTGCGGTTCACTCTAATTACTATTGAGCCAAGATCCCTCTCCTTCTCTGGAATTGAAAGGAAAGAGTGAAAAATCATTTGCTGATCCTTCGGGGGGTTGTAAAGGATTCCAGCAACCTGGGAAACTGCTCCGGTTGGGGTTGGGTAAAACTGTGTTAAAAATTATCTGGCCATTATTTATATTAGAGGGACACAAGGAACTAATTGCAAAGCAGCCAAGACGGTGCGTTGTGGGGCTGGTCCTTGCCTTCCTGGGGAGGGCGATCTCCGTCCCGTCCTGGGGTGGGCACGGCGTCGGGAGGGCTGGTTTAACTGGTGTGAGCTGGTGCCAGGGCACAGGCGCCCAGTTCTGCGCTGTCCGGGCAGAGCAGCCAGGAACGTGGCTGGGGCAGGGTCGGGTCGTTAGCGGGGTGAGCGGGGCTGGTTGCTTGTTTTCCAGGCAGAGCCCCCCGCCGGGCAGGGGAGCAGCCGGGCAGGCGCCCAGGGCAGCGTTCGTGCCCCGGGGTGGGAGGGGGACGGCTCCTCGGGAGTCGATCCTGGGCTCTCGCTGCATTTATTAAGGTGTTTAAGGATAAACCAGCTGTTAACCAGCCTGTGCCCGTGTGGGCTGAGTTTCTCCGGTGCGGAGGGCTGGAGCAGAGCTTTCTTCAGGGCTGCCCAGCGATTCCTCCCGACAGAGGAGGTGCGGGCAGGCTCCAGGGCTCGCGCCTTGTTTGCGTGCAGCGCTCGGTAGCTTTGAACTGATACTTTCCACAACAAATTTATTTTTCCGTAATAGTCAAGGTAAAGGCGCAGACAAAAGGCTCCGACAACATTTCGCGTGGCAAAGCCCCATCGGCGGGCGCGAGCGGCGCAGGGCGAGCTGGCAGCGCGTCCTCTCCTCTCCAGCTGCGCTGCGTTTTGGGACGGTTGAGCCCAAATGGTGTTTGCATTTGCACCGGTGATTAATCTCTGTAGCAGGGGAGGGAACTCCTATTATGAAGCAGGCTCATAACTCTCGGCACACATATTTCCAAAGCCCTGTTGAACTATTAATCCTCCCGGCTCCCTGGAGTAGGGAGGATGGAGGGGGAAATGTCACCTTGTGGCAGGAGAGCTGTGATACGCAGCCAAGCCAGCCAGCTCTGTCTTGGAGATGGCTCCTGGTCTCCAGATCACTACGATGGACCATGTGGCCTCACAATTGATTTCAAAAGGGAAAGGAAAAAAAAAAAAAAAAGGCAACTGCTTAGCTCTGGTTTTGCTGCTGCTGAGAGGACAGATTTGCCTGCTGGCAGCTATCTGCCATTAAATGGATGAGCTATTCAAGTGTGGGTTATGGATTTAGGATCAGCCTGGCTGTGCTGGAGAAGACACACGATGCTGAGCCCAGATGGATGTGTGGTCCGGGATGGGGGCCCGGGGGGAGCTGACACGCTCTTTTCAGTAGCGGCAGAAGGTGGGATGGAGGAGCCTTCACCAGGAGCAGATAACCTTGCAAAGGGCAAGAAGCTCCTCCAAAGTCCTCCGTCCGCACGCGCGGGCGGCTTGGCCGGGTCCCCTCCTGGCTGCAGACGAGGGAGATTCGCGGGGGGGACGACACACGCTGCTGCCTGCACGAGCAGAAAGGCTGAAAGCTGAAAGCGGAGCAGGAAAAGCAAGCCCGGGTTTCGGCTCACGGCCGAATTGGGTAGCAGGAGGTTGATTAAACAGGCTCCTCTTGGGGGAAGGAATTGGGAATTTCCCTGTGGGTTTGGTGAAATTGGCTGGACTCGGCAGCGCTGGAGGGAAGGGCTCAGACATGCCGGGCAATGGGGCCGGAGCTGCTTCATCCCCGCGACCGGCCGTGCCACGGTGCCGCAGCCGCGCAGCGCCGCCTGCAAACCTGCCGCAGCGCCGCGCGGGCGAGCTCCCGGCGAGCTCCCGGCTTCCTCGGTGCCTCTTCCCCACGGCGAGCGTGTGGCCCCCCGCAGCCCCTCGGCAGGGCAGTGCTGGCAGCCGGGCGCGGGAGCAGCCAGTGCCGCTGCCGTCCTCCCCGCCGGGCGGCACCGGGAGAGCAGCCTTGCTTGACCTGAGTGTTTCAGAGTCTGGGAGCAACTTCCAGGCTGCAAATATCCCTTTCCAGCCCCAAAGCTGCCACAAGTCTTCGCTGCTCTTGCAGGCAGCCGGCACACGTGGCCCTGGCATCCACGGGGACGGTGTGGCAGCGAGGGAGCGAGCTGGACCTGCTCCTGCCCCGCCGACAGCCGGCAAGGAGAGGGACCTGATTTTTTGGTTTTGGCTCACGAGGATCACTTGTTCGTTGAGCAGCCAGAAAATGAAGCAGTAGGAAGGCGTCTCCCCGGTGTCGCTCCGAGCGGGGCGGGATGCTGCGTGCTCACAGCCCGGGGATGCGCCCGTGGTCCCAGCACCGCTTCTCCCATCTCCCCGGCCCGCGAGTGCTCCCGGGGCTGCCGGGCAAGGGCAGCGGGTAGAGTCCAGCCCGGCAGCACTAGCACGGTTCAAGAAACGCAAGCATTTTAATTTTTTAAAATTTTTATTTTTCATTTTTGACATTGTTCCTCAACCCCTCTATCGCGCTCCTTGTTAAGCTGTTAAATCACTCCATTTATTTAGTACTAGCATTGCTGAGAGCTCATTTTTATCTTGGTGAAAACCAGACTTGCTCATGGGCACATAATGAAATTGTATAAATATACCCTTAGCTGGGAATCTAATTTATTTTTCCTGTTCATTATGGGGTAGAAGGCCATTATGAGATGTATAACTTTTTTTTTCCCAGTGCTGGAATTGAAAGGCTGGTGCGGGCTCTTTTTATACTGATGATTTCGTCCTGATTCAATTTAAAGCTGGTTAGAGCTCAAATACTGTAGCATAATTGACAAAGATCGGTGTGGGTTGTAATGCTAATGTCTTGTCTGCAGCTCCGGCAACAGCGCTGGGCGAAGGTGGGTTGGAAACCACGTCCAGCAGCGAGCGGCCGGGTCGTGGCGTGCCCGGGACGGGCGCGAGGAGCGGGGCTGAGCCGCCCGGGAGCGGCGCAACCGCGGGCAGCCCGGCCGAGCCGTGGGTGCGCGGAGCCCGGCTCGCCCCGTGCCGTGGGGAGCAGCGGTGGCCCAGCCCCGGGGTCGGCAGGACGTGAGTCTGTCCATTTGTCCATCAGCGGGATTGATTTTTGACTGTATTGATATTGCTATAAAGTCATGTTTATAGAGCTATAATTAAGCGGGGCCATTTAGCAGGCAGTGTTAAGTGCTAAGCAGATTTATGGCACGGTTCAGCCTTCTGCGGTGTTATATTTCACCATGAAGTACACCAGGTTTTTATGTGTTCTGCGATTGTGTTCGTTTGACAGTGATTAGTATAATGGGGGTTTCCGGGGTCGTGTTGCCAAGCTAAGGAAACAGCAATTACGGTCCCGCTGCAGTATCAACTTAATTGCATCCATTTGCAAGCGACAGGAGCCTGGGTGCAGGGGAGCAGCTGGTGGGGCGAGCCCTGGCCAGAGCCTTCGCCGCCCTGCGCCCGCCGGCCCCGTCCTGCCGCTGGCCGGGGATGGTGCTCGCTGCTCCGCTGGCTGCGACTCTGCAGGTCCGTTACGGAGCAGAAGGAAGAACATCTCCCGTGCAGGCGTGTGGTGTTGCCGCCCGGCGCTGGGCGCGCCGGGAGCGGCCGCGGTGGGCTCCTGTACGCGCTCGGCTGGAGCAAAGTCACCACTGCCGGGGTGCCGGTGGGTTCGGGGTTCCTGGCGCCGGGGGACGGTGTGGGAGAGCCTGCGGGGACGGGCTCCTCCTCGGGGGCGGCGGCAGCAGCAGCAGCAGCCCCGGGGGCTGGCGGTGCTTCGCTGGCATCACCCCAGGCCGGGTTATCTCCCGCAGCTGCGTTTCACCCTTGCTCAGTTCCATCGTGTGAGCTTGCCGCTGGCGAGCAGCGGTGGGCACGCGAGGCTGGACGGTTGCAGGTGTTTCCCCCGCGCTTGGGAGCTGCGTGGCCGCGGGCCGGGCTGGCCAAGCACTGCAGGCAGAGCGGGAGAGAGGAGCCAACAGCTCAGAGGGCGAAAGTGCCACCGGTGAATTTGCAGCGGTGCAATTAGAGCTAACCTTGGCGTGCGCTTGTCAGCCTTTCCTGTGAACTCGCTCCCCCAACGGCTTTCCTGAGATCTAGAGATTTATGGGCTCAGCCGTTCGCCATCCTGATAAGTTGCAGTGAGGTTTTGCAGAGCGGTTAATAGAAACCCAGTGAAGGCTGTGAAAGAGCCTTTCCTGAGCATCAGGAATTTCCATGCCCTTCTGTGGGCAGGTCCCATCCTTTAGCAGGGGCGTGGGAAGCAGCTGGGGATGCTGGGGAGCGCGACGGGCAGGAGCCCTGCCGTATCGCCCCGTGGCTTAGCACCCTGACCTGCCCGGCAGTGCTGGAGGGATGCGTGTCCCTCGCCTGCTGACCTAGGAGCAGTGGGGCATCGCGTGAGGCTCATGGATGCACTGCCACGAGTGCAGTGATCCCATCTCTCTTCACACGTGGAGATGGGGCTGGGAAGGGGCAGTCTTCCTTCCTCTTGCCCTTGCTATGCGCACTTTCCCAAGTCGCTGCAGGAATCAGATGGGCTTTTGCCGACTAAGAGGTGTTAAACGGCTCTAAATACTCTTCACGCTGCAATATCTCCACCACAGCGTTTAATTGAGTGCCACAGAAATGCCTATAAATAAATGTAATATGCCTGTGCCAGTACCCTCCCACAGCATCTTGGAGCTTGCAAGAAAGTCGGCAAGTGGCTTGTGCTCAGGCTGCAGCTCCTGCCCCGTCCTCCCCCCTCCTGCCCTTTTCTTTTTTCCCTTTTTCCCCCATCTGACAGCGATGGGTCCAGCCCTGTGCTGGTGCTCCCCTGCGCTGCCTGCCCCTGCCTGCTCCTCTGCCAGACCATGGCTTTGTGCCCTGCTTGCAGGTGAGCTGCCGCTGCCACCCTGGGTGCGGCACCGGTGAGTGCCACGTACGGCCGTGTGCCCCCAGGCCCAGGGAGCCCGGGGCCGTCGAGCCCTTTCGTGGGATGCCGTCCCGCTGGGATGCAGCCGTGGGAGCGGGGACGTGTGGAGCAGCAGCCCGGTCCCAGGCTGTGGTGCCCATCGGGACGGGACTGGGAAGCTCCTTGCAGGCGTCCCCGCTGCTCCCGTTGTCCCTGGGGGCCGCATCCCCGGGCGCTGGGCCCAGCTGGCCCGTCTGCACCCCGGAGTCAGCCAGCAACAGCGAGGAACAAATGCAAGTGTAGGAAATCAGAGAGCAGAGGGAAGGGTATGGAGCATTTCACGGCTGTTTATGTTGTTCCTGCATCTGTATTTGTGTCCAGATTCCTTTGTGACTGGAGATTCGTATACACCAAAATAGACGGATTTCCCACCAGACTGCCTTAAATCTCTGGCATATCACACTTGGAGTCCAAGCAGACAAAATGTCTGTGTTGTGCTTTATCTGTTGCAAAAGGTACTTTTTGGTTGCTGGTGTGCAGAGCTGCCTCCTGAGAAGCGCTGCTGAATTCCTTCCACGTTCCCTTCCCGGAGCCTTTATTAGAGAGAATAAACAACCAGCGTAAGGAGAGGGAGGAGTGGGCAGCCGGGCGCTCCTTGCTGTGCCACGCAGCCCGGCACAGCCCCGTGGGGAGCGCGGGGTGCCCCCGCCGCGCGGTGCCCTCCCTGGCTGTGGCCGCAGGGCAGGGGACGGGGCTGGCTGCGTGCACGGGGCTGTCCCCGTCAGCACCCCCCGGCCAGGCTGCTCCATGTGCCCGGGCGGGCGCTGGGGAGGCTGTGGGGTCCCCGGGACCCCCCTGTGCTGGGCGGCCAGCTGGACCCCTTTCGTTGCAAGGGAGCCTTGGGGCCTCGCTTAGGATCCTCAGCCAACTGAGATCCCTAAATAGGATCCTCAGACTCGTCATTTGACTGCCTCTTCAGTGCTGATGAGCCACTCTGATGTTACTATTTAAAATCCTAATTGCTTTAATCAGCTCGCCTTTAGCCGCAGCGGAGTCCAGAGGCTGAGAGCTCTCCTGCTCCCCTTCTGCCTGCAGGACCCCGGGCTCTCCGGGCGCAGCTGCAGCCCCGGCACCCCCGGCACCCCCCGGTCGCGGCACCCCGCAGCTCTGCGCCGGCGGCACGTGCTGGCGGTGGGGCTCGGCCGCGGGGGTGATGGGCTGGTGGGCTGGCTGTGGGCTGGCTGTGGGATGGCTGCGGAGCTAAGCACGGGTCTCCTGGGGAGGGGGAGGACAAGGACTTTAACAAATGAGGAGACGAGGAGCCGCTGTTACCATGGGCTGAAGGATGCTGATGCTTTAATGAGCTGGGAATTCCCTGTGTCCTCTCCTGTAGCTCCCTGCGCTCACCTTTATCACCATTAATCCCCTTCCACGGTCAGAATGACTTGTCCTGCCCGGCGGGACCAAGGACACCCCCCGCCGCGCTCCCTGTTCCCACGCAGCGTGCAGCCAGCCCCTAGGAAAAGGGGGACACGTCCCAGCCCGCAGCTGCAGCTTTGCGCTTGCAGCTTCTCTCGTGGCGGCGGCGCGGGGGCGAGGTGGCAGCGGGTGGGCTGCAGCCAGCCCCGTCCCTGGGTTTGGTGCCCTCCAGCCCCCTCCTCATCCGAGCGCGGCCTCGGGGCTGCGGGGACACGGGGGCAGAGCTCTCCCGGGGCTGCGCTCGCAGCCAGGCTCGCTGGGATGGATGGGAGAGTGCCGGATTAAAATAGCACGGCACTTCCCTGGCTAGGGAGCCTCGTGGCAGGAGCCACGCGGTGGAAAGACACCCGCGCGGCTGCACCGAGGAGGAGGAGGAGGGTGCCAGCTGATCAGCGCCTGACACAGGCTGCGCTGGGCAGGGGCGGAGGGGCAGGAGATGAGAAGTCCCAAATCTGCGGGCACAGTGCTACCACCGAGGGACCCCCTCCCCGCCTTGGTTGCCCCTCTCTGGCTCTCCCTGGAGGTGTGTGCAGGCGCAGGGTGATCCCCAGGGCTGGTTCCCTTCCTCGGCTCGAGGCTTTGTGGCTGCTGAAAGCCGGGCTGGGCAGGAGGGATGCGTTTGCCCCTTGCCAGGAGGGACTTGGCGGAAGAAGGATGGGGGGACCGTGGTGCTCAGCGCTGGCAGGGGCCGCAGCCGCAGGCAGGCTGGGAGGAAATGAGCAGGAAGCTGCCTGCTGCGGCCGGTGATGCCGGCTTCCCCGCCGGGGCTGACGGGCTCTTTGCTGCGGCTCCTCCTCTCTTGCCAAGCCTGGCAGCAGGGAAGGTGTTTGCCAGGGGATGGTGCCGGCACCCCGGGCGCAAGCGCCAGCTCTCAGGGACAGGCTGCCCCTCGCCTTCTGTCGTGCCGTAACGTGGCTTCTCCGGGGCGGTGCGTCCCACCTGCAGCCCCTCTGCCAGCGCCAAGCAAGCCCCGGTCCTCGTCCCACCGGGCTCAGGGACACTGCTTCAACCTCTGGATGCATCCCTGCAGGGCACCGGTGGCCGTGAGGGAGCTGGGGCCCCCCTCCGCCCTCCATGCTGGGTTTGGGGACAGAGCGGTGTCCCCCGGCCCTGGGAGCACCCGTCCCTCGGGGCTCGGTGCCTCCCTCACCCGGCCCCGAGGCCTGGCAGCCTCCTCGCTGCCCGGGTGCCCGGTGATGAGCGCTGCAGGGGCTGGACGGGCAACGTGCGGCAGCGTCCCTGGGGCTGCGTTGTCCCAGAATATCCCTGGATGAGCAGAAAACCTCATACAGTGGATTGCACAACTCGCAGCAGACTTCCCGGGGAGCGAGGACATCTCCGCATTTATTCAAGGACATCCCTTCTCAATTAAATCCCAGCATGGCCTAAACAAATGGGCTGCTGAGATCAAAGGGGTTTTTTTCCCACTTTTTTTTTGTGCAAATTATTGAAAAGATGCATTGGAGGGAGAGTGGTGCGTTTGGCTTGCATTCGCCTGGTGGGGAGGAGAAACCTCCATTAAATTCGCATAAAGGCGTTTGCCTGCCTTAATGTAGAAGTGGAGAATTTGTGATTGTTGGCTCAGGGGTGATGGCCCCGGGAGGCCGCGGCGGCCGCGGGCGACCCCATCGGCACGGGATCGCCCCTCGTGCACCCGGAGATGAGCAGCCGCTCCGCTGCAGCCTCGGCCCCGAGGTGCAGCACCCGCCGGCACCGCGCTGGGGCCCCTCGGAGCGACGCCCCGGCCCCTCCCCGGCAGCTGCGGATCCGGCCCCAGGATGGCTCCCTGCGGGGCTCGGGGTCGGCCCTGACCCCCTCACAGGGGGTCCGGGGGGTCGGCCCCTGGCTGGCCGCGTGCCAGGGCTGGACCCCACGCGTCCCCCCGCTCCGCCTCGGGCTCCGTGGGGATTGATGGTGTCGTTAAAGCATCAGGCTGGCCCGGGGCCGGCCCCGCTGCAGGCCTGGATTTATGGTGGAATCTGCCTCGGTGAAGGTTTTATCGCAGCCGTTAAACAGCCGAGCGTGCGCTGGGGGGCCGGCGGTGCCGGTGTTTACTGCCGGTGCAGTGAGGGTCTGCTCTCGCAATCATCGTTAATGATGGGGGTCGCTCTCCTGGGGACCCCTCGGGTGGGGGGCAGTGCCAGGATCCCCCCGAGCTACGAGGGGGTGCGATGTGATGCTGCAGCTGCGCGGGGGCGGCCGTCCTTGTGCAGGCAGAAGGGGCCGAAGCGCTGCTTGTTTGGGCAGGGAAACCCAGGGCCGTGTCCGCGGAGGAGCAGCCGGAGCCGGCCGAGTGGGTCCAGCTCTGCCCCAGCCCGCCGGGGTCTGTGAGCTGCTGGGACCCCCCTGGCTGGCGCGGGCACTGGGGCTGTGCCGGGCAGGGCGGTTATCCGCTGCTGGTGCCGGTGGGGCTGGCACTGCGCTCTCCTCAGCATCTTCAGCTGGCGGCTGATGGCCGAACCGTGCTTGGCCGGTGCCGTGCCGTTCCCTCCCGCGGGCATCCTCGCACCCCAGAGCTGGCTCCTCGATACTGCTCTGGCCGTCGCCGGGCTTTGTGCTCTCTCCCCGCAGCCCCCGGCCAGCGCCGGAGCCCCCAGAAGACGGGAAGAAGTGCCGGGGCAAAGGGCCTGCGCAGCACCTGCGAGTGCGACAAACCGGGAGCCGCGGGGGTGCGCGCTGCCGCGGCGTGCCCGTGGTGCGGCACCGTGCTCGGTGGGAGCCCCGAGCCCACGGGGCCAGCCCGTCCTGCCGCGGCAGCCCCAGCTCTGCTGTGGGGCATCAGGCTCGTTTTCGGGGTGCGAAGCCACCCTGGCGCAGGGGCTGGCCACGGTCTGCCCAGCCGCCCCCGGGGTCTGCGGCGGCGCAGGCCTGACCTCCTCCCGCTCCCTCTGTCATGGATCCGTCTGTTAAGAAATCGATCCCTTTGCCACCAGCCCTGTCTCCTTTTTCCTTTTAAATGGTGTCACTCTTCTATTTCCTGGCTTCTCTAATAGATTTTTATATAATCACTACAGTGCACTTTTAAAGAGCGATAGATCACGTTCATTGCTTTTCCCTGTGATTAATTTCCCATAATAGTCCTCTGTAACACCAAGGCAAAGAGAGGAGAGAGAAGAAAACCCCCACATTATCCACTTTGTGCTCAGAGTATAAATGAATTAGATTTAATTTTTGTTTAATTGTTTCCATAGCTCAGCTTCTGCTAACTTTGCAGGATAATTTATTTTGCAGTCTTGGGGAAAAGAAGGGAAGAAAGTCTCTGCAGCTGAGCGGTCTGCCTGTGGATAGTGGTTAATTACAGCTGATAGCCTTATCTGCTTGTAATTACTGGAGTCACGTCGGGCGCGCTCCTGCTGGCGGCTCCCCTTTGCACACCCCAGGTCGATCGCGGATGAGCAGCGCGGGGTCCGAAGCCGCGGGTGAGCCGGGAAGGGGCGAGCTGGGGACCGGGGATGTTCTCATGTGTTTTCACATCCAAAAAGCGTGGGGGCTCCGGCCGAGTAGCTGCTTGGCTTGGGGGGGCGGCTGGGCAGCAGCGGAGCCGCAGGCTGGGCTTGGCCCTGTGAGGGAAGGGACGTGTGTCCCGAGCGCCGGCGCGGCGCTGCCGGCGGGGAGGCGGCTGCGGCACCCCTGGAGCGGGACTCGGCAGGCGGGGGATGCCGCCAGCGTGAGCAGAGCCGGAGGAGGATCCAGGAGGGAGGTGAGGAGTCGGACTGCCCGGGTGTGGGGCTGCTGTGGGGCAGGGCTGGGTGCTGGGGGGCTGCTGCGGGGCGGGGCGGGGTGCGGGGGGGCGGCGGGGGGGCGGGGCGGGGGGCGGGGGGGCTGCCGTGGGGCAGGGCTGGGCTCCCTTCCCGCTGCCTTGTGCTGCGAGCAGCCCTGATGGGAGGCGAGGGGCTCCCGCGGGACACCCTGGCCCCACGGGACACCCTGGCCCCACGGCTCTGCAGACCCTGGGGTGGGAGCAGGCCGGTGACTTGCATCCTGGGGTGACAAGTAGCCAGGACGAGGGGAGTTCTCTCTGGCTGCTTAATTTTGTGGAGCAGCTCGTTAAGGGGAACGTTTTGTGGGGAGGTGTGAGCTCCCTACAGCGCGGCCCCAGCAGCGAGGGCTCTCCTGGCTGGGCTGACCCTCGAGACCCCAGGGAGACGGCCCCACGACCAGCGCACGTGAGAACAGGCAGGGGTCTGGCAGCATCGATTCCTGCCCACGTGCTGCTGCCTCTTGCGCCAGGGAGCTGCTCTCAGGGGGTCTCTGCTCTGCCGGTCTGAGCTGGTGCTCTCCTCTCCGTGCACAAGGTCCTCTGCTTCCCAGAATCATGTTCTAATTCCTCCTGCCCGGTGCCGGTGCCTGGGCAGGGGCTGTGCCGGCAGCGGGGAGAGGAGGCTCCGGGAATCGCTGCCCGGCATCATCCCCTGCGACGGCCCCGGCCGCTGGAGCCCCGTCCCGTCCTGCGCCGGCGAGAGCGTGGGAAGAGCAGCGGGGACGGAGCCACCGCACGTCCTCCTCGCCCAGCTCGCCCATTAATCACTGACTGCGGGGCATCGGGCCCCTGCTTAAAATGCACTGACAGTGCTGAGGTGAGAGCGGGAGCTCGAGAGAGCCTCGGCTAATCTGCTCCCTCGGAGACAGGCTACCTTCGGCCTGTTAATCAGTCGCAGTAATTACAATCCCAACTTTACATGTAGAATGTTAATTAAAGGACAGGACGCAGGGACCTGCAGCCTGGCAGCGAGCGGTGTGCCGGGCTGCAAGGGGTCAGGCAGGGCTGGAGGCTGCGGGGGGCAACCCCCGTGCCCCTGGGCTCTTCTGCTTCTCCCTGCAGCCGGGGCAGGCACCGAGCCGCGGTGATGCCGGGCAGGGGACTGGCGGTGGTGCCGGGCAGGGGACCCGCTGGCTGCGGTTGCCGGCAGCTGTCACTGCCTGTGCTTTGTGGCTCCTGGTTGGTGGCTGCTGCTTGCCTCTACAATTTCTTTGCTGATGTCGATGGCAAGATTTGGTGGGGAAAGAGGATATTGCAGATGGAGCTCCACTGCCCGCCCTGCTGCTTGCCCTGGCTCTGTCCTCCCCGTAACCCCCCTGTGCCCCTGAGCCTCCCCTTCTCCCGGCTGAGCACCCCACCTCCCTCCGCATCCCTGTCCTGTGCTCCAGCCTCCCACCGTCACCGAGGCCTTCTGCCGGGCTTGCTCTGGTACATCAGTCCCTTGCTCTGAGGGCCCAAAGCTGGACACGGGACCCAGACGTGGCCTTACCGGGGGCGATGGCAGGGCTGGCCGGGGGGCCACGCTGCCGGCTCATCCCTCTGCCCCCGGCAGTGCCCTCCTGCCCGACCGGCTGTGGGCAGCTCTGCTCTGGGGACAGGGCTTGGCATTTTCCTTCCTGAACTTCAAGAGGTCCCCCTGAGCGATACCCTCGTTGCCGGGGAGGAGACCCGTGCGCTCCGTCCCGCGCTGGAACCCTGCGCTGCTCTTGCTGGTAGCTGTAGCCCTCGGCAGGGCGCTGACGCCCGTGCTGAGAGCGGGCAGAGGCCGGCGTGTGGGCAGCTGAAGCCCAGGGTTGCTGCCCGTCCTCTGGGCAGGCAGAGCCTCGGTCCCCAGCCCGGTCCCTGCCTCTGCAGAGCCCCGTGCTGCGATGCTTTGGGAAGCATCCATCTGACCGACACCGAGCCGCGGTTGTCCCTTCCCCATCCCCGAGGAATACGCAGCGTGCCGTCAGCCTGCGGCCCCTCCGGCTCTGCTGCATTGGTGCCCTTGGCTGCGCGCGCCTGTCGCGGGGGGCCGGGGGGCCCTGCGGTGCCGGGGCTTCGGAGGGGGTTACACGAGTCCCCGGGGCGGCTGAGAGCCTGGGTGCGAGGTGAGAGCAGATCCCGGGCTGAGCCCCTGCTGAGCCCGGAGGTGGTGGAGGCTCCTCGCTCATCCCTGCAGTGTGCCTGGGTCTCATTAGGTGCAAGCGCTTCGCGGAGGTGGAAGAGGGGGGAGTCTCGCTGGCAGCCAGCGGAGGTGGGGATCAGCCCCTGCCGCGGCCGGGGGAGTCATTAAAACCCCGGTCAGCAGCAGCCGGCAGCGGCACTGAGCAATCTGCCGGGGCGTTAGTGCCCTGGATTATTGCTGTGAGCAGCTGAAGGAGAGCAGAGAAGAGGCGTGAGCTGAGAGGAATGACAAAGAGGGGAAGGAGAGGAAGAAGCCCTGGAGGAGGAGGAGGAGGCGGGAGGGGGGCTGGATCAGTGCCGCAGGCAGCGCGGGGTGCTCCAGCAGCGATGCTTTGCTGTCCCAGCATCTGCCTGGTCCCTGCTCCCCGAGCAGGGTGCAGGGTCCCGATGTGTGTCCTGTTGGCCCTGGGTGCCCCGTGCCTTGGCAGCCCCCTCCCCTCGGTCCCCGGGGCTCTCGGCCTCCTTTCTTGTGTCACTTTTGTTTTTCCCACGGGGAGGTGGAGTTGCTGGGTCACTCGGATCTCTCACTGTCGCTTTCCCATGGGGTTTTAACCAGGTTCACTAAAGCTCTTCTGTCTGTTCGTCCACGCTGGTCATAAATCTGGGGCTTGTCTTGCCGGGCTCTGGGCTGTTGCCAGTCTTCAGATGATCCGGCTTCTCAAAATGAGGAATGCTTCTCCTGGCATTTCTAACTCCCTCCCATCACAGGCGGCATTGGAAAGGGCAGGGGGGAGGACGCGTGCGCTGCAGCAGCCAGCTCCAAAGGCAGCGCCGGGAGCCCGCACGCCCGCGTGGCAGCCAGGAGGGCTGGCAAGGTGCGGAGCTCTGCGCGGCGCTGGGGCGAGCCCTGGGGGGTGCCATCGTCCACCTGCCCATCCCGAGGAGCCTCGGCAGCATGAACGCTGTGCCAAGGTAAGGAAAAAAGGGGCTGGTGCTTCCCAGAGCAGAGCGCTGTGCCGGGACGGGCTGGCCTTCCACCGTCACGGCAGAGGTGCGCACCGGAGCCAGCGACGCGCCTGCGTTTTGCCGGTGCGGCCGACCGGCGCTGTGCTGGGGCCGCAGCTGGCAGGTGAACCTGAAAAGCTGCTGTGGCTCTTGGAGGAGCAGCACTGGTGGTCAGCCTTGCTCCGGGAGGAGCCACGTCACATACTCGCTCTCGGTTTGGGATCAAGGACCGTCCCTCGGGACCTTGCTGGCCCGGAGCAGCAGGACTGCAGCCCCATCGCAGGCTGCCACGGGGGTGGGACGGAGTGCGAGCGGTCAGAGCCGCCGGTGTGCCGGGGCTGAGCACGGCGGCCGGGGCTCCGGGAGTCCACCTCGAGCCAGAATGAGGGATTCCCCCGATCCCTGGCGCCTGGCCCCGCCGGGTTTCCAGCGGCTGATCGTGAGGCAGCTTCTCTAAAACGTGGCCAGTGAGCGGCTGATGGCGAGGGACAGGGTTTGAGATCCTTAAGGAGAGGAGGAGCAGGACGGATCTGATGAACACATCCCTGGGTAGCCGAGGTGTCACCGCGAGAGCCCGGAGCGCGTGCGCAGGCAGGGGCAGGGCCGGGGTGCAGGCACGGCTGGGCCGACGGGCAGGCTGCCGGAATCGGGAATGACCGCGGGGACCTTGTGCGGCTCGCGGGGGCTCGGCAGGGTCAGGCTGGAGAGCAATGCCAGGCTGCTTGCTAACCTGCCTCTGCTCGCGCTGGGAGGGCAACGCCGGCAGAGCTCAGGTCCTCCTGCCTCTCGGTGCGGTCCCAGCCCTTGGTGTGGGGGCCAAGGGCCGGGGGGTCTCTGCGGGAAAGGGCGAAGCGGTGGGTTTGCCGGGGTTTGGCTCAGGTCCTTGCTGCCCTTTCGGTTTCTCACCCGCCTCAGGTGTGGTCTCTCCTCTTCCTTCCCCTGGCCCTGCCGGGCAGGAGGTGTCGTGGGCAGCGGAGCCGGCTGATGCTGCCCACAGCTCTCCTGGGCCCGGCAGAGGCAAGACAGGTCTCCTCTCTCATGCATCTTGGATCCTCTATGCAGTGGCATTTTGGCCCTGTGGTACCTTCTAGCCTCTGCCAGGGGTCCTGGCACCGGTGCACTAGACTGGGTCTCCTCGCGTGGCTTTGGGCACCGCGAGTCTCCCCTCGCCGTGTGCTGCGGGGCCCTGGGGCAGCCCCTGCCCCGAGCTCTGGAGGTGATGCTCCAGGCTGGGCTCCGTCTCTCTGTTCTCAGCAGGAGATCATGTCTGCAGTCTGGAGTTGCAGATCTCAAAAGGGCAGGAACACCAAAGTTGTCTTTCCAGTTTATCCAACTTTCTTTGCGTTTGGTTTCAAATAACCGCTCCTGATGAGCTGCCTGATGGTGCAGCAGCGGCTTGTGGTGGAGGCTGGAGGGACCTGGAAGAGCTCATCGTGTGGACCGCTGCTGTCCCATCTGTGCAGATCTGCTGAGGCCTCTCCGTTTGACCCCTCATGAAACAGCCCTTTCCCTCGCTTCTTGGAGCTCCTCAGATCCGCTCCGTGGTCTCTCTCCCCCTTGTTCCCCAGGTACCATCGCGCAGCCGTATTTCAGTCACACAGGAGGTGGCTCGTGGAGGTTGTAGTGCTGGTCCCGGAGCTTCTGTGAACACGGATCCCACTTGAGGATACCTTCATCCTTCTGTGCTAGAAAGTGCTGGCGTTTCTCCATGCAGCTACTCCCTCCTGGCAAAGCACCAGCTGCATCACCAGGAGAGACACACCGAGGCTTTCTCCGTGCTGCCTCCGCGTGCTCCCCGGCTGGTGGCCGGGTCCCTCTTGCAGGTGGTGGAAGCTTCCTGCCGCCTCCCTTGGTCTCCCATCCCGCCGTGGGGCAGGCTGCCTGCAGACGCACCTCCTCGGCACCCCAAAACCTTCCCTGCGCTGGGGACGGAGCCAGGGACCTGCGAGGGGCACGGCCGTCGCGCTGCGGCACCCGGCTGTTTTTGTTCTCTGCCCTCCTACCCGCCGCCTACCCCAAGAGCTGCCCTGGGCGGCTGCTCGGGCACCGTGCTGTGAAAACCAGCCTGGTGCGGGGTGGGAGGGTTTGGCTCCCACAGCACGTGAGAGCCCCAGCTCCGCTGAGCCCCTTCTTGAGCAAACTCCCCAAACCGCACTGGGCGATCGCCCCGGCAGGACCACGGGGCTGTGGGTACCCAGCGTCCAGGAGAGCTGGGCGGTCCCTCCTGCCCGCCTGGAGATGGACAGGAGAACCGAGATGTCGCCCGATCGCCCTCCCACTGGAGCAGAGCTGAGCCGGGGAGCCAGCGGCCGGGCGGGCAGGACTGCGATGCGCCCAGCTCGGCGCTTCGGGGCTGCAGCACCGGGCCCGGCACCACCGCGTCTTCTCTCCCCGGCTGGTGCGGACGTGGTGCGGCTCTCCCACCGGTGGGCTGGTGCCGTGGGGTGGCTGTGCGGGAGCCGGTGGCGTTACGTGGCGGAGCGTGACCCTGTGTCCTGGGCAGTCCCTGTCTGCAGCAGTACCAGATGCTTTCCATGCACTTTGAGTTTTTCCATCTCATTCATTCTAGGGATTAATTCAAGTGTTTCTCCTCCCTCCCTCCCTCCTTCTCCCCCATTACATACAGCTGCACATGGATTTTTAGGGTCGTGCTTGTTTACATCAGTTATATTTACATTAATGGGTGTTTGTTTTAGGAAAAACAGCAGAAACCCCATAAAAACAAATGTTCTTTGTGTCCCACAACCGCCACCGCTGCCCCGTTGGGGTGGAGGCTCCCGGGGCGGGTGCCCAGCTGCCCCTTATCCGCCACAGTGGGTATGGAGAGCTCTGGCGTGGGCATGGGCGGCTTCCAGCATCCATCAGGTACCGGCCTGGGCGGGTGGGTTTTGTGGGTTTTGACCCCCCAGTCCCATGCCCCGGCAGCGGCAGGAGCAGCCGCTGAGCAGCCGGGTGGGCTGCGCGTTTGCGGGGGATAAACCCCCGTCCTGGAGCGGGGCTGCTGCTAAAACCTGCCTCTGCCGGGGCGGGCAGCGGGTTTGTGCTCTTTCATCAGGAGGCTGGATGGGGGAGAGCATTTAAGAAGAAGAAAGAGAAAGGGGAGGGAGGCAATATAATTATTTTTTCAAATGGCTCTCAGCCGCTGGATGCCTTTAAAGTTCCTTTTGTGTTCCCGTGGGTCAGGCTGGGCAGAGCCTGGCCCGGAGCAGCGCGGCGCCGGCCGCCTTTGTCAGCGTGTCTGCGGTCTCGGTTATTAGCTGGGATACGGAGACCCAGAACCTCAGATCTTCTGTGCGGCTGGTGGGAGAAATAAGCAGAGCTGCCTTATCACGCTCATTTAACTGGTTAATACATCTTCAGAGCAAATAATGCAGTCTGTGGGTGAATTGCTTAACCAACCTCATTACTATTGTGCATTTAGCAGCTTGGAGGAAGATAATACCTTTCAGGTTTGACCCAATTTTAGTTTTTGTTGTCATAACCATGGAAAATCGACCTTCAGAGACCCTCAGCAGTGAGCCTGAATAGGAAGTGATTTACAGCAAAAGTGCTGTGCAGAATACTTAATGCACTTGTGCAGAGAAACAGGCTGCAACTGTCGTCTTGGCGTCCCTGTCCCCCCGCAGCCGGTGCTCCCCGGCTCCTGGGCACGTGCTGCCCGAGCAGGGTCCGTGCGGGACGGAGTCGGTGGCGGCTCGGCGGTGCCGCTGCTTTGCCTGGCCTGCTCAGCGACGTGCGCCCCGCGAGCAGCGTGCGCCCCGCGAGCACCCCTTAGCGCGGGTGCTCTCAGCCTGGCCCCTCCGGCCTGCCGGAGCCCGGCCGCGGCGCGCTGACGGGCGGCCTGGCCTTGGCCGGACTTTCCTCTCCCTGCCGCCGGTTGCGGGTGCTCGGAGCTGCCAGCCTGGTGCTTTTCTGCAAGCGCCCTTCGTCCGCCCGGTCTGCGCCGCGGGAGGCGGTGACAGCCCCGACGCCGCGCCGGCAGCGTTCCCTCGGGCGAGATGTCACCCGCGCCTGGCGGGGGTGGTTCCCATCCCTTCGGTTTTGTCTGTGGCAGGCAGAGACTTTCCCAGCTCCGGGGGTGCGTGGGTGCGTGGGACCTTCCTCTCGCTCAGACGAGGAGGAGGATGGCAGGGAGGTGACAAGCCTTCCTCCCCTTTCCCCGAGGCAGCTGCCTGCTGCTGCTGCTGTCCGTGGGTGATCCCTGCGGCGCGGGATGCAGCTGACAGCGGAGCCCGGGGCCGGAGGAGCACTGGGAGCGGGTGATGCCCGTGGGGCGCTGGCTCCCCCCAACCCGGCGGTGGGCGGCTGGGCTGGCTCCAGCCCCCAGCCCAGCCCCAGGGGCCGGAGGGCTCTGCCTGCTCCCGCGGGGGTTTGTGCCAGCTGGGGGTCAGTGGTGCTGCGGGGATGCTGCAGCAGGGATGTGCTCTTCTCCCTCCTCTCGCCAGGATTGTGCTGGAGTCGGGGCACGAAGCGGGCACCTAATATTAGATTGCTTTAATTCTGCTGTTTTGCAGCTAAAGGAGAAGCTGCTCCCTCAGCGCAAGAGTTGAAACTCTTTAGCCTTCCTCTGTGTCACCTCTATGGCCATGGATACCTCCAGGCGTGACGTAAGTGAGACTCGGGGAAAAAGCATCTTCTGTTCAGCATCAAAATCCTATTACCAAGTGCTGTATTCTGCTGCACAGATATCAGGCTCGGCACAGATAAGTGGGAAATAGCTCCTGATCTGGGCTGGAGCAGGAGCTGTATCTCGGGCTGCACAGGCTCGGAGTGCTGCTTCAGTGCGTTTTCTGCTGAAAGAAAATTCCGCTCCCCCCCTCCTCTGCAACCGAGGGAAAAATCACTGCGGGTATTCGCCTTCCCAGCCCCCCGGCCGTCCCCTCCGGCACTGCCCCGCCAAGAGGGATTTCTCCGTCACCCCACTGCCGTGGTGAAGTCCGACAGACCGCACTGGGCTGGGGCCGGGGCCAAGCACCCTCCTGGGAGAGCGGGGCAGGGGCTCAGTCTCCCAAAAATCAGCGGGCGCAGCCCTGGTCCTGCACCCCCGCGCAGCAGCAGCAGGCCCTGGGATTGCGGATGCTGCGGGCAGCTGCCCTTATCTTTCCTGCTCCTCCCTGGGGTGCCGCTGGCGTTGATAAAACCTCTTAGCCTTCCCGGGTTGGCTTGTAGATCTAATTGCAATGTTTTATTGTGTAGTGAAAGCCCGGTGGGGATCGGCACTCCGCTTTCGCACCCCTCCTGGGGCTGGGCCGCTTCCCTGCGGGGATGTTGCGGGAGCGGGGCTGGCTGCCGGCGGGCGAGGGTTCCCCCCCGCCCGTGGGGAACGCGCCAGCCCTGCCCCTGCACAGACGTGGGTTTGCTTTTGAAAATAGAAGGTGCTGAAAAAGTATTACTGTGTTCGTCTTCTTTTAGGGACGCTGTTGGGTTTTCCCTGTGTTTATCGTGTCCTGCGCTCGCTGCACGTGCATGGGGCTTTTTCGGTCTTGTGTAAACCCCGCAGTGCGAGCGTGGAAGCTGTAGCTAAAGGGGTTTGTGCTGGAAATAAGGTGTCGGGGAGGAAAGCCGGGGGCGCTGCCTCCAGTGCCGCCCAGCGCCGGGCTGGGGTGTGGGGGGAGAGGGCTCTTGGTTCCTGAAGTCCTGGGGGAAGTGACTCGAGGGCGAAGCTGGGCTCAAGCCAGAGCTGCCCCTTCAGGGATTTCTGGGTGAAGTTCCTTGCCCTGTGTGGTGCAGGAACTCGGAGGAGATGATCCTCACGTGCTTCCCAGCCCTCGCGCCCAACTCCCTCGCAGGCTTAAATACGGCTCGTGCCTCAAGCATTAGCTTTGGGCCAGTTCCCCCGGCGGTGCCGGGCTCGCTGGCCACCTTTCCCGGGGGATGCGGGGTGCCCGACGCTGGCTTGGGCAGCGTGGAGGTGCCTGTCCCGCTGCCCGCGCCGTGCTGCGGCTGGCCAGCGGTGCGTGCGGGGCAGCCGGCGAGCAGGGTGGGGGCTGCATCGGGGGTGAGCAGAGGGGAGATGTGTGCTTGATTAAAAAGCCCCTCAGGGGCTGGGACGGCTGAATCCCCGCTGAACCCCGAGCTCCGCTGCAGGTCCTGGTAACACACAAATAACCCAAGGCGGAGAGAAGAGGGGCTGCGGCAGCAGCCGCCTTCGGGAGAGGACCACGAAGGGGCTCCTGCGCTGGGGGGACTGGGGATGGAGCTGTGGCAGACCACCGTTAACGGGGACCAGGATGGAGGGGCTGGGGAGCGTGAGGTTGTGCTGAGCTGTGCTCTGGCTCTGCGTGCGCATCAGGAGCAGAGCCTAATGAGCAGGACTAATGAGGCGGAAGGGGAATTCCAGCAAGTTTGGGGAGGCTGGGGAGTTTCTGTGCTGTTCGTGGTTTCTCTGGGGGTTTTCTGTGGTCTCTCCCCAAAAGCGGTGAGGGATTCCTGTCGTCGGGATGGTGCCCGCTCCCGGCAGTGTGCTTGGCGTGCCTGGGTTTTGCGGCAGAGCCCGATGGCTGCACCCCAGAACCGGGCGACTGCAGGCACTGGTCCCAGCGCCTGTGTGCTCCAGCCTGCTCCTGGGGCCGGGGGACGCGTGCCACCGGAGGTGTCCGTCCCCGCTCGGCGGCCGGGGATGCTGGAGCCTGAAGAACGGGAGATGGGTGTCAGCGGTGGGGCTGTGGGAAGGGGGGTGATGTGGGGCTGAGGGCAGGTGCTGAGTGTCAAAGCCTGCCTGCTTTCTGCGCCGATGGAGACGGCCGCAGGAGCGTGCCCGCCCGGCAGCCCTGGCCATCTCCTCCCCTGGGAAGCCGGGGAGCCGCAGGGGCAGTTTTGTGCCATGTTTGGGACCCCTCTGCCCATCTTCCTCTGCGTCCTCCCCTGGCCAGCATCCGAGAGCCTCTGCGGGCTGCCCATCAGCTGCTCACTGCCTCTTTCGCCCCTTCCCCAGGGCTGCCATGCTCCTGCACCGCTGGGAAGTGGCATCCCGGTCCAGGCACTGCGCTGCTTCGTTTATTGGGATGCTGCTGGGACGGGTGTTTGGGGGATGCTGGTGGCATCGCATGGCCCCGGCCAGCAGCGTCCCCCGGGGACTGCTGCAGACCCGGCCTGGGGGCTGCCGGCTCCCCTTCACTTCCCTCTTGGTTTTGTCTGATTTGAAGGCAGGAGGGTGATTTGTGAGCCACACCACTGCGGGCATTTTTTTTTTCTTTCCTCTTCTTCTTGCTTTTTAATGAGCCAACCTTGGAGGACCTTGAGAGACGCTCCTGCAGCTTTGCTGTGACTTATCTCCCAGCCTCTGCCCCCTATTCCGCCGCGGGGATAAATCTCGGCTCCCGGCGCGGAGCCAGCGCGCCGAGCCCGTCCCGCCGCGCGGTGCAGGCATCATAACTCACGGCGGGCGGGGGGGCTGCCTGGCGGAGGTCGCGGGGTGGACGTCGCCGCTCGGCACAGTGATGGATGGGCTGCCCGGGGGAAGCAGGGAAAAAAGTCCCGTTGCAATGGGGGACAAGCTGTTAAATTATCTCCCGTTCAACCTGGGTCAGGGAAAACCAAATCAGACCTAACTGAGAGTGACGTGGGACTGCGGGCTGCCTCCGAGCAGCCTTTGGGAGGGAACAGGTGGGTTGGGGGGTATTTTTTGCCTTTAGAAGAAGCCTTGGCCTTTCCTTGTCTCCGTCCCATGCGCTCTGCCGATGCCAGGGCTTGTGCTTCCTCGGGAGGCAGGACCCGCCTCAGCATCCTGCATCAGTGTGGAGACCGGGACGTGGTCCCGCTGGGGACCCCCAAGCCGGGGACCCACCGCGCACCCCTTGCAGCCAAGCCCCATTCCCCAGGGCTTTCCCCTCTCCGGCGGCTTTGCCGGTGGGCAGGGTCCTGCCTGCCAGGCTGCCTCTGTGCGTGTCGGGCAGCCGGGCCACGCTCCAAAGCTGCTCTCCAGCTGTGAAATAATTGTGCTGTGAAGAGTGGGACAAGCGACGTGCGAGTCCCTGGAACCGTGGCGCTCAGAGGCACCGAGCTCTGCCGCGTCCTCCTCCGTTATTAGCAGCGGTGCCTACACAGGGACGGGACTGGAGCCTCTCCCTCTCTCTTTCAGGCTGAGAAGCTGCTGCTGTGAGACCCCGACGGCTCTTCCCGACGGCTCCGAGGGGCGAACGCGAGTGTGAGCTCCCGCCTGCGACCGCAGCACGAGGTACCTGCTCTTGGTCTCCAGGTACGTTGCTCCCACCGAGCAGCCCAGGTGGGGGGGGCACGGAGATGGTTTTTGGTTGAGGGTGAAGCTGCTGCTTCCCACGGGCTGTGCCTGGGGAAGGAGCCTGCGATTCAGCCCGTCGTGCGCTTTGCACCAGCGCTGGGAACAGAGCCCGTGCCCACCCGCGGTGGCACCAGTGCCCGAGGTCCAGGCTCTCTTGAGATGCCCTGGCGATGGGGAGCGTCGCGGGGAGAAGCCACGGCCGCTCCGGCCCTCGTGGGATGGGGTGGGGGGCGTCTGGTCCTGCCCCGCAGGCTGGGGTCCCCGCTGCTCCCCAGGGAGCAGTCCCGGTCCCGCTCGCTGCGGGAGCGCGGGGGTCCTGGAGCGCGCGGGACCTTGGTGGTCCCCCTGCACGGGCGGGGGAGCGCGTGAGCGCGATGCAGGCGCAGCCCTGTGCATCGCAGCCCGGCCGGACCCACCAAGAGCCGCCTCTTGGCACAGACCGTGCCGCAAAAACCCACCGCGGCTGCTTGCGTGGTTTCCATTTGATCTGGTTTGAACCCGTCCCTGTCAGTTCACGTTACGTGGACTAGAAGCCTGCCTCGTGCTGACACCTGCCCGCACTGGGAGCTTGCACCAGCCTAGCGAGTAGTTAAAATTTAAACCTAGTAAAGGCAGCGTGACTTTCTCCTCCAGACAAGTCATCGTCCCCGTTTCCTCCCAGTGTTGCAAGTACCCGAGGGTGCAGGCGGCTCTTGGAGGGGCTGCGGCAGCACTGCCACAGCCACGCTGTCCACGCGATGGTCGGGGACAGGCGCTGCTCGGGGACGGGCCACGTGGCACCGTCTGCCGCCGCGTGCATCTCCCGGCACGGTGCCCCTCCTGGGGAGACCCCCGGAGCCGGGACCGCTCTTCCCCCGGCTGGCGTCAGCAGAGGGGGGCACCCGGGCGGGAGCAGGTGCCAGCGGAGCTGTGCATCACCGGCCGGCCTGGCCCACCGCAGGGTCCCGGCACCGGGGAGCTGTGCGTCCCCCCCGGCAGCGCTGCTCGCCGCACGCCAGCTCTGCTCGGCCCCGGTCCCAAGTGCATGCTCGGAAATCATCAAAGAGGGAGTGGGATTTTGAGAATCCTCGTCCCTCGGCTGGGGCAGAGGTCGTCCCGAGCGGGGGATTAGAGAAGCCTTGCCTCTGCGAAGAGGCTGTGCGGATGGATTTCCCCAGCTGCATTAATCAGTTTGAAGGCAGCAAAGGCAGCTGAGCTCTGTGTATCACCTTGAAGCTTTTTTTTGTCTTTTAGAAAACTTTGGGTGGATGTTATTGCTCATGAAAGCGAGGGGCTGATCATGCTGGGAAGGAGCAGGCGTAGTGTGGGCTGGCACTATTATGCAAGCTTCCCACATGCCGCTCTGCCAGTGCACTCCGTTCCAGAACAACAGCACGCGCCCGCGTGCCAGCCCCGAGCCCACCCCCGGGTCTGCCGGAGCACCGCGGTCCCGCTCTGCCCACGTCGCCCTTGCCGCGGGCCCAGCCTGCGCTGCCTGCGCTGCCCGCAACGTGCTCCTGCCTTGTACAACCCGCTCCTGCAACGGGGCGTGAGCCCGGCGGGCGGGCAGGGCCGGGGGATGCTCGGTCCAGCCCCGAGGGGGAGGCGTGGGGCTGCGCCCGCAGCTCCGCGGGAAGAGGGGCCGCGCAGGGCTGCCCCGCAGCACCGTGGTGTGCCGCAGCGGCCCGGTGTATGTGCCCTGCCCAGAGCAGGAGCACTGGGAGTTTCTCCTGGGACCTTGGGGTGTGCTGGGACACCTGCGGGTCTTGGGGCTGGGGCCGTGCTGCTTTTCGCGGGGGTTGGAGTCAGGTTGTTATCCCGGCGGTGACGCGTGTCGTGCCCCTGCGCGGGGAGGGACGTGCCCGTCATGGGGGAACGGGACTTGTCTGGCCGGGCTGGTGCGGCCGTTGCTGTTGGGACCCGCTCTGGGCACCCATGGGCTCACCCGTGGGCTCACCCGTGGGCTCACCCGGCCACCAGGCCTCTTCCCCAGCCAGATTTTCTCCCTGCTGCTTTATCTCTGCCCTCAAACGTCCCTTCCCTACGAGCCATCTTGCTCGCTGGGGCCTTGCATGAAGGCTTTGGCTTGCTGGCCATGAACCTCAAACGAGGGTGCAGGTGCCGTGCACGAGGCTCGCTGGGACGGCGGGGAGCAGCCTGGGGCACGGAGGAACGCACCGATGCGGAGCCCCTGCGACGACGCTCCCCGTCGTCCCCAAACCCGCCGGAGCCCCCCCGGGAGGAGAGCGCTCCTTAAAGGAAGGCTTGAAGATGAGCAATGGCGAAACTTCTGACAGGGGAGCCCTCGAGGCTCTGCTGTTCCAGCGAGTGGGAGTGCGAGATCCGCTCAGACATGAAAGGCTGTGCAGCTCCATCCCCAAAGTCACGGCGAGGAGGAGGACGGGGGGCGTGCGGCTGCACGGGGAGGTCATCCCGAGAATGACAGGCACCGGGATCCCCGCTCCCTCCCTCCCCTCCGAGCAAGTAAATTAGGTCACACTTGAAAGTCAGTTTCTTGGCTGTGGATTTAATTTAGCTTTTCCAGGCTAGTTATCATATAATAAATTCCAAGAGATTTATAGAAAACATGCCCAGGGAGGCTTAGCCAGTGTGTAACAAGATTTGTGCCTATTTCCCGCTGTCGAGCAGCTCCAGCGAGCGCGGTGCTGCTGGCAGAGGCGCAGGCAGGGCTGGCAGCCCCGCGGGAGCTCCCCGGGCGGGTTGGCCCCGAGGACTGGGCAGCCCCGGCAATGGGGGGCCATCACCCCGTGGCTTTCTGGGGCGCGGGAGGGTCCCAAACGCAGACGTCCTCTGCCCCAGCTCCCCGGCAGCGGCAGTCGCTGCCATAAATCATCCAGGAGCGGGTGCATTCCCCGTGGCCGTTCATTACTTGTCTTCTCACGTCTGCTCGACGCGAGCAACGCGCCCGGCACACGAGCTGCGGGCAGGCGATGCTGGTGACAGCGGCGGTGCGAGGACTCGGCAGCCCTGGGCTGGGTGCGGAGGGGAGTGATGGGGGGTCGCGGAGCCGCTGGGTGCCTTCCTGCTCGCGGGGCAGGGTGTGCGGGACGTCCCTGCCGGGGAGGACCCTGTGTCCTGCCTTGCTCCCGGGGCGCGGGTGGCCGTGAGATAGAGCTGAAATCTGCAGCTCTTTGCTCTCCCCGCTGCTGGAGGTGGGTTTCCCACCGCTCTGAAAGGCCGAGAAGGGAAAAGCGCTTGGGTTTGTAGTGATTTATGATACCTGCGGCACACCGGCAGCTAAGTGGCTGGGAGAGCGCCGGCTCGGCACAGAGGGCACTGCCAGCCGCGCTCCCCACTCCGTCTCTTGCTGCTAACGCCGCCCAATTAGTGTCTTATTAGTCACTCCGCGTGTTAAAGCATTAAGAACAATTAAGGGTGAGAAGAGTTTCCAGATGTAGCGGCAAGCACGGGAGCTGGGAGCTGGCAGCTCCGCTGGCTGCTCCCATATGGAAGGGATCTCGCGCACAGCGGGGCTCGCTGCGGGACCACAAGGACCAGCCCACGGGTGCTGGGGCTGGCGCGGGGTCCCGTGGCCACCGAGGTGTGGGCAGCCGGTGGGTGACCCCGTGGCGGTGCAGCCCCGGGGGCAATGCCCGCCTCTGCCGTCAGCGCCGCAGCCAGGGGCCTCGCGGGGGTGCGATGGAGCCGCGGGGCTTTGGGGCGAGGGTGGGAGATGGCCGCTGGGGTGCTCGCTGCCGGGGGAACAGCCGGGCGCTGCTCCTGCCCCTCGGCAGAGGTGGCCACGCTGCCCGAGCACGGGGACGCACCTCCGAGCACCGCCTGAGCGCCTTGGAAATGCTCCCCGATCTTAAGTTTGCGAATGAACTCCAGTCAAATATTTATCTATTGGCTGGACTGGGTGTGAGTCAGAGTCCCTCTGCTCCGCGCCCAGCCGTCGCTGGCAGCCCCGCGCCGCGCCGAGCCTTTCCTGGCGAGAAAACGGGGCTGGGAAAGCGCCTGGCTGCGAGCAGCGACAAAAGTGCATCTGGGACACGGTGTGTGGGGGACAACCGCCTCGATAAAGATAGCGCCTGTGTTGTGACACTTTGAAGTGCAGGAGAAGTAGCACAAGCAGAGACGGATGCGACTTCAGAGCCTGAGTGCAAGTGACTTCAGCTCCCCATAAATAGTCCCTGGGCAGCGCTGGAGGGAGGGAACCTGGAGCAGGCGGTTCCCGGGGGCTGTCGTGGTGCTCCCACAGCTGGTCCCCCCCACGCAAGGTAGGTCACACCCCCACCTTTGCACCCACCTTTGCACCCACCGTTGCATTGGAGGGGGCTGCCGGCGGGGGGCCAGGGAGGCGGCGGTGGTCTCTGACCGGCGCGGCTGAGCGGGGCTGGCCGGGCGCCGTTCCGGTGCCGCTTGCCGGGCGCGCTCCTCCTCGCTCGCCTGCTGCCCGGGCAGCGACCCGCAGCCAGCTCGCTGGCTTGGGTGAGTGTATTTTATCTTGGCAGCCTCGGCGTGTTTGCCTGCCTGGGGCGGTTGTATTTATAGCCGTGGCCTCCCCACGCTCCTCGGCACCAAACCCCTCGCCCTGCGGCCGGGCGCTTCGTGAGGTTTCCCTGTCTGCTCCTGGAGGCTTTGGGTGCGGAGGGTCTCTGCTCCCGGGCGTGCCCAGGGGAGGCTGCCCCAGCCTGGCTGCTGCTCGCCCAGGGCTGCCTCGCCGGTGCGAGGGGCAGGGGGCCGGGGATGCTGCGGTCCCCCCCTCGCTGCATCCGGGGCCGAGCGAGTGCCACGAGATGCTGGCGTGCAGCCGGGGCGGTGGAGGGAGGGCGGTGGCCTTCCGTGTGTTGGAATAATTTCTCTCCTGCTCTCTCCGGGGCGAGGAGCGGTGCTTGGACAGATGGTGTTTTTGAGTGACCTTGTAGCTCTGAGCGATTCCCTCGGCTGCTGAGTAATGGTGGGAGCCGCGGGGAGCGAGCAGCGGTGCTGCAACCTGCTTGTGCCGGTGGGAGTTTGTCAGGGAGCCAGGGCTGGGGAGGGATGTGGGGTGAACTGGGGGATGGAGCCAAAGCCCGACAACCGTGACGTAATGGCTGCAAGGAAATTAAATGTGCACCGCGATCCCCCGCTCCCCTCGGCCGTGGGAAGAGCACAGCGTGTCTGGTGAGGCTCTTCTGACGCGCCCTGACAGCTCCTCCATCCCGTGCCCCCGTCTCCTTCGCCTCAGCAGCGAGATCGCTCCTCCTCGCTCCTCTTGCTCTTCTTTGGGAAGAGTCTGAGCTTTCTCCAAGAGCCGAGGCAGCGGTGCCTGCAGTCAGCGGGGAAGCCCCCGCGCCGCTGCCATGGCGGGTGCTGCGGGATGGTGCTGCTGCCTGCGCTGAGCCCCCCGGGAAGAGGGTGTGTGGTGGCAGACCGGGAGGGAGGCCGGCTGACGCCCACGAGGGCTGAGCCGCTCGGCGAGTGCACTGGGTGCTGCTGGGGGTGTTGAGCTCAAAATGCAGGGCTGGCCGGTGCCGCGCACCCCCGGCGCGGGAGCGGGTCTGCGGCGGCGAGGCGAGCCCCCCGCTCTGCTCTGCCTTGGCCCCGACCCAGCAGGTGAGGGTGGAGCGTGGGGTGGGATGTACCCCCCGCCAGAAGTGGGGCTTTCTGCTCCCCGGGAGCGCGGCGCGGGGTTCGCTGTCCCCCCACCACCTCCGGCGCGGCAGGGGGCTGGGTCTGGCATTGCCGCTCGGGGCGCAGGCACAGCGCAGCGGCAGCGGGCAGAGCTCGCCTGCCCCCAGGGCTGGGGCCGTTCAGCCGCTGCCTGCCCTGGTCCCGCCGCGGGAGGTCAGGCTCCACCCTGACCCGCTGACCCCCAAAATCGGCAGGGACGGTGCCCAAAGGTCTGCGTCTGCTGTGTCGGCGCTGCCTCTGCAAGCCAGAAGCCGAGGACGGCTGAGAGGGCAGCAGGTAGAAGGACTTTTGCAATATGAAGTTTGTCTCTCAGCTACGATCTAGGACTTCAATCCTAAGAGAAAAGACCTAAGTGAGGGTAAAACAGCACTGCCAGGGTCGTCTTTGCCATCGAAGAAGAGTCACTCCTGGGTGAGCCTTAGCACCCTCCTTTGACACCCTTGCAGTTGCCTACCAGCTACGTGAAGGCTGCAGCACCAAGAGGTGTCCTAAATTGAGGAAGGAACAAGGAGATCTTGGCACCAGCCTGGAGCATCATTTGCATTCAGGCGCAGCTCCCTGCTGCGAGGGAGGCGGGGGCCCCGGCAGCGCCTTGGGGCGAGGAGCGCGGCCGGCACACCGGCTCTGGCTGTGAGCATCCCTTGGGACCGCCGCGGAGGGAGCTGTGTCTTGGGGATCACCCTGCTCCAGGTTTCTTGTTTTCATGCTTCTCTGCTCAACTTTGTGTCTGAGTTTGCCATCCAAGATTTGTGCCTCTGCTTCTTCAAAGCAGGAATTGCCGTCTCGCTTCGGCGGCTGGTGCCCCGGTGTCTCCCCTCCGCTCCAAGCGCCGTCCCAGCTCAGCGGCTCTCGCAGCGCCCGCGGGGTGTGGGCGAGGAGGGAGCGGGGCTGTGCGTCCCTCGGGGCTGACAGGGGCCGTCAGGAGGAGGCTGCCTGCGGCAATACCGCTGTGGGCTTCTCCGAACCTTTCCCTACAATTCCTGTAACATGATCTGATAAACCACGGTGGGGCTGTTTCTGTTCCTCTGCTCTCTGGGGATGGAGAGCATCTCACCTTCCCGTAGGACGGACCACAAGGACCAGCCGGGGCCGGGCAATTCCCAGCTGGATTCAAGCGGTCTGTCGCGGCGTCCCGTGGGGCGAGACGCTGCTGGCCCGGCTGGCCCCTGCCCGGGGGCTGTTGTGGAGCAGGCAGCTCCTGCCAGCAGCCTCTCCCAGCTGGGATGTGGAAATGCGGCGCGGCGGAGGGGGTGCGGGGGTCTCGCGGGTCGGGGCCCAAAGCTGCCCCGGAGTCACTGGAGGGAGCGAGCTGGGGGCAAAGTGCTCCCGCTGCCTGCCTGGCGCGTCCGGGTGAGGTGGGAGCATCGCGCAGAAGAGAAGGATGCACGTACCCTGCGGCATCTGCGGAGCGGATGGGGACCGTCCTCCCCGGGGTGCCCCGCGCTGGTGGCAACGCTGCCGGGCCGGAGAGCTGCCCCCGGGACAGGGGAGGCTGCGGTCGGGGGGCTCGGCCCCGGCACGGGGCAGGGCGGGAGGAGGGCACGGGCCCTGCCGGGTCCCCTGCGCCTTGCGCCGCGGGTGCTGCTGGGGAAGGCCGGGTGCTGCTGGGCGCTCGGATGTGGTGCATCGCCCGCAGCCGCCGGTGCCAGGCTGCCTTGCAGCATCTGAGCAGCTCCAGTTACTTAACATGCAGCAAGTGTTGTACTCGGAGAAATTTAGACGTAATTTTTTTGTGCTTGCATGTAAATGTGGGTAGGTGCTGTCCTGATTGATGGCAATTAGCATTTTCTAACGGTAACAGATGTTCAGATTGCCAGGAGGCTGGTACCTAACGCCCACACTGCCATCTGTTCCACTGGGCACTGCCTGGGGAAGCGATACCAGCGCCGCAGACCTGCGAGTCCTTGGTGGGGTGTGTTTAACAGTATTGTGCAAGGGGTTTTTTATTTTTTTCTGGGGGAAAATAATAATAATAAAGACGTTTTCAGGTTTATAAATAGTGTGCTCTGTTTATTATGGGATGGAGACTTTCCATCCGATTAGCAGCCTGGATTTCTGCACGGAGTTAGGGAAGCAATCTGGACAGCACATGGAGCTGGGGCGCCCGGCCCGCGGTTTTCCAGCGCCGCGGTGGGAAGGGGCTCTGGTGCGGCGGCGGCCGGCGGGCGTCCGTGGGTGAACGCGCCGTCCTCTGCCTGCTCCCCGCAGCGGGCGCTGACAGCGCTGCGGGGCAAGGGCTGCTCAGCTGTGGGCCATCGCTTGTCAGCTCCGGTAATGGAAACGGTGAAACATCGAGTACCATTTAAAAGGGGTTTAAAGGCATGTTTTAGGAAGAGGCCCAGACCCCCGAGCCTGGTCCCCGCTGTCCAGGCGGTCCCATCCGCAGCCCCTTTCCTCACCCGATCAAGTGCCTGGACAGTGCCTGTCCCTCCCCATGCACTGAAACCTCCCAATTTCCTTCCTGCCTCCCTTTATTTGCAGCCTTTTACACCCGTTTGTACTTGTGCCAACATTGTCCTTTAGCTTGAACAGCTCCTCTCCCTCCCCAGTGCCTGCTCCCCACATATTTATAGAGAAGGAGCCTTGGCTGGGCTTGGACGAGCTCCTCTGTCCTTCTGTCTGCTCCCGGGGGCAGCTCTCCATCCCCCGGGCATCCTGCTCCTCCATCCCAGCCCCTCTCACACGTGGTCATCCAGCGGTATGGATCTGGCCCCAGCAGAGCATCGCGCAGCGGCGTGGCCGCTGCCTGCTTTCTCCTGGAAATCTCTTTGCCAGGCAGCCTAGAAACACACTGGCTTTTTTCGCAGATGCAGGAGATGGTGACTCATAGTCAGCTTGTAACTGAGTAATATACCTAGATGTTTCTCTGTGTGTTTTTCCAGGTTAGAGCAGGCATTCTTGCGTAGCCCTTATGTTCAGCATTTTGAACTTTGTGCTGCTCGGTCGCTGCAGTCTCGAGGTCTGCCAGCCCCCCCGGGCTGAGGCCTCCCCTCCCGCACGGCGCCTGCCTCCCCCGGCCCCCGCCAGCCCGGCGTTGGGGTGCTGCTGCTGGCCAAGCCACTCGCCTTCCCCTTGTCTGAAGGAAGACACCGACTTGCTCTGGCATCAGCTGCCTTTGGTAAGGCAATGTTCCATCTTACGTATTTCCACCTTGTTTTTCATTGAGCGTGCGGGGGAGGTCTGGGGGCCTGAGGGGTCTCTCCCTGCCCCCGGCCCCTTTCTTGGCCCCGCGCTGCTCTTTTCCAGCGCTGTGGCCCGTTGCAGCTTGACACGTCTCTGGTTGGGCTGTGAGTTGGGCCAGTTCTGGTGGGTGTCTGGGATGAAGATTTCCTCGTTCCTCTGATTTGAACTCATTGGACGTTTTGAGTTTTGCTCCTGATTTGGAGACTGTAGCTTCAATTTCTGTTCCTCCCTTCTGTAAAGCAGCCTGCAGACGACAGTGTGTTAATCACCATCCCTCCTGAAAGCCGAAGCTAATTGCTCAGTCAGTTTTCAGGCAACACCTAGGTTAGTTTTATCTCTACTCATCCATGCTGTGTAGCAGCCTCACTTTTTTCTGTATTATCTTTTTATTTACATAACTAATGAACCTTTTACTATTTTGCCACAGCACCTCATTCAGCTCTGCTCCCCGGGCTGTGCCAGCGCGGTGCGGGGGCATCCAGGAGGCCGTGTCAGGCTTCGGGGAGCCGGCACGTGCTTTCCCCCGGGCAAGGCTCGGGGTGCTGGGTGCTGCGGCCGGGCAGAGGTGCTGGTCACGGGTGCAGGCAGGGGACGGTTCCCCCCGGCTCTCGCCCGTTCCCTGCTCACCAGCGCGTGATGTTCCCCACTGGTTCCTTGGGTTTTGTCCTTCCTGGGAGAGCTCCCCTGTCCGAAGCGTGTCCCAGCTATTTCTGTTGGGCTGCTGACCATCCTGCTCCCCTGTTCTGTCTGTGTGGTGCAATACCCTAATTCGGGTGATATTCCCGGGAGAGGAGGTGGCTGCTGCCCCCGGCCGCGGGAGGGAGCTGGGAGGCTCTCGGGAGCGCTCGGCTGTGTCCCCAGCCGCACTGGGCTGGACTGGCTGTGCCATCCCGCGGTGCTCGCCGGGCCCCGCCGGCCGAGGCACGCCGGTGGTGGATGATGCTCTCACCGTGGCCTGGTGGGGCTGGGAGGGATCTGCCGCTGCCACCAGGAGCCGTCCCCGGGAGCTGCAGGTGCTAAACCTGTGCACGGGGGCCATCGCCGGACACCAGCGGCTGACCCACGTCACCCCCGCGGTGCCACCGCGGAGAGGAGCCCCGGTCCTGCCCTCACCTGCGGCCACCGCGTCCCCCGGCCGCCCCGCGTGGGGCTGGGGCCGTGCAGCACTTTGACTGGCACAAAGTTGTTTCCATGACACATGATTAGCTCTTCCCTGGGCATCATTAACATTTCTGTAAAAAGACCCTGGCGTTCCGCCAGCTGCTTTGTAAGCTGCTTCAGAGGAGAGGAAATCAGCTCGTCTCCTTGGCAAACTGGGCCAGGAGATGGAAGTTTTCCGACGCAGCTCAGCGTCCAGGGCAGGAACCTTTTTACCTGTGGGAGCGAGTGTTCCCCAGGTGGATTTCTGCCGAGGATTTCCCAGTGCACAGCCATTACCTGTGCCCGCAGCTCGGCTGCCGGCAGCAGGAGGGGTGGTGATTAAATGACAAAAGGTGAATTGTACAGAAGGAAGCTTTCCTCCTCTCCAGAGAGCTTCCGTGCTTTCTCTGAGGTTTGATTCTGAGGCATTTTTGGTTTTTTTTTCCCTCCTCCCCTCCCAATTTTCCTTTTAAAAACATGAGTCAATTATAGTGTGCACAAAGGGGAATACTGGGAGCCTGCGCTGGATGCTGCGAGCTGCGGAGCCATGCAGAAATAAATCCTGTCCTTGGCACTCGGCTGCCCGAGCTCGGGGAGGCTTCGCTGGGCTCGGGGGCAGCAGGCGAGCCAGGTCCTCTGGTTCGGTGGCTGGGGTGTCCCTCTGCGGTGCCCGGCTGCGAGGAGCCTCCACAGCACCAGCTGAGCCCCTCAGCCTTGCTGAGCCCCGGGACCCCCCCCCGGGCAGCCTCTGGGGGTGCGGTGCTGGCGAGGGCATCGCTCGGAGCCGGGGCAGAGCTGTGCCCGCTGTTGCTGGCGCGGTGACGAGCGGCACGGCGGAGGCTCAGCCGTGGTGTCCTCTGCTGCCGGGGCGTCCCGCGGCGTCTCCCTGCCGCTGGCTGCAGCGTGGCCCCCGTCCCGCTGACGGGACGGGCAGCAGCCCTGCACCCCGGCACCGCTGGGGCTGTGGGGGGGAACCGGCAGCCACTTTCCAGCAGCCCGTCCTGCTCGGGGTTCAGGCTCTGTTCGCCCAGCTCCCTTTCCACTTTCCTGCACCGCGTCCCCGGGCACCGGGCCGGGGTTGGGTTGGCAGCCACGCCGTGCCACCGCCCGACGAGCCTGCCTGTGGCCCGTGTGCTCCCCGGGGCTACCGGCCTGCGGCCAGCGCGCTGTCTCTGGCTCTTTTCCCACGTCCGTATCCAGTGTTCACGGCGGCGGGAGCGGAGCGAGCCGCACCCAGGGAAAGGTGACCCCCGTTACTGATTACTTTTTAAATTCTGGCAGAGCTGGACCCTGGCCCGGTGGTTGCCCCCTCGGAGGCAGAGCCGTGTGCTGGCGGGGGCTGAGGGCAGCCAAGCGAACCAGGATTGACTGGGGGCCAGGCTGGCGGGGTTTGGCAGCTGCCATCGCCAGGTGCTTCTCCGGCTGCCCCAGCCCGGCGGGGCTGGTGACGGCGAACGGGCTGGGGGCTGCACCGGCGCAGCCCCCCGGAGCGGCTGTGCACCCCGGGACCTGGGCTTCCCGCGGCTGCATCCAGCAGCCTGGCAAACTGGGGAGCTCTGGTATCAGTTTGGAGCCGTGGGATTTGATTTGCTTCGATCATCCGTGGTCTCGCCAGGTTTGGGACCTGGCAGCGTCCCTGTGCCGCAGCTGCCGCGCGGCGCTGCCGGGGTTTGGGACCGGCCCAGGAAAGGCTCCGGGGCAGCTGGACCAGGCTGGGGTGAGGCTCGGCCGCTGCTCTGCGGCAGCACGGGGAAGCACTTCTCTCTCCCCTGTAGAGATGTCCTTGGCCCTGGCCAGAGCCGGGCATGGAGCACGGCGAGGGAGGGGGCACGGTCGGGCAGAGGAGCCGGCGGGCAGCTTTGGGACGAGCCAGAGCTTCATCCTGGCGCGAGCGAGTTCAGACCTCGCTGCAGAGCTGGTTGCAGAGCGCCTGGTGCTGCACGGGAGGTGTGGGCTGGAGACGGGGGTGAGGGGCTACGAGTGCGGGCAAGCTTCTCCCCTCCTTATTTTTTCTTGGAAAACAAGTCTGCTTTGCTGTCTTTGTCGTTCTTCCCCTCACTCGCTTTTCAAATTCATCTGGGAAAACTTGCCCGAGCGTTCGCATAGGTGTCACCAGCCCAACAGCTTGTGCTGCTCTAATAAAATGGCTCCGTAGCAGAGGGTTTGATCTATTTTTAAAGCGAGCTCCGCGCTGTCTCCTCCCGCCCTCCCACCAGCAGGCTAAACTGAGCCCGAAGGCTCTTGGGAGCGCGGCAGCGGCGCGGGGCGGCTCGTGAGCCCAAAGCCTTCGCTCCCGCAGCCGTGCCGGGGGCCGTGGCCGTGGCCGGGGCAGCCGGCCCCGGCTCCTGCTCTCCGTGGCCGGGAGATGCTCCCGCACGGCGGGAGCCGGGAGCAGGAGGGGGCTCCCTTCGCTGCTTTGTCAGAGAGGGGAGCTCTCTGTGTGATTTTTATTCCTTCAAGCAGTGAATGTGGTGTATAAATTAACACACGGAAACTTAGCTCCGCTTGGAAGTTTGGTATTTTCTCCTCGTTTGATGCCCTGTTATTAAAACTCAATTTTCTACGAATAACGTCCTTTAAATAGAATTCGTCTTCCAGCGATGACTCATATCAAAGCAGCAGCTCCTCTCGGGAGAAGGCAGGACGAGGGCAGGTCTGGCACTCGCAGTCTTGGGAATCCCCACATTAGCTCCCGGTGCTTTGCTGCGCTCGGGGGAAGCTGCCCTGGTTGCCTCTCCTGCCCGTCCCGCTTCCTCCGCCGGCTCCAGCTGCCGATGATGCCCGGGGGCTCGGTACGGGGATCGGTCTGGGGTGTCCCTGGAGCCTGCAGACCTGCCCGTCCCCGCCTGGCCGGGAGCGGCAGGAGGTGACCGCGCTGCCCCGCGGCTGCCCACCCGCCGGTGCCGCGGTACAGCCCGCGGTGGCACCGTGCCGCTGCCTCCTGCCCGCGCCGTCCCCTGGCACTCGCGGTGTTACAGGCTGGGGATGAGATGTGCTCCCAGAGCGGGACGCTGCGCTGAGCCGAGGAAGCAATGGATCACCAAGCAGGCTGGCCGTGTCCGACCTTGCCGCGTGGTGGCCGGGGGGATCTGGCAGCAGGACGTGGGGCACCATAAAATACGTTTTTTTCCCTTCCGCCACATCTGTGTCTGTTCCGCCTGGCGCTGGCTCTTCGCCTGTGCGGGTCCTCATAGCCGCGCCGCCTCCGTAGCTGTTCCGTGGGCAGATGTGGCTCCTGCCTGTCCAGGAGACGCGGTGCTGGGCTGCTTGTTACACAGGCAGATGCAGACGTGCATCGGAAGGGATGACTATTGCTGAGCCAACTTGTACCCATCTGCAGCTTACGAGTGCTGGGGGAGCAAAGGGAGGCCGAAGGGCTGGAGGGGGCTTCTGCTCAGCTGCCCGGGCCGGGGCGGGGCTCGGGCCAGGCTCTTCTGCGCATCCTTGCGGAGAGTGAGGGGCCGGGGGGGCTGGAGACGGGGACATGGTCTGCACGTGACTGCAGTTTGTTATTGAGTGCCAAACGTTTGGCTTGGATCTCTGCCCCCTCAGTTAGATTGATGATGATGCTTAGTTTTTCGTTTCCCAAAGGGAAGCAAAAGTCCTCTAAATGCCAGGGCGAAGAAATGCAGGATAGCAGCACGGCAATGGCTCCGCTCAGCCGGGCAGCGTGCGGGTGCATGCGAGATAGCGTGCCCGGACGGTGTCTGCAAGCACAGTAATAATTTATAAATTGTTATTAGAGGTGCCAAAGGGTGTCGTGGGTTCCCTGCGCCTGGCGTGGCCTCGGCAGACCGGCAGGAAGGCAGGAGCGGTGCCGGCAGGCGAGGGGGATCTCGCAGGCGCTGGTAGCGGGAGCGTGCCGGTGTTGTGGCTCATGGCACTCGGCGAGACCACTGCTGTGATGTGGAAAGAAAATGAAAGGGAGGAGACAACGGGAGGAACCAGCGATGGGGAGATGTGGGGCACCCCGGGGCAGCCCCCTGCCCAGCCCCGGGTGCGGGGCTGTTGCTCAGGCAAGGGCTGGGGCAGCCTCAGCTTAGAACAGCTCCAGGGGCTGGAGCCGTGGTGGGGACTGTCCCACCGCCCGTGGGGTTACATCTGCTGGGAAGGTGCTGCATGTCCTGCCGTCTTTGCCCCCGCCGTTGCCTGCCTGCAGCCTGTTTGCAGTCAGGGCCGGGCTGTGCCGGCTGCCGGAGCCTGCGCTGCCCTGTCGCCGTGCCCTCGCCGTGGTCCTGCCGCAGGGCAGGGGATGCAGCCCCGGACCTCCCGAGGCCCTTCGCAGCCCTGCTCGAGGCACCCCGGTGAGTGGTAAACCTGGGCTAATGGGCAGGGTCGCCTGCAGGCTGCTCGGGCACCGTTTGCTTTAGCTCATTGTCAGTGTAAAACTCTAGATTGGGGAAGGAGAAGAAGGGGAGAGCCGGCTGGCGGAGGCGTTCCTGCGCTGCGCCGTGCACCGCGGCTGCGGCGATGCTCTGCCCGTCCACCAGCCGTGCGGCTGCCGGTGCTGGGCGAGCAGCCCTGGAGCCCGGTCCCTGGCAGAGCGTCGGGTGTAGCTGGATGGGGGACCCCGTGGCTGTGCCTAACCCGTAATACAGTTTATTCCTGCTGAAGACAGCGGCTCAAACCTCACCGGGGCCCCGTGTGCGTCTCCTGAGACCCCCGGCTGGCGCAGGCTGTGGTGGGCTGTTGCCGGGCTGGAGCAGGCAGGAGGCAGAGGCAGGCACTGGAGTTAATTGGGAAGGTTGTGGGTGGAAGGAGTGAAGTCAGGGTGCTCGGGGGCATAGCTCAGCGGAGCGTGGGCTGGGGGAGCGGGAGGTCGGGCGCTTCGCCAGCCGGCACCGAGCCGTTCGGCAGCGCCGCGTGTGGGGTGCCCAGGGCTGGGAGAGCGGGCAGGGCGGCAGGGGAGGGCGAGAGGTGTCAGGGACAGAAATAGGTGCAGGAATTGTGTCAGGGAGGGAGGAGGCACATTTTAGGTGCTTACCGAGGTGGGGGGTCGGTCCAGCAGGCAGGGAGGGAGGATGGACAGGGCTGGGACTGAAGGGCTCCTGTCTGAAGCTGCAGCACATCTGCATGAGGCAATTTCCCTCCGGGGAGGAAGAGGAGGGCACAAGCGAATCTTCCAACACCAGCATGTCCGGCTGGGGCAGCTCTGAGTGTCCCAAGCTCCTGCAAAAAAGAGTTTTCTCCCACCTCCTGCTCCCCTCCCCGGGAAGCTGCATGCTCCGGTTCAAAGTTTCCTGCCAGGATTATTATTCTTTCTGTTCTGGCATCTGTTAAAGTGACAGCAGCCGGGGAAAGGGAAGGTATTGGAACAAATTTCTCATAAAAAGTAGCTAAGTTGATGAAACCATTATGGTGCCTGCATCCTGCACTCGATCATCGTGACACGCCAGGGGAGAGGCGCACGCGCTGCCGTACGCCGAGCTTTCCTGCAGGAGAGCGGGGCCAGCCCTGCCTTCCCGCGGCTCCTGTCCCCGGGTGTGCACACGCGCCCCGACCCGTCCCCTCAGCCCGTCCCGCAGCCCGGGCTTCCCCACGTCTGCCCGTTTCTCCTCGCTGGTGCCGCTGCCGTGTGCCGGTGCCGTGGCAGAGCAGGGCACCCATCTCCGGCAAAGTGACAGCGTGGAGACAACGTCCGACAGTGGCACCGCTGCGGGCAGCGCCTGCCCCGGGTCCTGCAGGGTTGACGCGAATCCCTGCAACCATCTCTCAGGGATCGGCAGGGGAGAAGCGGGCAGGCAGCAGCCCCGCATCGGGCGATCCCGCCGGAGCAGGGTCTGTGCCGAATCCCCCGAGGGCAGTGCCCTCAGGTGCAGCGAGCCGGGGCTGGGGCAAATGGGGCGACCAGGGAAGAGAAGACAGGGCCAAGTGCTGGATTTCCAGAGTGTTACCTGCTTTTATTAAAAATCAATGATGCACTTGAGCGGTTCCACTTTGTCTCCCTGACAGCAAGGCCTCTGCATCAGCCAGGACACAGGATCCGGCACCGCTCACAGCTCTTGTTATCACCCTCTTCTCTCTGCTGCCCGCCCCCCCCGAAAGCCAGCCAGCTCATCTCCAGCCCCATCGGCACCAAGATTTACAGCCGGTCTCTGCCGATTGCTTGTCTCACCCTTCTCCTGGTTTTATTCCTATGATCTATCACGCCCTGCCCCTGCTGCACAGCCACCGGGACACTTCGTCAGGCAAAGTCCTGCCTCGTCGTCCCCCGTTCCTGTAGAGGGAAGCATGCGCGATGGTGTTAAAATAACAGGCCAGGGTCTCCTTCCCCACCCGCCGCACCGGCCTGACCCTTCCCCAGTGCCACGAGGGCTGCGGCTGGCAGCCACCGGCAGCTGCTGCCTGCAGGAGCCCGGGGCTCCCCGGTCCCTCAGCCGTCCTCCCTCGCCAGCGTTATTTAGTCGGCTTTTTGCATTTCTGGAGGCACAGAGCCGCTGCCTTACAGATACGTGCGCAGGCAGCTGCCAGCTGAGCGCCGGAGCCCACGAGACCCACAGGCAGCGGTGCCCGATGCGGGGTGGGCACCATGGAGTCTGGGGGCTCTGGGAGGGCTGGGGCAGCCCCGGGGTCAGACCGCGCTGTGAGGCTGCCGGTGGCTGGGTGCTCCCTCCTGAGAAGCGGAGGGGCCGTGGCCGCTCCAGGCACCCTGGGCCGTGCCGCGTGCCGTGCGGTCCGTGCTGCCGCAGCATGACGCATCCCTCCTGCGTACCCCTCCTGAGCCCCCCGTGAGGGAACACAGCACCCAGGGATCTGCAGCGGGGCTGGAGCTTGCACAGCGAGGCCGGGGATGCTGTTTACCACCAAGGTCACAGGTATCGCTGCCTGGGACGTATCTTCTGTGCGCAGCGTTGGTTCTGCCGTGGCAGAAATATGGCATCTGCCGTGCAAAATATGGTGAGAATCTGTTTACCGGCCCTGGCCCAGATCCAGGCGGTCTGTCCATGTCCAGCTGGGCTCCACCGGGGCTTTAAATTCTCCAAGTGCCTTTTCCTGCAGAGGTGCTGCTCCAGGGACCATAAAAATGGTCCAGAAATGGCAGCTTATCTCTAGACCAGGTCTCAGAAATTTTTTTAATCCCTTTTCCACCCCCACAGCCTGCTTCATGCTAGGCTTGAAGCGCTCACCCAAGTTAAGTGCTGACTCCTGGTCTGGGTATCGAGCTGGTGGAGGAGGCACTGGGATGTGAAAGGAAAACCCTTTTTCCTGGAGGCATTGAGCTATTCCTTACTCTGACCTAGATGTCAGTTTAATGCTACGGCAAGTCCCAAGACCTGCACATGAAGTTGCCCAGGGGAAGTTGATATTTCAGGAACACAGAAGTTTCTCAGTGGTGGTAAAGTGCACGAGCTTTCCCTGGCAGGAGCCTTGCAGAGCCTCCGTATGCTAGCGACCGCCGTGCCAGCCATGGAGCCGTGCCCCCCTCTCCTCGGGGGTGCAAGCGCCGTGCCCAGGCAGAGGGAGTGTCGGCGATGCTCCGGCACACAGTGGCAGTGCCAGGCAGAGCCCCTGGTGCTTCCGGGCCTGGGGGCTGGAGCGCGACCGCGAGCCGCTCGCGGTGCCCGTGCTCCGCAGCGTTGCAGCACTGCTGTCGGTGCTGCCTGCCTGGTGCTTGGCCTTCTTGCCCAGAGCAAGAGTATTCCCAGCTTCATCACGTGGATCCACAGCCGAAGCTGTGAGCAGCCTGCGAAGGGGAATGCGGCGTGAGTTGAGGATGCACGCTTGCCGTGTTGGGTAAATCTGCATTTGCACACTCGTCCATCGCTGTGGCTGTCGGGTCCGATCTCCCACGCTCCAGCAGCCAGCGCTGAACACGGGGAGCACCACTCACCTTCGCCTCTCTGCTCTCCTCTTTCTGCCTATGTTAAACCAATTATTATAATGAAGTGCACTGTGTTCCCACAGGCACCCCCAGCTGGGGCCCTGCTCACACACGGGCTCTGAAGTATCTTCGCAAGTGCCCAAGTACTGAGGAGGTCTGACAAGTTGGGGAGCAGTGGGGGGACACTGAATTTGTCCCCGAGTCCTGGTTATGGAGCTCTACGAGCTCCACCTCCTCCTCCCATCATCTGGGTGATACCACAGTAAATCATTGCAAACGGCCCGTGGCCCCGTGCATCACTGCGGGCGGCGTGTGTGGCTCAGGCGCTGGCTGGGGGTGTCCGGTGCAGCAGCGCTGGGCGCACGGGGGGGGCTGGTGAGAGATGGCTCTGCCCGGCGGCGTCAGCGCGGGGCCGCACGAGGCTGGATTGCACGGGTTCGCTTTGACAGATTGATTTGAAAACTGTGGCGATTTCATTTTTATTTATCTTTATTCTGCTGCGGCGGCCGCAGGTGGGGAGGGAGGAGCAGGGACTCCACGCGGTGCAGCCCGCTCGCAGTCAGGCTGGCCGTGGGGATCGTCCCCAGCGTGTCCCTGCCCCGGGACAGACTCGGGTCCCCTCAGCTCCCCGGGGCATCGCCCGCTGCACTCTGTTACCTGCAGCTTCAGAGGGGCTTGGAACCCCGGCAGGGACCCTGGCAGCTGCCTGAGAAGGGGCTTCCCTCGTTTTCTGCAGAAGGCTTTCTCCTTCCTCGGGCACATCTGCGGGTGGTTGGAGCGATGAGGGCTCGGGGCGGGAGCAACGCTGCTGCCCTATAAGACCCCCCCAGGGAGGGGTGGGGGCTGTTTGCAGGAGGGCTGCCTTAGAGCTCTGCTCCCAGCCTGTGAGTGCGGCAGCGTGGCGAGGAGATGGAAAAGGTTAGTGGGGTCGTGGAGGGAATGTTATGCTTGTTTTAGTCTCTCAGTGGCTTTTTTATTTTGCCTTTCCTGGCTTGTGCCTCGGTTTACCTGCCTGTTAAGCAGAGGTCAGAGCCAATGTCCTTCTGCAGACCATGCGGTGTAGCTGGCGTTTGCTGTTGGGTGTCCTCAGCACCCAGGAGCCTGTCCCCTGCCTCCTCCCTCCTCTCCTGCCCCGGGGCTCCTCCTGCATAGCCCCCCGCTAGCTGGGGAGCAAACGTCCTTCTCTGCTGCCGCCTGGGTGGTCGTGCCCCCTCCTTCCTCCCTGGTGCCTCTGTGCCTGCGGGGCAGCGGGGCCGCTGCTCCGGCACGTCCCTGGGGCGCGTGCCTGGCACGGGGGTCTGCGGGGGCTTGTCCTGCCGCGCACCCCCTGCCCGTCGCTGTCGGAGCCTTTGTGGCAGGCGCTGCCCAGCACAACCGGTGCGACCAAAAAGTTGACGCTTTTATCTTTTGTTCCCCTGCACCTGCGCGTTCCCCGTGGATGATTTAGAGCTGAAAGCCTGTGCTCTGGCACTGGGAGAGGGTTCCCGAGACAAAATAGTCTCTGCCAGCAGCTGAAGTGACAGAAGCCCCATTAACAGCAGCATATGCCTGAAAACACACACATACTGCGAGGGAGGAAGATGCGGGGTGGGGGGAGCGCGGGAGCAGCAGCCCACAGGAAGGGGGGGATGCAATAGCTGGTAATTACTCTGCTGCCATTGGGATGCTCCTTGCTAATTTACAGCATTAGTGGAATCGGGATGTGATTCTTCCTCCTGAGCCCGGGCAGGGCTGTCCCCTGGTGCAGGCAGCCGTAATTATCCACATTTAACTGAGGGCTTGTAAAATCTATTTGTCTAGCAGAATGTGAGTATAATTGCTGTGAATTAAATAAGGACGCCGTTGTGGCTGGAGCAGGACCTTGCCTGACGGAGAGCACAGAAAGTTGCGTCTCCCCGGGCTGCTCCCCGGCACCCCGTGCCGGCGGGGAGGGAGGCTGCTGCTGGCCTGGAGCCGGGGAGGATTTTGGGGGTTTCTGTGCATCGCCGTGTCCCCAGCCCAGACCTTCCCTCCCTCTCTCGTGGCTGGTCTGACTGGAGTGGATGTGCTGACAGGAGCCAGGCAACCTGTGAGTATTCCCCATGATCTGCTGGTTTATCTCCTCTCTCGGCTTTGGTCTCAGGGACTACCCCGGGTTTGTTTTACTCGATGAGTGTGTTCCCAGAAGCCTGTCCTTGCGTGCGGCCGGTTTGCTGGGCTGTTCCTGGGGCGAATGTCAGCGTGCTGGGGTTTTTGCCTCAGTAGCCTGCCTTCCCCGTGCGTTGCTCCTGGCTGCAGGAGGAGCTGCTCCTGCCCTCCCTGCAGCCGCAGCGCGTGCTGCTTCCCGCAGCGCATCCGAGCTGGCAGTCTCGTTGTGCGGGGTCTATCCTGGCTCGGCCGGGGGCTCGGGTGCTGCGGAGCTCCCTGGCAGGGTGGGGAGCAGAGGGTGGGCGCTGCTCGGTGGCTTTTTGGGTGGGCACTGGCCTGGGTGGCACCAGGAGGGCTGGTGGAAAGCCAGGTGCCCCATGGGCTCTGGGTCTCCTCAATTCTGGTTGCTGAGCCCCCCCCAGGGCAAGCTCCCAAGGTGTTTTTAAGGCACTTGGAGCTGCCCTCGCTTCGCTCCCCGAGGGGCCGTTTCCTCCGCCCGGAGCGGCAGTGACAAACCTGTGACTCGGACCCGCTGAGCCCGGAGGAAGCGGCGCTGGGGTGGCAACGGCTTCGTCTGTCCCCTTGGCCCGGGCGCAGGTCGCTGGCTGGGCAAAGGGGCTTGGGGACTGTCCTGCTCGGAAGCCGAGCTGGCGGGAGCTGGGGGGGCGGGCAGCCGCTCTCCGTGGCCATCTTCCCCCTGCCCCCCCCAGCACCAGGGCGGGATGCTGAATGTCCCTTCTCCGGATGAGAGATGCGATCTGCTAATGGCTCAGTTGAACGGCTTCCCATAGCCGCCCAGCGAGCCTGTGTGTGACAGGAGTGCCGGCAGCGTCATCGGGCTGCTGGGACCACTCTTGGTGTCCGTGCTGGAAAAACACTGGTGAAATGGGAAGTGTGCAGAAAAAAGCTACAGAAATGGTTCACAGTCTGGAAAATCTGCTCTGCTGTGGGAGATGTAGCCTAAGTAGGTTGAACTTTTCATCCAAGAGAAGTTTAAGAGGTGGCTTTGCGACGTAGGTCGTTTTAGGCTGTGATCAAGAGATTTCTGCAGGTACAGAGCGCTCTAATTTTGCAGGGAAAAGACATAACAAGATCCAGGCACTGAAAGCTCCAGCTAGACAAATTTTGACTAGAAACGAAGTGCATATTTTTATCAGGGAAGGTAATTAACCACTGGAGCAGCTTAAGCCTGTGGGGGATTCTCCATCGCTTGACATCTCTAGATCAAACCTGGATATCTGTCTGGCAGGGATGCGGTAGCTTGAATGAACATGGGATTAGAGCACGGCCGTCTCCGGCCCGTGTTCCTTGGGCGCTGCGCTCGCTGGGTCTAATGGCCCTTCTAGCCCTAAGCTGTAATAAGTAATACTGTTCAGTGTTGATACTTGGGGCTAGGTTAAAATTTAGATTACAGCAGGAGAGACAGAGCACTAAAGCACTTGAAAATGGGAATTGAGAGAGCTCGTTGCTGTAGAGAAGGAATCTTGTTTTCTCTGGGGATTTCTAGAAGGAGGCGGCAGCATGCTAAAATTGCCCTCAGAATTTGGGTAAGAAGAAAGCGAACGATGCCATGGGCTGGCACGAGGGCTCTGCTGCCGGAGCACCCTGGGAGCCTCTGCTGGAAACAAGCTCTGGCTCAGGGCTCCGTCCCGGAGGTTTTGGGCTCGGGCCCCTCTGGCTGCCCGCTCGTGCTCTGGGTGGGCCTGTGAATAACCCCCCCGGGAGGGGGTGAGGAAGGGGCTGGGCAGGGCTGGTTTCCGTCGTCTCCGGGACCTCCATGTGGTGTGTGGCTGTGGGTCCGTGCGCTGCAGGGGGCACGGGGCTGCAGCCGGACTCGGCTCTGCAGCCAGCGTGCAACCAGCGATGGGCAGAGTCGCTCTGCGTGTCTTGCACACAGGTGATGCTCTCTTCGTGCATCTCGGCATATTGTTGGCCTTTTTTCCTTGTAGTATATCAGGGCTTGCTCGTTTTTGTCTTGGGAACCACAATAAATACTCCTCTCCCGAAAAGGCTGCCCCTCACCTGGGTGCCCCCTCCTCGGCACCTGCCGGGTGCGGTTCCTGCCTGCTGCAGGGCAGCCTCTGCCCTCTCCCCCCCAGCCCAGGTCTAGCCCTGTCCCTGTTTGGTATCTGCAGGAAACCAAAGAAAACTTTCTGTGCTTAATTATGAAAATCGGACACTCCAAAGACAGGCCTGTTCGTGGTTTTCCAGCCCATTTTGTGCCCATGCTATAATGCTTCTGGCTAGACCATGCTGCTCTGCTTTACTTACGAGTGCTGTGTAATGGGGTATCGGAAACTTTCCTGAAGTCAAAGTCAGTCGTGTTCCCTCCTGTCTCGAGAGACCCGGTGACCTTCTGGGGGAATGAAATCAGGTTGGGGCGTCCTTGATGCATTGGTGTTGGCTGTTGCTTGTGCGGCTGCTGATCTTGAGCCGGGTGGCCATGGACAAACGGACAGATGTCTGTCCTGCAGCCCTGCGTGCTCTGCGCTCAGCAGCATCCCGGGGCAGGCCTGACCTCCGCCATCGGCTCGTGCGGAGCCGGGCAGCACGTTGTCAGAGCAGGCAGGACATTCGCTCAGCGTGCGTTGGGAGGGTTCCCAGGGCCGTCCATCTGCTCCTCCACGGCAGCGTGAAATTTGTGCAGAGCCAGCGAACCGATGGCCGTGGGCCGGGGCCAGCCTGCTTGGGAACCTTCCGCCTGGCCCGCGCGTGCTGGGGACGTAGGCGTCCGCTCGCTGGCAGGCCCGGGCAGGAGCTGCCCGTGGTGCGCTGCTGCCAGGTCCTCAGCTGGCAGCCGGCACGGTGCTGGTGGCTGACCGCGTGTCCGATGGAGGAGCATCCTCTCCCGCTGACTAGGGCCGCAAATAGCGACTGAGTCAGACTCTGGAATGGGACCATCTTCCCAGGTCCCATATTTTTCCAAATAATTTGAAATCGTTCCTCTGCTCAGAGGCCGAATCCTGTATCAGAGGGGAGTGCCACAGAGCAGCGGCGTTAGATGGGATTTCTGCCACTTCTCAGTGAGACGGGGACTCCTCGCGATGCTCGCCCGACGCTTGCGGGTTGCTCCGCACCAGGGGCTGAGGCAGCAGAAGTTGTGCTGGTCTTAACGTTTCTGAGCATCAGGGTCTGCTCCTGTGAAGGCGAAGCTGATCCCGGCCACGAGGCGTCCAAGGACTGTGGGCAGACAGCGTGGCAGCGGCCACGCGCGGCAGGGCTGGCAGGAGAGCCCCGCACCCGACGTGTCGCAGTCCCCCCCAAGGGTGAAGCGTTACCCCACGCGTCTGTGCTGCTGCTCTTTGCCTTCATCGGGAGCCAACTTTCTGCGGGACCGAGGGCAGCCCGGCCTTCCTGGCTGAAGGAAAGGGGAGAAAATAGGGAACGTGGCACGGGAAGGGTTAATGCAGAAAGATTTTTACCCTGTGGCGTAAACACTACAGAATGCATGTTTGCCTTCATTTGCATATTGAAACATATCCTAAAGGCCCCTCGTTTTGAAAGTTCTGGTTTTTACTCCATCTTCCTATAGAAGGGAGGAAATTATTCATAATTAAAAAGTAATAATAATGTGGAATGAAGGAACCCAGCTGTATAATACCCAGCACAAAAGGGGGAGCGTGGGGAATCTATTTTTAATGGTTTCCACAGCAACGGAGATTTTGTTTACAGTGATTTTCCTCCTGTGCTGTGAGGCTGTTCCCAATTTACATTTATAAGAAGCCCTGGCATAGGAGGTCCATCACTGGAGGGTGCTCTGGGCACTTGGGGAGGATGCTGAGAAGATAAGATGCAGTTGTGGAGAGGCCGGCCAGCGCTCGTGGGATGGGGCATGATGAGCAGGACCCCCGAGAGTCGCGCCCTGACGCGTGGTATCCCTGCTGGGCTGCGCGCGGCTCGGGTGGCTGCGTGGCACAGATAAACGTCTGCGAAAAGACCAGCCCAAGGCTTTCAGATTCGCAGCTGCCTTCGGGAGCTGAACGGTGACCCCGCTGGCACGGGGACCCTGCCTGCCTCCGTCCAGCAGGAGCCGCAGCGCGGTTCCCTCGGGAAGGCTCTGGCTGTGCTGCTGCTGGAGGAGCTGGGAGCTGAGCCCCTGCGGAAAGCGGGGGGACGCTGGCTGTCGGGGGGACGCCTGGGCTGTGCACGGGAGGGCTGTGCCCTGCCACCCCACTCTGCTGGGCGAGGGGGTCCCTCGTGTCTGTGGAGCCAGTCTGTTCACTCTGAACATCCCTGGGGGGGTGGTTTCCCTGCTGTACGTGGGACCTGGGCGCTGGGGCGTCCCCATAGCTGCGGGGTGCTGGGGAGAGGAGGACGGTGCTCGCTGCTCCCCCTGCGCGGCCGCCGTCGCCTGCCCGGCCGGGTCGTGGCTCACCCTGGGCGCAGGTGGTGAAGCCCTGTGCCCGGCTGGGGTCTGCAGCTGGTGCTTCCCTGGGCCCACAGGCTGCTGCAGTGTAAATAATGGAGCAGAGGAGACGCTGATTATTAGAGAGCTCTTTCATCTGGCAGGCACAGGCACAAGAAGATCCAGTAGCTGGAAATTGAAACTCGCCTGATAGGTACAGGTTTTTAACGAGGGCTAATAGACCAATGGAGCAATTTGCTGAGAGCTCATTGCGTTCCTTGGCACTGGGTCTCTCCCTCTGTGGCTCCCGAAAGCAGACATGAAGTAGTTTAACTGCGAGTGTTTCTATTGCTGCAGGAATAGTGCAGCTCCCCGGGCAGAGAGCGCTGGCCGGGGCTAAGTGAGGGCGAAGGAGGTTTATCCGTGGTCCCTCATGAAGTCTGCGGAGGATGCTCTTTCTCTGGGAGGATGGGGAGGTGGACAAGGGCTCTCCTGCTTTTTTAGGTTCCCTCCCATTTTCCCTCTGGGCTGGATGGTGAACAGCTCTCCCTTTCCCAGTGCCCATCCCTGGGCGCTTTAGCTGTGCGTCCCTGGGGATGGTGGCTCAGCTCTGCTTCGGGATGATGACAAACACGCCAGCCCGGGGGACCCTGCGCCAGGACGGGCTTTGGCTCTGCGCTCGCCCTGTGTGACCGAGCATGTGAGGGTGGCCCTTGGAGCAGAGCTCTGCTCCCTCGCCTGGGGTACCCCCAGCATCTGGGTGGATTTTGCTTTAATTACAGACTCATTTTCATTGGTAGAAAGCAGGGTTGGCTCTAAGTAAGTGCTGTGGTCTGAAGCAGCAAATCTGGGCTTAACCACCCCAGGGAAGATGAAGCTCGGGGCTGGGGTAAATGAGGATTGAGGGCTCTTTGGGAGCAGGGAGTGATCCCAGCCGGGCTGCCTGCGGAAGGGTGTTGGCCCCTTCCAGCTGCGTGGTGGAGAGCTGCTGCCCAGAGATCAGCTCCTTTTATGAACCAATAAAAGAAGGTTTTTATCACCTGTTCCAGCTAATTTTCTGTGGTTTGTAATGGCTTTGGGAAGCAGGTAATTGCAGCGATCACATTACATGTGTAGGCATTAAAGGGAATTGAGGGGACTGTTTGTTAATTAGCTGTACTTGTGTGGAACCTGAAACATATTAACCTTCATATAATCCCAAACTATTAGGGATGAAGAAGGGATTTAATGATGGGAGAAGCAGAAAAACAAAAAGCAATTAGGGCTCTTCTTCCCAGCATTGCTGGTGTGTTGGAGCGGGGGGGTGACTGGCAGAGCAGCCCAGCAGGCAGGCTGGGGAGTCTGGGGGGGGGCGGGAGGGCCCTCCTGGGGTCCTGGGGCAGGATGAGTGGGGCCGAGAGCCAGGGGCAGGTGCCAACTCCTCTGGCAGCAGCATCCCCAGGTGGGAAGATGAGCAGGGGGAACAGGGCACCTGTTTAACCTCCTGATGCTGCTGATATCCCCCAGTTTCAGCTTTGCATCATCTGAGCGGTGACTCGGATGCCGCAGAGGCAGGCGCGTGTGCTGGGGAACAGCGATCTCCTCTGCTGTGGGCTTGCCAGGCTCTTCTCGAGCAACTCTGCAAATGCCGAGCTCTGGGCGCTCGCCTGGCTGCGGGTCTGCTGGGCACAGGGCAGCCCGTCGGAGGGCATGGGCAACGGTGGGTGGCCTTGGGCGGCACGTGCGTGGGACAGGGCAGGCTCCAGGCACAGCTTCCCTTTAAAATCCCTGGAGATGCTCTGGGATGCAGCTGGGGAACAGCCCCACGGTGCAGCTGCTGGCTCAGCCCCCTGAGGCCGCGGGGATCTTGCTGGCAATTGCGGATCCCATCGAGCCCCTGGGGGCTGGGGGCCGAAGCACGAGTGGAGGGAGGGTGTGATGGAGACCCCCGGCCTCTGCGAGGGCTGTGCCTCCGGGGCAGCGGGACAGAGCGGTGGCCAGGCTGGGTCAGGGGGCTGGGCTGGGAGAGCCGGGATCTGGAGCTGCAGGAAAGTATAAATAGTGTTTCCATGGCAACTGTTCAACATAAACTCTTTCTTCCCGGATTATGGAGCTAACGATATGCCGATCAGTCCGGGGCTGCTCCCCCCCGTGGCAAAGCCCTTCAGGTGTTGGTTATTTTTCATGCTCCTTCGCAGCAGCGGGCAGTGTTGGCTCCGTGTGCAGGCGCTGTTCTGCGGCGGTGAAACGCGGCGCTGCCGAGCCGGGGTGGGAAGAGCCGCGTTAGCTCCTCTCTCACTTCTGGAAGCCTGGGCTGGAGAACTGGAGGCCGGGCACTGGCTTCTCCGAAGATGTTTGACCTGCCCCTGCTCTGGCTGCACAGAAATGGGACAGAGTTCTTGCCGGGTCCCGCTGCCCGGGCGGGTGCTGGTGGCTCAGTGACTGGGTGCTGGGCCCTGTTGCCCTCGAGGGGTGCGAAGCCCGGAGGGACTCGGGGGTCCCTCGTGCTGCACATCTGGCTGGCAGCCTGCGAACGCGTCCTCCTCCGTTCAACACGTGCAGAGCGGTAGATACGTCTCCCTAGGGAGAGCCCTGGTTTTCCCCATCTGTGCGCAGTAGTAGCACGTGCTGTGACTACCATGACATCTCCTGCCCAAAATTGTCAAAGCCCGGCTGGGCGCATGAAGCCACTAAGACAGCTCCGCTTGCCTGCTGGGAGCCCTGGTGCCTTCACCAGCAATCGTTAATATCCATCAGCACCGTGCAAACAAACTCCTCGCTCCATTTATTCCACCCAGCTCCCGATTTAATTAGGTTTTCCAGTTTTCTGCTTGTCCTGGGCCGATCACTCCTTAAAACAGTGGAGAATTAATTTGCACCTGCTGTCAGAAAGCGTTTCTCCCCAGTTAGAAAAATAATTAAGCCATCATCACACATCAGGGGTAATGAATCACTGCACTCCATTCCCTTCACAGGTTGTTTGTTTCCTTCCACACTGGCAAAGAAGGTGCAAACTAAATGTGAGTAGCTGCCAAGTTATCCCTGTTCCCTCTCTGCCCGACTTCATTCTAGCTCCATGGATTTCCCAGCTAAGCTGGACCATGGCCTTTGGGAAGGATCCTAAGCGGGCAGGCGAGTGAAGCTCCCCAGTAGCCCCAGGGATGAGAGAACCTGGGTTTGCTCCTTCCCGCTGCCCTGGGGGGGGCTGTGCCGAAGGGATGGGCTCTGGCTGCTCACCTCGCATCCCGCCTGCGGCAGCGTCCTGCCGGGGAGGGGAGCTCAGCCCGGGCCTGGGGCTTGCGCCGCTCGGACAAGCGATGCTGTGGTGTCGGCCCGCCGGCCGGGGCGTGCGGTGGCAGGCTGGGGGGGAGCAGCGGCCCCGGCTGTGGTGGTTGAAGTGCGCCTGGGTGACTGTGCAAGACGCAGATCATGCCGTTCGTGTCGTGTGTCAATAGGAACACACCAGTCGGAGTGGCCGTGGAAGTTGGTAGAAGGGAAGGGGGCGATGTGGCAGGAGCGGTGCCCGTGGGGGTTTAGCTGCGCGTTAACCCACAGCGTGGCAGAGCCCAGCGCGACGGGGCCACGGGCACCCCCGGGTCTGTGCGGTGTCTGCGTGGGGCCATCACTGGTGAGCTTACGCTTGATAAAATGTGTTTTAGTTGAGTCTGGACATGCTGTAATGCTGGGGAGGAAGCGATATAATCGATGGGACAGAACATTGTATTTGCATGATAGGACATAATTACTGGCTTGGGTCTAAATGCGCCCCCAGATTTGGGGTCAGGAAGAAATTTTCCTCTAGATCAGATTGGCAGGGGGTTGCTGGAGGCTTTGTCCTTCTCTGAGGTGCAGGTGGGTTCTGCTTATGGTGATCAAATGAGGACTTCAATGAACCTTTTCCAGGACCTGTGTTCCCGTCTCCCTCCCTGTGCTGTGTTGCGCTTGCATTTTTTCACCTTTTACTCCGTGGCGGGAGCTCACTGCACGCTGGGGGGCCCGCGGTGTGTGGGGCGGCCGTGGTGGGATGCTCCTGCACATCCTCTGTGGCCTGTGACGGAGGCAGCGAGGAGACACCACACGCTTGGAGAGATCCCAGCTCTCTGTGCAGGTGCCTCAGGCAGGGGCCGTGTTGTGTTAGCCTCTTCTCTTTGACAGACACGTTTTTATCTCTTCTTGAGAGCAGCCACGTGCACCAGGAGCGCCTGAGCTGGGAGCCGCTGGGCTCAGGGAAGTTGCCTCGCGTTTGGGTAAGGCAGAGATTTCGGAGGATGCAGCACAGACGTCGCCTTTTCCTCCTGTCCCCTTTTCCAGTGCCAGGCTGGCGCTTCCCCCTCTTTGCAGTAAATCGATCTGTCTCTTCGCATATGGGAAGCATTTGGGGAAACGAGGGTGGGATGGTTTCATCCAGGATGGGAATGGGCTGGGAAGGCGGGTGAGCTCTGTGCAGCACCTGAGCTGCTCTGAAGGAAGCTGCTGGGTCCCCAAGGACGGCTCCCTCCTGCTCCTTCCCTCTGCACAGCTCGGGTTAGCAGCACTCCGGGTCTGCAGGGACACTGGTGGGGACAAATGTGCCCGCGAGGGAGGCCAGCAGACTCCTTCCACTTGTAACCGATGTCCCATCTGGTCTCGTGTCATCTGCAATGAATCTTCCCTCTGCGCTGGGATTACTCGAGGAGCTTTCCTAATGGAAATGCTCCTCGCTAGCGGAGTGCCCGAGACGTGGTGCGAGTTGTGTCTTTGTGCTGGAGAAAAGTGCCAGTGGACGCACTGGCCATGCAGCGCCATTAGCTCCTATTCTGTGGGCCCGGTGAATGGGGATGGAACGCCTGCCTTTGCCTTTGCTGATTTGTGCTCACACCTGCTCACATGAAAGCCCAGTGCCCACTTCAGTGCCAGCTGATTAAATTAAAGTCCTAGTGAGTTTGAATAATTTTCCCTGTGAAATGTGGCAGATGGCCTCCATTAGGCGTCTGCTCCCGGCATCTGCCAGGATGTGATCAACCCCTCTTTGGAAAATGCACAAAAGGGAGTGGAAGTGGAGAGACCTGGGAATGGGAGCCCATCCCTTCATCCATGAAGAGGGAATCAAATATTCTCTTTGGAAGCAACCGATGTTCTGGAGGAGCAGCATCCACACGTCACTCCAGCCCCTCTGCGCACTCGCTGCCGTACCCAGCGACGGCAGGAGGAGGAGGGATGGGGCTGCTGTTCCTGGCCCACCAGTCCAGGTCACCCCAAGGGTAAGCAGAGCCCTAAAACTGGGGCGCGTTGTCCCATCCGAGGCTGTGCTGTGCCCTGGTGCCACCAGGCTGGTGCTGCAGAACTGGGTGGGCACCCAGGGTGCCTGCTCCCGCTGCTCAGCCCCCCTCTCCTCTGCCCGGGCGGTCTGAGCAGCTCTCCTGTGCCGGGACAGCCGGGAGCGCTGGCTGCGCTTGGGGCTCCTGCGGCTGTTTGCACTAAACCAGTCCAGCCTCCAGGCCCTGCGCGCAGCCTGCTGCGAATCCTGCGAGCCCTGCTCTGCTCTCGCTCCGCTCTGTGTTGCAGAAGGCGTCTGGCATGTGCGTGATTATCTGACACACAGGCATGTGCGTGTCCCTCCGCGTTGTGATCCCGTTGTAAAGGGTACAGGACACGGGGGGCTGCGTATGCATTGGGGTGTCCCATCTCCAAATGCTCTACCCACGGGACTACAGGGCCTTGAAGGGGGAACGTGCCGCCGATGGACTTCAGTGCTGGGGCCTGTTGGTGACGGNCGGTGCGGGGTGCCCTGCCGGGGTGCCGCTGCCCGCACGGGCTTCGCCTCCTCCCGGGCGGGGTCCTGCCGCCGCTCCCGCGGCGCTGCGGCCCGGCCGCTCGGGGGACACACGCGTGGCCGAGCCCCCCGTGGGCCGGAGCGCGGCAGGCAGCCCCGTGGCACAGAGCTGCTCCCGCTTTCGGGCCGCGCCCGCGNTGTGCGTGTCCCTCCGCGTTGTGATCCCGTTGTAAAGGGTACAGGACACGGGGGGCTGCGTATGCATTGGGGTGTCCCATCTCCAAATGCTCTACCCACGGGGCTACAGGGCCTTGAAGGGGGAACGTGCCGCCGATGGACTTCAGTGCTGGGGCCTGTTGGTGACGGGCAGCGTGCAGCACTGGGAGCAGGCGAGGGGATGCTTGCTTGTGTGACAGAAGGGGACAGATCGCGACCGGAGGGGATGGGCGGTTTCCCCCGGGTGGGTGTTAGCGGCAGCCCCTGCTGCTGCAGCCGGGAGCGGAGGGCTGGGGGGAGCGGCGGCGGCTGCTCCCTCCGGCGGGGCCGCGCTGCCGGCAGGTGGCAGCTGNTGGAGCTCGCTCCGGGCAGCTGCCAGGGAAGCTCACCGGGGACGGGCTGCGGGAGCTGCTGAAGGGGCTCCCCCCTTCCCCCACTCACAGCAGCTTGGGCCGTGCTCCCCCGGCATTGTGGGGGGAAGGCAGATACTCTGCTCAGTTGCTGTTTAAACACAGCGGAAGGTACCAATAAAAACCCATTCCCTGCCCCAGAGACCTTGCAGTAGGATTAGATGCTGTAGCCTGTGTTTGGGAGCAGAAACGGTGCTCGGGAGGAGGAGGAATTGCTGGAGGCTACCCAGGATGCCTGCAGTGGCAGGGAGAAGGCTGCAAGTTGGAGGATAATCCGGGGTAGGAGTCTTGTGCGCTTGCCTGCGTGCACCAAGCATCTGCAGCCGGACGGGGAGGTGAGATGGTCCTTCAAACCATGCAGTGGGGAAGCGCAGCCTGCGCCTCTGCCGTGGGGCCTGGCTGCATCCCTCTGCTCTTGTATTTGTGCCCTTATTATAGATAGGTGTCCTCCTTCACTTGCTAATTTAGCCATTGTTGTGTTCTTTTAATTAAATTAGCATCTTCTAATACATTTTGTCCTGCCATCACAGCTTAATGTCTCTCTCCAGCTGCAGGGAGCTCAAAGCTCCTCCAGGGCCCATGGTGTGTGTGCACAGCCCCGCTGGCGTGGGGGTGCTCAGGTGAGCTGGCACTGGCCAGAGTGCAGGATGTGCCCCTTTCTGGGGTGCTGGGGCTGGGTCCCATCTGTTACCTCCTGCAGGTCCCAGGGGTCTGTCAGGAGGGGGAGCACAGGGAGCTCCGTCCTCACCAGGTAACTGATGTCCCTGGTAGGAGGGGAAGGGGATGGAGCCATCCCTCGAGGCGCCAGGGCTTGCACGCTCCAGGGCTGGGCAGCTCCGGGCAGCCTCAGTGCTTGTCTGCTGCCTGCAAGTTGTCAGGATCTGCCTGTCCTCTGCCAGACACGCTGCCCACCGCTGTGGTCTGACAGGCTAGCACATCTCCTGCCCCTCTGCGCCCCCCGCCTGGCTGCTCCCCTTGGAGTCGTGGCCCAGGCACCGTCTGGGCGCAGGCAGGATGGTCAGCACCAGTGGTCCGCACTGCGGGCACTGCTGCATCCTCTGCCAGGTTCAGGCAGGCGCTGTGCGCCCTGTAATGGATGCACCAGCCTCTCTATTAACATTTTCACACCGGTCAATTCTCTTCCTTAAGTGACCTTTAAGTGTGATGCCTGAGTGATAACTGGCCAGCGGTGAATCAGGGCCGTGGCAGGACGAGTCTCCGTCCTGCTGGGCTCCCGTCGGTGGGCTCCAGCCCTGCCGCCGCAGCTCGGGGGCTGGCACGCTCCAGCGGGCTGGGGAGCACACGGGCGCTGCAGGTCCGGGTGCCCGGGGCAGGCGGGCAGCGACGGTGCTGCTGAAGAGGCACCAGGCGCTCGCGTCCGCACGGTTTCCTGCTGTGGGGGGGTGCTGCGGCTGCCCCCAGCTCGTGGGTGGGCTCCCCCAGGTCCCCTCTCTCTGCTGCTGCCGGCAGAGCGTGGTGTGGCGGGGCTGGCCTCGCTGCTGGCTGTCCCCAGGGCTCCGGCTCCTGGTTTGGGGTGACGGCGAGGGTGTTTCAGGCTGTCAGCCCTTCTGGTCTCTGAGGGGTGTTACAGCAGCGCTAGCATGGGTGCTGTGGGTGGGATGGTGCCGATGCAGCCCTTCCACCAGGCCTGTTGTGGCGGCATCCCGACGAGGAGAGGGGCTGGTCCATCCCCAGCGTGGAGGCGGGGGTCCGGCCGTGCCGCAGTGAGGGGCTGCGGGCGTTACTTAACCTTGCACGTTTGCTCCAGTTGTTTCCTGGCTCGGTGAGGGGGGGCAGGCGGAGGAGGGCTCCCGTGGTCACCCTGCCTTGCTGAAACACTGCAAAACACCTCAATTGTTAGTCGGGGCTTGTCAGCTGTATCGCAGGAGCACCGGATAAAGTGTTCCAGTGAAGAAGATAATTGAAAATCAAAAAAGACTTTGTTAATTTGATTAGGCAGAGCCGTAGTTGAATTGTTCTTCATCAAAAGAGATTTAATTTTGACATGCAATTAAATCCTCTGCTGTACTGGTGCCCTGCGTGTTCCCAGCAATAGGGCAGGGTAGGCGGGGGGCTTTGCAGGACAGCAGAGGGATGAGACGTGCTGGGGGGGCGGAGGGGAAGAGGAGTAAGGAGAGGGCGAGTGCCTGACGGCGTGACGGGAGCACAGAGGCGAGGAGGGTCTGTTGCAGCAAACACCACTCATTGAGCACCGGCTTTGAGTTGTGGTTTAACTGCTTTAACTAATTGCATCAATGCAGAAGGCAGCTCTGCACCTGCTCAGTCCCCTTGCCCCGCCAGCCCAGATCTCCTGGGGGTAAAGCCCTGACCTACAGGGCTGCGATTGTTTGAAAAGAGTCTTGGCCGGTGGCTGGCCTTGGTGCAGTGGCCAGAGCAGGTTTGCTGCGGGATTGGCACCCTCTGGCCGGGCAGGAGCTCCCTCCCGCTGCTGGGAGCCGGGGCGGGCAGCGCTGGCATTGGGGTCCCCGCAAGCTCCAGCCGTTCTTCTCAGCGGGCTCCCCGCACTGATAAGGCAGAGGATTATCGCTGCTGCTGAGCTGAGGTGCCGTAATCCCTCCCCACTGCGCTGGCGGGGGTGGTGGCTGGGTGGAAATCCCACAGTCGGGGTTGTGGATTTAGAGCTGGTGGTGAGAGAGGAGCTCAGTGGGATGTGACAGAGCTTTAAAACGTGCAAAAAAATGCCTGTGTGCCTCCTCAGATGGGAGCGGAGAAAGGCCCTCGCAGTGAGAAGAGGGCTAGGGGGAATCGCGGGAGGTCTGTGCTGCGGCCGTGGCATCGCACACCGTTCACCCGGTGTGGGTGAGGAGTCTGGGACTCGGCCGGTGCTGCAGCTCGCCGGGGCTGGGCTCTGGCTGGGGCCCTTCTGCCTTCGTAGCGCGGCAGGCGGTGCTGCTGGCAGGGCTGGGTCCTGACTCTGCTCGGTTCGATGCAGGGTGCCCGCTGAGCCGAACCCCGTCCTTTCCCCCCCCGGGTTCACGTCAGCCTCGCTGGGAGCCCACCAGCCCCCGCAGCGCTCGACGGCACCCTCGCGGGGGGAGGTCATAGAATCATAGAATCATTAAGGTTGGAAAAGACCTCTAAGGTCATCGAGTCCAACCATCAACCCAACACCCCCTATGCCTACTAAACCATGTCCTTGAGCACCTCATCTATACGTCTTTTAAATACCTCCAGGGATGGTGATTCCACCACTTCCCTGGGCAGCCTGTTCCAAGGCCTGAAGGTCTTGTTCCAAGGTCTCCGAGGTCTTGGCGTTGGCAAAGCCCGCGGTGCCATGAGCTGCCCGCGCACCCTGCCTCTCCCTGGGCTCAGCACCGGCGGTGAGGCTGGGAGTGCTTGGCACCGGGGGATTTCGGCTGCTCTGATCTAATTCTTCATAGACTGGATGGAGCCGTGGGGAGATTTTCTATTACAGCCTTGCTCTTCCACTTGCCAGCCCAGAAGAGCCACTCTGAGAGGTGATGGACTTGGCCACGCAGGAGGCTTTTTAATTCCTGTGCTCGCTGTGCCGATGGGCTGCCCGTGGTGCCTGGCAGAGCTCTGCGCTGGTGCCCGGGGCGCGCAGGGCGGCCACGGGGCCTTTGCCGTTGCTCCCGGGCAGTGAAGGTCTCCTTCCCCAGGAGGGCTGGCACCCCTTGTCTCCCCAGGGCTGCGCAGGTGAATCGGGTGTTGATCTATCTCTTCCCTCTCACTCGGTTCCCCGGGGCTCTCCTCCGGCCCCTGCACCAAGGTGGACGGCTTGAGCAGCGGCAGAGGTGTGACAGCGTGACCCTCCTGTGCTGCCTGGCTGCTCGAGCCAGAGCTGACAAATCTCACGCTCAGGCTGTTCTAATTGCCTTTAAAACGCTAACCAAGAGCCGGAGGCACCATGCGAGGGCAAGAAAACACCGCTGCCCGCAGCAGCCAGGGTGCCTCTGCCCGCTGGAGACGTCGGGGAGGATGAGAGCGATCCGCCCGCTGTGGGGGGACGCGGTGAGCCCGCGCTGCGGGACGGCCCCAGGGAGACCCGGGACGTGCTGCGGCACGGGGCGCTGGGAGCGCCGGTGGGCCCCCGGCACGCGGGCTCCGGCAGCACAAGGCAGCCGAGCACTGTACGCCCGCGCTTAAAAGCAGTGCTAGGGGCTTGCGTGCAAACAGGACTCGGGTGTTTCTGCGAGGCCGGGAGGGACAGCAGTGAAAACCTGTGCTGCGTTTGCATGCGTTTGCATCCCCGTCCCAAAGAGCCGTGGCCCCGATTTGGGGAGGGGGAGGTCCTGAAGTGGCTACAGAGCCGATGCCACAACTGGATAACGTACCACGGCATCATCTTTGCCCTGAGCTGCAGGGTCCCGTGGCGGGTGCTGCACCCGCTCGGGTGGGTGCTGGGCCCCGCAGACCCAGCAGCACCAGGGCAGGAGGGTCAAGGGGAGAGGCGGACACCCCTCATCCCAGCCCCAGGGCCGGCAGCGTGCAGGCAGAGAGCGGGTTCAAAACAGGCACCTGCAGCTGCCCGCGGTTTGGGTGCAGCAGCCCCTGCGAGCTCGGTGCAGTGTTTACCACTTCCATCTTGGCTTATTGCCTTATTTGTTCTCCTCTAATTGAGCAAATGTGCTGTAGGCAGTGAAGCTAGGCCAGCATTGACTTTATTAGGGGAAAGCATCAATACAACGCTGCATGTTAGGAGGCTTAGTCTAACACTGTCAGACTACTGGAGTTTTAAAGTTGCGCTTTATTCATGATGTTTTGATTTCTCTTGCTCTGGGGACTCCGACTTTGATAGATGGTGATGCGGTACCAGAACAATATGATATACAAGAGCAGCTTGCTTCCAAAACAGGCATTTGCCACGAGAGCCCAACGTTTCCTTGAATTTTTTTAGAGTGAAAAACGATGGCATAAAGAAATCTTAAGCTTTGCGCAGTTCAATCATCCAGAATTAGCAACCAGAAAGTTGATTTTACTGCTGACTGGTAGGCTGTTAGAGGTAGTTACGCCAAGCTAATTCCTGGGTTCATTTTGCTGCGTTTTGCTGCTGCAGCGGCACTGGCAGGAGCTGTTTTCACTCCAGAAGTTGGAGTTTCTGGCTGCCAGTTACCGAATTCTTCCTTTGCAAGCGAGCACCCGCTCTGCTGCCGTGTTGCTGCTGCTGCTCCAGCCCGTGGTCCCTTTGTGCCCCCCCCGCTTTCCTGCTCCTCCTCGCACTTGTGAATTTTGCAGGCCTGAGAGCAGGTAGAAATTGCAGGCGTAGACCCTGCGTGTACCTGCTAATCCCCATTGTCAGGGCACCGAAGAGCTATCTGTCCCTTTGAATCTGTTTCTTGAGGATGTGTTATCAAATGCGCCGGTGATACACGTCACAGGATATATTTTCTGTTAACACATTTCTCATGTGTGACCGTGCTGGAGTTGTCGGTTGGGTGCTCATTGTCTCAGCACTAAGTACAACCCATTTATCTGCTTTTCGTGTGGATGCCATAGGGGCTTCTCTCAGAGCTCCCCTGGAATTAAGTATGAATTAAGTGTACCGTTAAAATAAAGTGTTATCACAGCCATTTAATGAGTTTGAGTCTCTAACAGCTTCATTTTCCCGTGTTTGATGGCCATGCCCCTTCTTACTTCATTTGCTTCTCATAGGTTGCTATTGAGGGGCACTTGTGTTACTTAAGCGCAAGCGGCGTCTTCCCAGCCCCTGTGCCGGGCTCTGCCGCCTTGCGTCGGGTGTAAACAGCGTCGGGCAGCCGGGGAGCCGATCTCTGCTCCCTGGGGATGTCCCAGCCATGGAGGCTGCCCAGCCCCGGCTCTGCCACCTCTGTGGCAGGTCTGGCTCGGGGTGAGCTGGCCATGTGCCGCGCAGCCCAGCTTTTGGTGAAAACGGGGGTGGGGGGGGGAGCGCTGGTGCACTGCCCGCTTTATACGTACCAGAAGGGATGCGACGTGTAATCGGCTGCCCTGCTGCAGGATGGGACCCTCTCGCACAGAGGGGCTGGGGAGGTGGGAGCGCAGGGGCTGGGCTGTGCCCTGGCGCTTTGCAGCCCCAGTGTTTTCTTGACTCACTCCCTAACTTTACGGGGAGGAGCGCGGGAGAAGCCGTGGCCGCTGTGTGCGTGGTGGTGCGTAGCGCCGGAGCTTCGGGCGGGCAGGGGCTTGGTGGAGTGCGGGACCCGTGGGCACCCGCTGCCTCCCACCCTGATCGGGCGGCTCGCCGGCCACAGGAAGGTGGGAGGTTTCTGAGTGTTAGAGTTGTAGAACACTTTTTTTTTTGTATGTGTCAAAACAGCATTTTTCCACAGCCTTGTTCATGGAAATGTTTGAACCGTTCTTGCTAAAACTTCCCTCAAAATTTCAGCCTGAGGCAGACACTCAATATGGGAAACATCAGAGGGAAATGACTTGCGTTGCACAAAGACACAGGCAAGTGATAATAGGGCCTTTTAAAGTGTTGGGGAATCGCTGAATGGTGGCACCGCAATCTATAAAGCCTTGTAGCAGCCTGGAGATAAACGGGCTGTCTGCATCCCTGGCATCTTCCCAGGCTTCAGCAGAGTCCCTGCGGCGGGTTTGGCCCTTGGAGACACAGCACCGACCTCCCAGGTGACATCCACGCGGGCTGGAAATCTTCCTTGCCCCTCGCTGGGTGACCCCGGGTGCAGCGGAGCATTCGCAGCCTCAGCAGAGCTCGTTCCTGGCCTGATCCGGCGCCCGCAGCACCTTCCAGCGGTGCTTTCCCCGCTCTCCCGGCCGAGGCTGCTGCCTGCCGCGCCGGGGGTCCCGCGGGGCTGGACCGGGATGCTGGGGGGTCTCTCTGAGCAGCCGGTCCTGCCCCGCTGCTCGGGGCTGCGGCCCCCCGCGGGGGTGCTTGGCCAGGCGGCGATGCCTCCGGCGAGCGCGGTGGCGGGAGCCCTTTGCCAAACACCCCGTGCTGGCGGTGGCGGAGGAGAAGCTGCTCTGGAGGTGCCGCGGCCGCTGCCCCGGCTGGGCTCTGGGAGCCGTGTAAATACGCGGTAGGCAGTGCACGTTAGGCGGGGGCGGCTGTATTATTTACAGAGAGGCTTGGGGAGCCTCTGAGGAGAGCCGGCACAACTTGCATATTAAAACAGAAATTGCAATTAACAAAAAAGGGCATTTTTATAACATTTTTATTGAAGTCTTAATGAACAAATAAAGAAGCAGAGAAATCTGCGTATGCATTTGTGAGATATAAAACTGACTGAATCAAGATGAAGCAGCAAGAAGCCTTGGCTTCTCTCATTTTCTGCTAGATAAGTAAAACAAAACTGCAAAGATGGGAGAGGAGAGGGGAAGAAAACTAGTGTGTGATCCGGGAACTGGGAGGCCGCAGTATGTGGTTCCTGTGAACCCAGTAAGATGCAGGAGGTTGGCTAAGCAGAGCTGGCTGTTGTCTTCCCTCCCCGAGCTGCGCCGAGGGTATTTGGAAAGATTTCTGAAAGCATATTGGAAAAGAAATTGGAAGCTGAAAAAAAGGTAGAAAAGCAGGGATTTGAACCCAGAATCTGTACAGGCAGCAGGTGCTGCACTGCCTGCGGGGCTGGGGGCTTGCTCTGCTCCGGAGAGGGGAGGGGGTGCCTGGCAGAGGCTGTGGGCGAGCTGGGGGCTGGTTAGGAGGCGGCGGGTGGGATGACCACCACTGCTGGATCCCCCAGGTAGGAGAGGTGGTGCAGAGCCCCGTCGGAGGAGCCTGCAGCAGGAATGGTGCTGGTGGAGGGGAGGAGGAGCGGGGCAGCCCCCGGGCATGGCGGTGCTGTGCGGTGGTGCTGGGGCTGGCCCCGCGCAGGGAAGGTGGGGGGCTCTGTTCAGAGCACGGGCAGGAGTTTTGGGCATCACCCCAAGATCTGCATTTGGACACCAAGCGCTGGCTTTGTCTTTGTGTCACGACGAGCCCCTGGATCCCACACGCTGGGTTTGGGGGTGCTGAGCGGGCAGGGAGAAGGGGGCAGGTGGGGTCTGGAAGGCCAGCGGGATGTCTCCAAATATTACGGGCTACAGAAGCGCCTGTGTTAAGAGGAGCTTATCTGGTACTGAGGGCGATGAGGCGCATCAATCAGCGTCAGAGAGATGTATTGACAAACGAGTCAGCGTATAGACTGAGCAAAGCCGCGGCGCGCGCCGGGCTGCTGATGGCGGAGCGCGACGGAGCGGGAGAGCCGCTGCCGAGACCAAGCGGGGAGGTTGGAGCAGCAGCCACCCCCCGTGATGGACGGAGCCGCCGCACTAGTCCCTGCGCCCGCTCCCTGCCTGTCCGGGGAGCGGGGATCCGCGTTGCTTTGGAAAATGCTCGGTAGCCTTTCCGTGTCTCGGGCATCATGTGCAGCCGGTTCCCTCTCCTCCCTTCCCAGTTTCCCAGAGCACAGCAGACCTTCTCTTCCTTTTCCCAGAGCCTCCAGCAGACCCTGGAGCAAGCACCTCCAGTGGGACTTCTGCAAAATACTCCCCAGAATGATTTATGATACTCCTTCAGCTAATTTTTAACTCTGATTGCTTCTCCTTCTCTTCAGTAGAATTTAACTAGTTTGCCTGGAATATTAATAATTAAACATCGAGGAATTATATCCCAAGCAGTCTTTTCAGATGAACGTTTGTGATTGTTTTAAAGCGCACAGCGCCGGGTTTTAGTGGCTCTTTGATAGAATTTTGCTTCTTTTAAACTGCTGACACCAGTAACCCTATAAATTAGCAGATGATGGAGGGAAATCTCCTGGCTCCTTCTGTTGGTTTTTATAGTTTGATTTGTTAATAGGAGTTTTGGGTCACAGCCAGGAATTCCTTAACCGGCGAAGGGAAGGGTTTGTCCCACGGTGCGGCGGCGACCACCTGGCTCTGCCGCGCTGCGCCACGTGCTGCACCGGGCTGCACGTGTGCAGGGGCCGGCACCGGCCCTCAGCCGCGTGTGCGCGCAGGGATGCGTGCCGGTGCCGGCCGCGTGCACGCGTGCGTGTCTGCCCACCGCTGCGTCCCTGCGAGGGGAGGTATCCGTGGGCATGTGGCGCTGAGCGGGTGGGAGGGTGTAAAGGCACCTCAGCTTTGAAGGTACACGGTGACCGCTTCTCTGTGCAGCCAGACAGCCTTGGTGGGATGCTTTGCAAGTGCGTTCCCCAGGGAGCGGGTGGGCAGGGCAGCAGGGAGAGGCTCAGCTGGAGGTGGGCAGGGGTCCTGCCACGCCGGGGGTGCTGGGCAGGTCGCAGAGGCTGTGGCCTGTTGCTGGCGTTTGCTGCGACTGTTTGCGACAAACCCTGCTGCAAAGGAGGATTCTGCCTCCTTTCGCTTAATGCTGCTGAACTACCCACAGCAGCTCGTGCTGCCGGCGCGAGGCGATGGCTTCTCGGGCATGATTTGTCTTGTTATCTGCAGAGCGGGTATAAAATGTTGCTGGCACGGCGTGCGTGTGGTGGTATTCACCGTCCCCAGGCATGTGGCAGGGAGGACAGAACCCCGCTGCCTGCCTGCCGGTCAACGGAGTCGCTCGTGAACTCGAGGCATTGCCCAAGCACGGGGAAATGGCAGCAGCCAGCTTGCAGGTTTAATTGCTCCACTCGCGAGCGTGTGCCTGTCGTCCCTGCCTGCAGCCAGGAGCAGGCAGGGCAGCTGCAATCCAGGAAATCCTCTTTTCTAACGCTGAACACGTGTTTCTGAGAGCGTGGCTGAGGCAACGTGTGTTTCTTGCCTCCCGGGTGGAGATGCTGTCACAGGAAAGGAGCTCATTGCACCTCTTGATTTTTGCTTTGAGCCTGGGGAGCACCCGGCGCTGGGTGCAGAGCGCCCGGGGAGGCTCCCAAAGTGGGGGGGGGATGTGTGCGGAGGTGCCGTGGGGAGGGGTCTGGGCTCCGCAGCAGCAAGGGGGAAGCTGACCAGCGTGGTCTGGGCTCCAGACAGCAGCTTTTCCAGTGGTGGGGCGGCTTCAGCCCTGCCCAGCCTGTCCTGCATCCCTCCCGCCCGCGGGACGGCTGCTGGAGGGGCTCCGGGAGGGGCTGTGGGCGCTCGGGGTCCCGCTCCCACGCTGTCCCTCAGGGCCAAGGGCTGTGCCTGCCATCCCGCTCCCACCCCTTGCCAGAGAGCTGAAGTTTCATTTATTCTGAAGGGAAAAGAATTCACATCTCCCCGACCAACGCGAACCTAAATACAAATAAATTTTTCTCAAAGTGCAGTCATTGGAGAAAACTAAAGGCCGTTAGTCAGGCTGACATCAGAGGAGCTGCATTCACTCTGACAAGCAGCGAAGGCTTATGTTTTATTCACCAGGCCTGAAAAATACCTTCCCGAAGAGGGGGCCCATAAATAAACCAGTGTGATGAATATTACACAGGATAAAAACTGATAAAGCAAGGGCCCTAAACACGAGATGCACAGCGAGGTTAGAAAAGCACATGGTTTCCATTACATCTAATCCTGCGTGATGGGCTGGGGAGGTGAGCGGCAGGGTGGGAAGGGAAAGCCACCCGTGGGGATGCTTCTGGCCCCTGGGGAGAGGTGGCACGGGCAGGGCTGGGAGCATCTCTGCAGCCCCTGGCCTGGGGCAGAGGGAAGGGGTCGAGGGGCTGCAGAGATGCTCCCAGCCCTGCCTGGGATGCCTTCAAAGCGGGGTCCCGGCTGCGGCCGTCCGTAGCACTGGGGGAGTGGGGCGGTGGATGTGATCTATAACCTGGAGCGCTTTTCCTGGCTGTGAAGTGTCTGTGGTTCTTTGGGATCTCCCCTGCGGGGTTTCCTGCAGTCTCCCTGCCCCTAAAAGCCCCGTCTTTTGCAGTTCCCGCGGGGCCGTGTCAGGACGCTGGGGCTCGGGGCTGAGCGGGGGGTAGCTGCGGGCAAGCCCCTCGTGCGCCGTCTTTCCTCCCCATCGCTTCTCTGCCTGTGGGTTTGCCAGGGCCCCAGTGCCAGCAGCAGAGCCGCCGGGCTGTCCCCACGGCCGTGGCCCGACGTCACCGACCTGCCCGGGGTCCGGACAGCAGAGGTGGGCTCAGCCCCGCAGCCCTGACCTTGCTGAAGGCAGCCGGGGGGTGCGCAGGCGTGAAGAGAGGAGTTTGGGGTGCCACTGGCAGCGGAGGGGCATCTCCTGCCATTGCATCTCTCGGCATGAAATACCTCTCAAATATATTGGTTTTGAGAACAAATAGCAAATTATGAAAGCTGTGATTGTAAAGAGTGTCTTCAAAGATGATGTTTCCATGTTTTGGAGAGTTATTTAAAGGTGTCTTCCCTTCTGCAGCCTCTTCCTTGCTTTCCGCAGACACGTGCTCGGGGTTATCGCAGTGTTCCTTCGGGAGGGCACCCCGGGGTGCAGTGCCCCCGGTGACGCCTGTCGGGGTGCCCCGGCCCCGCCGGCGCGGGAGGACAGTCCCCGTCCCCGTGCGGTGGTTTCCCTCGTACCCCCCCGTCTGGGGGTCGGGGCAGCAGCGCTTCGGGGGGAAGCCCTTTGTCCGGGTCACGCACGGCCGGGGCCACGGCACCTTCCCTGCCGCGGAGCCCGGCTCCTGCTGCCCACGTGCTTCTCCGAGAGTTGCCGGAGCGCTGGCGTGTCCCCCGGGGGGACCAGCCGCTCCGTCCCTGCCCTGGCACAGGGACAGGCAGTGGTGGGGTCTGCGGTGCCCGGGGGTTGGGTGGTCGCCCCACGTGCCCACCCTTAAACTGGCGTGGGCTGCGTGAGGCTGCAGAAACACAGCGCAGAGTAAATGTTTAATAAACAAAGCTCTCTGCCGGATTTGGGGGGGGTGGAGTGTCAGAAGAGGTGTTGCGATGGGTATTAATGCCGTTTGGAAATGCCATCGCAGAGTTGTCATTCCACCTCCCCACAATCTCTCTGAAATTCTCCGCAGTCCAGTAAGGGAAGTGTCGCGGTGCTTTGCCCGGGGAACGCCGGGGGCTCGGGGCGGCCGTGCAGCCTGCACCCCTCGCCCTGCCCGGCCCCCGTTGGTGGGGGGCTCAGCGGCAGCGCTGGGGGTGGGGGGCTCAGCGGCGGGCGGCTGCTCCTGCCCGGCCTCTGCGAGGAAGCGGTGGTGAAAGACAGCGTTCTCTTGGGGAAAACGCTGCTTCGACTGTGGGTGCAAGCCTTGAGCGAGGAGGAGGAGGAGGAAGAGAGCTGTGTGGGTGCAGCAGCGGCCGGCGGAGCGGGAGGAGGAAAGGAAGCGGTGTCAGTGGTCCTTGGAGCACCGGCGGGTCAGGGTTAGTGCCGGCTGCCCTGGCCCTGGGGCTGGGGGGGGTGCTGGGGTGCTCAGCTCCTCCCGTGGCCCCCCGCCTCCTCCGGGGGGGCAGGGTCAGGCCCCCTCTGTGCCGGTGGGCAGTCGGAGTCCGGGGGCAGCCGGGGCTGCTTTGCGGAGGGCGGGCGGCGGTGGCGAGGCTCACGCAGAGCTCGCTGCGCAGCGCCGGGCTCCCGCTGGCTTCATCTGCCTTTAACTTTCGGGAATGTTTGCTTTTCCTTCTCTCCACCCAATTTAAGAAAAACAAAAGCAAAGCGCCCTGGGAAGCGACTGCCAGGCTGCGGCTTTGTGGAGATCCCTCCGTGTCTCTGAACAGCAGGCCGCAGACAACACGAGAAGCGTTTCATTCAAAAGCCGCACGTTCAAAGGCTGCAGAAGGGGAAGTTTGCACAGATTTATGTGCCGTAATCCCATATTTGGCAGATTCTATGTAAACTGTGGGCAAACCTCCTTTTAAAAGTACCTCTGCTCTTCCTTGGGTTTCCAAGGCTGGACCCCGAGGGGAGCGGGAGCAGCCCCCTGCCCCGCACCTCCCCACCGAGCGGGAGGCAGGGACCTTGAAATACGAGCACTTAGCTTTTTATTACACCATTTAATTGCTGCCTGACAGTCTAATCCACCATTAAAAACACCAAAGCTCAGGGGAATTCACCATTGTTATTCAACGTGTATCTCTCTTCTCCTCGCCTCTGCCGCTCAGAGATCCCATCTGCCGCCGCCTTCCACCCGACTCGCTCCCGGGACGCGCTGGCCGGTGCTGAGCGTGCGGCTGCTGCGCGCTTGGTCTTGCAGGTGGAGACCTCTTCTCGGTGGAAGCGGTGGGTGCCAGTGAGGGAAAACCCGGGGGGGCTGCGGTGCCATCCTCTGCAGCTGGCACGGGCCCCTGGGCAGCAGGAGAGAGGGCTGGGGCTGCCGAAGCGAAGCTGTGCAGGTGTCCGGGAACCGCGGTGCTTACAGGCAGCAGAACCGGTACGGAATCGCCTGCGGGGGCTTGCTGGCGAGCCGCCTCCTCCCGGCCCGCGGGGCTGCAGGGCCGGTGCTTGCCATTCCCGGGAGCGCGTGTGGTGGAGCGTGTGCGCGGGAAGCGCTGGAGCCGGCTGCGGGGCGCAGGGGGGTTCCTCCCCTGGGGCCGCCTGCGTCAGGACCCGTCTCTGTCCCCGGGGGCGTGCTGTCCGCGGGAGGACGCGCCAGCCTCCCCCGTGCCGTGGGCATCCTCTGCGAGCCGCAGGGCAGGTGGGGGGGCACTGTCAGGTCCCGGTTTTCCGCCGAGCGGGGCTGTGGGTGGCTCTCCTCCACGGTCCCGGGGACGGCGCTGACTCGGTGCTCACCAGCTCCGCTGGAACGGAAGGCTTGGCCTTTCTCGCTGTGTCTTGGAACAGGAGCTGAAAGCAACCCGAAAGGTGGCGAGCTGTTTCCCCACCCCCCCTCCCCACCCACGGCTCCTGGTGGAGAGCTGCTCTGCAGATGCAAAAACCAGTTTGGGAAATCGCTTTTCATGTTGGATATGGGTTTTGCAAAGCTTTTTTCTTCTGAGCTGCAGCCCTCTGTGCTGGGCTGCGTGCCCGGGTGGGCGCTGGGGTGCGGAGGAGGCACGTGCTGCCGTGCTCACGTATCCCATCTGCACCGTTCTCGCCGGGGCTGGATTCTCCAAAGGGGTGCAGGGCCTGACCGCGTGCTCCGGACCTCGTCTTTGCCCGTCACCGGGAGCAGGAGCAGAGCATCCCTCCCTCCGTGGGACCCCGCTGCCTTCCCAGCCGCTCCCCACCAGCAGTGGGGGGGGCCAGTCAGGAGAGATGGGCTTGGCCGCTTCTCTAAGCGGTTCTTGGTCACGGTCTCCTAAGTAATGATTTGTCTTTTTTTCAACTTCTGTTGTGTAAAAAATAATGGTCTTGGCTGCCATGCAGGATGCGTTGGTTGGGGAGCTCCTGGCTGCCAAGGGACGTGGGGAAGTGCGGCTCCTGTGCCCCCCCAGCTGCAGCAGGAGCCCCCCCAACAGACCTGTCGTGGCGGGGGAGCAGCCCAGGAGGGCCAGCTGCAAAGCCCCTGCAGACTGTGTGACCATGGTTGTCCGAAATTACTGGTTTCTTCCCCTGGGGCTCCTCTGCATTCGCGTACCGGGGCTGGTTCCCTGGCCCCCTTCCTCGTGCTGTCCCCAGTTAAAGCAGAAGGTGACCATGGACGCTGCTGCCGGGGGGCCCCAGGCGCTCTGCAAGTTGCAGCCGGGACCCCTCGAGCCAGGGATGTCGCATGGTACCCGTGTCTCCGCTTGGCTCCCAAAGCCTGGTCCTGCTCGCGCGCTGTGGGGAGGGGGTGCTGTGCCGGCCGGGCTCGTGGCAGAGGGGAGCCGCGGCGCTGTGTTGGCTGAGCTGCCGCTGCCGTGCTCCGTGTGCTGCCAGCTCCTGCTCATTGCCACATCTGCGGGACGGATCAGCCCCGCCAGCGCTTGCAGCCTGGAGGGGTCTGCACAGCCCTTTCTGGCAAAGCGAAGCCAACGCCGCTGTCCCCGTCACGGGTGGATGAGTGGGGCCCTGAGGAGCCCCGGCGGTTTGCCCACGGCCACTTGAGCATGTGTCAGCGGGGACCCCCGGTCCTCGGTGCCGTGCTCCGGCAGCACAGCCCCCTGCTCCGCGCTGCACGGGGTCCCCGGGCTGCCCTCCCCTGCCCACCGCCAGCACTGTATTAAAAAAACATAATTGATTTTCCTGCCTGCCAGCGCTTAACCTGGACTTCCCGCTGCAGCAGCAGAGGGCCCCGATTACAATATCTCTGAAGAGGCCAGTGAGTTATAGTAATGGACACTCTTCTAGCTGTCTGTGCCGCTCATAAATCTATCCCCTCCTGAAAGTGCAGATGGTCCATAATCGTCCATCATCCCGAGCTGAGCGCCGGGCAGCGCCGGGGTGGGTTTCTCCTCTGAGGCTGCTTTTTCTGCAAGCTAAACGGAACTGCGATGCGGTGCGAGCTCTCTCCGTAATGGAGTGCGAGGAGCCCTGCCGTCAGCCGTGATTTAGGAGGGAATGAACAATAAATATCCTGGAGGCTGGGGCTGGGAGCAGCCGCCGGAGGGGAAGGCAGCAGGGCCAGGGGTGTACTTAAGCACAGCCCTCTTTGCTCTGGCGAGCGTGGCGTGACCCCGGTGAGGTGGGGGCTCGGGGCAGCTTTCCAAAGGCTGCTGCCCCACTCTGCTCTCCGCACCGGTGCGAGGGGCATGAGCATCGGTTGAAATCCCAGCTGCTGCGTGGTACCTGTGGCCCTGGCTGCTTTGTGGCTCCGCCTGGGAAGGACGCCAGCTCCCGGCAGCCGGCAGCGGCATCCGGGCGCTCCCGAGGCGCTGGCAGGCAGGAGGGACCGGTGTGCCGGCACAGCCCTGCTGCAGGCAGCAGCCGGGGAGCACGGCAAGGAGCTGCCTCGCTGTGCCTCGTCCCTGCTCCTGCTGTTGCGGGTCTGTGCGCTTGGCTGCTGCGAGGTGCAGCACGCTGTGCTGTGCTCTTCCCTGCGGCAGTGCCACGGTGCCGGTGTTCCCTCTCTGCCTGGGACGAGCTGCGCTGAGCAAAAAGCTGCTGCTTCCAAACAGGCAACCGAGAGCCTGTGCGTAGGCTGGGCAGGGCAGGCAGAGCTCCTCGCTCCTCCACGCGTGGCAGAGCCTGTGGCACGTTACCGGTGTCTCTGGTGACGTCCTTCCCTGTGTTTCGACGGGCCGTGGGTGCTGCTGTGCCTGAGCCCCCGCCTCGCGCCCGTGGGCACCTGCGTGCTTGCGACCGTCCTCAGCCCGGCGGCTCAGGCTCTGTCCCGTGGCGGTGGTCTCTGCCTGGGGGTGCGGGAGTCGGCCCCTCCTGAGCCGTGGGCTGGCAGAGCCCTGTTAGCACACACTCCCAAAACTTGGTCTGGTGAGGCTGTGCTTGAGGCTGGGCCAGACCTGCCCCGGGGTGCCCCTGCCCTCGCTGCCGGGTGTTCAGCCTCTCGGGGCAGGGCCTCGGCGGTGGTGCCATCAGGCAGGAGCCTGGTGGGATTTTGTTGCTCCAGCAGCCCTGGCTGGTGCCCGCGGTGCCGGCAGGATCCTCAGCAGCCGGCTCCCCACGTCGGAGCAGGTCCCCAGTGCTTCCCTGGGGACTTGTCCTCCCTTCACCCCGTTGCTGCCCACGAGCACAGGCTGCCTTGCCCGGCGCCCGAGATCTCTGTCCCCAGGTCCCTGGGGCTACTTGCTGGCTCCGGCCCCTGCCTGTCGATGCCGTCCCTGCTGCGCCGCCCGGGCTCTGCCCCCTCCCCACGGGAGACCTGCATCGACATATCGATGCTGACGGCCACGGCGCGGGGAGCCGGCGATACCCAGCTGTGGTGCTAAATGTCTGTATCGACTCTCCCGCCGGAGTCGATTCCGGCTTGGTTACGGTGATTTTATTTGGTATTTAACATCTGAAACGTGCGTGTCTGTTCCCGTGAGTGCCGGTGGACTGCGGTATGCTCGCCTGGAGCCGGGCTGGGATTCCCAGTGCCGAGGACCTTGTCCCTTGCGTGGTGACTGTCACCAAGCCCTCTCCCATGGGGACATTTGTCCCCACGCCAGCGGTCCTGGGAGTGGGCAGGAGAGCAGACCTGGGGCCAAGGACCCTGGCAGCCTGGCCCCTCGGTCCCCTCCTCCTCCGAGCTGCAGCCGCTGTCCCGGCTGCCTGCAGGCAGGGGTGCTCACCAAGGGTTTTAGGAAGAAACAGTCGAGCTTTTCTCCCAGAAGCCTGTCCTAGACTGATTCAGAGCTCAGAGCTGCCTTTTATTGGTGCTGCCTTGCAGCCGAGCCCGAGAAGCTGCCCCCGCCTCGCCGAGTGCCCTTATTTACAAGAATCCCCCTGGCATGGCCTTTAAGCGCTTCCATTAACATTTTTGCATCTTGCTTATTGCAATCCCGGGCCCGCGGAGACCCGCGCGTGGCAGGCAGCCGGCAGGAGCACTGGGCTCGCTTTAATTGGTTTGAAGCTCTTGCTGCCGGCCGTGGAGGGGTCTCTTTCCTTGAGTAATGACCTGGAATTTGATCACGCGGCTTTTATTAGATTGCAAGACTGGAAGTGTAACTGTATGGGATCAAAGCAAAGCAGGCACCACCGCGAGCCGGGACCCGCAGGGCTGAGGCAGAGGAGCCCCTGGCTGCCAGTCACCCTGGCAGATTAAAACAGCCCAGCAGCCTGGTAAAGGGTTGGAGCTCCTAATGACGGAGCTGCTCTCGTGCTCCAGCGGACACGTGCAGCCAGCGCAGCCCCGCTGCCTCGGTGGCTGCTGGAGCACAAGGTGCTCCTCTGCCGACCTGCCACCAACCCCCTGGGCCCGTCCTGCCCCGTGCCACCAGCCAGCACCTCAGTGCCCGGGGTCGGACCCGCTGGAGCTTGGTCAGCTGAGGGGGAGAGGTCCCGCCGGCTGCACTGTGCCTGAGGACACGGCCTGTCCCAGCACGTCCCCGGGGGCTGCGGGGGCCCTGGCAGCGCTGGTGTTGGCAACAGCACCGGGTGCCGCTGCAGCCCCGTGCGTGCTGGCGTTGGGGCTGCCGAGGGCAGCGCTGGGAGCTGGGCAGGACGGGGCAGGGAGAGCAATTGCAGCAGTGATTAATGGCGTGCTGGCGGGAGCTGACAGCTCACGGTGCCCGCGGTGGCGATGAGCAGCTGGATCCTCCGCTCCCGACGAGCTGTTCCAGGGCCGTTGGGACCGTGCCCCGCTGAGAGCAGCCCCACACGGGCTTTGATGCCAACCAGGCTAGGGGAGCCGTGCCGGCAGCCCGCGCTGCAGCGGCTCTCCCTGCTCCTGCTGCCGCTTCTGCGGCGAGGAGGGCTCACGGCTGGTTTGGAGATTCTGGCAGCATCGTCTGGGTTTATTAAGCTAATAAAACAATGTTAAGTATCCGCACACTGGAGCCCCCTGAGGTCTCTTTATGTGCAGAGAGGAGCCGGGGGATCCCAGTGCCTCTGCACTGATGATTGCTCTGTCACACTAATGAACAGAGAGGAGCAGGTAGCACTGCGCCAGGCTGCGGGCGGCCACCGCTCCTCCCGCCGGCATCGAGCACGGGGGGATGTGCCTTTGCCTCCCCCGACATGCCCACTGTGCCGGTGCTGGGGCACCCCGTGAAGCACCCGAGGCACGAACACCCCGAGCTCCCAGAGGGTTTGCGTGGGGCCCAGGCAGCCCAGCAGCACCCCGGGAGCACAGCCCCGCCGGCGGGCAGCGCTGCCCGCAGCTCTCCCTGTGCTGCAGCGCGTCCGTGAGGGATGGTGGTGGTAGGCGACGCACTGGCAGCATGCAAAGCAGGCCGTGTATAATAGATAATAATTAATAGACTGCTCCAGCGGCTAGCTAGGTAAGTAGATAAATAATTTTAATTATCCTTGGGGAGGCTGTAAATTCGCACACAGCCCTTTATTAAACTCTCTGTTTACAACAGTCATTTATATTGTGTGTCATTTTGCATAAAACCCCCTTGGGGCCGAATAACACTGCGTAATAACGGCTCCGTTATTGCCAGTGCCTCTGCGCGAGAGCCGCTGGCGGCGCGGGCAGGGGCCCGGCGGGCAGGGGCCCGGCAGCTGGCGGCTGCGGGACATGGGCACCCTGGCCAAGGGGCAGCGCTGGGTCTCCTGGGAGCCTTTGCTCTGCTCCTCCTGAAGGTGAGGAACCGGGTGCAGCCGTGCCAAGCTCTGCTCCCCTGAGGGGTCCCCCGGACCCTCGCTCCTTCCCAGTCGAGTTTGTGGTTTTGTGCTGATGGTCGGGTATTTTTTCCCCCTGTTTTTGCGCATGTCTCTCAAAAGCACCGTAGATTCCGAGCTGCGAAATCCTGCTGCGTCAGCAGTCTGCAAAATGAATTGATATTAAACGCGACAAAAGTCTCTCTAATTCACCCTGGCCAGTTTCTGCTTCCCTCCCTGAAGCCGTAATTGAAAAGTGGAAGAGTGGAGATTGCCATCGTCCCTGCCCGGAATAACACTGAGCCATCTCTTACTGAGAATCTCATTAATTAAGGATTATTTACAAATAGCTGTGCTCCCGCCATGCTGCACACGCTGCCCCGTCCACGTGTGTGTGCTCCCTCCCGCTGCCCGCCCCTTCCGTCACACGCGCTCCCCGAGCCCCTCGGCCCCCGGGCACCTGCACATCGCTCCAGCTCCCGCGGGGCTTCGGCTTCGCTGTCGCTGGGCCAGAGGGTTGCAGGAGCCGCGCCATGCTTGCCGCGATGCTTGCCGCCATGCTTGCCGCGGCAGCAGAGCGACCCGCTCGCTTGCTGCAGTGACCTCGCTTGCGGAGGACTGTGCTCCATGGACTAATTTGTTTTCAATGGCAGTTCCTGGCAGTGTCCCTGCCAACATCAGGACAAGAGTCTTTGGGGGTTTAAAATTACTTTTACAGGAACAGCGTGTGTTTCTCCACTCATGGATGGGTTTAAGGGCTTTCTCGGGGCTGGGTGCTGCTGGCCAGGCTTGTGCCTGTGCCCTTTGCTCGCCCGGCCGAGGGGCACGTGTGCCTGAGGAGGACCCAGGACCTGCAGCCTGTACCTGGCCGGTGGCAAGGAGGGGTTTCGTGTTCTCAGCAGTGGGTGGCTTCCCCGGGGCGATGGTGGGTGGCCGGGGGGCCGCTGCCCCGTGACGCAGCTGCCTGGCACGGTGCGCCCTTGGGTGGCCGGTTCGCAGAGCAGTTGAGCAGCGGGGAGGGGAGGCTTGTGCTGGGCGGGCTGGCACCGGCCTGGGGAGCAGCTCGAGAGCCGCGCCGTGCCGGGGTAGGACTTTGGGTAGGAGCAGTGTTTGTTGGTGCTATCCCGACGCACAGCAGTGTTCGTGCTTGCTCTGACTCCAGACATGTGCAAGAGAGGTAACTTTGCAGAAGGCAGTCAAATAACCATATAGTTTAACATCCCCGCGATCAGGGCTGACATTTATGTCATTAATTTTAAAACACTTTATTTCTTCTCTATTAAGTTAGACTCATTTCAACAGACTAAATAACTCTCTCTCCCTAACTGCGGGCTGGTGTTTTATCGTTTCCTTCCCTCTGTAGTTCTTGTTCCCTTTCTGGGAAGCTCAGCAAGGTGGTTGGAGAGCGCCGTGCCGTGCCGTGCCGGTGTTACCTGTCCAGGTGATCCCGGGGCATCCCAGCGGACGGGCAGCTCTCGCCTTCTCTCCTCTGGAGGAGGCGGGGCGCGTCCCTGTGCCTCTTTGGAAATGTGCGGTGATAGAAAAGACAGGGATCAGAGAAATTGGACACGGGGACTTCACCAGTCTCCGCATCCATTTCCAGAGCCTGGAGGGAGCAGCTTGCCCAGGATTTAAAGAGTGACGGCTCTGCACGGGGAGGGGCCCTGGCCTGGCAGGTCCGTGTGCGCAGGGAGGGACGATAGACATGAATGTGCTGATTCTCCCCTCCCATCGGTCACCACCTCCTGCGGAGCGAGTGCCCCTGGCTTCATTTTGGGTGGTTGTGGCAGGGTGGGGGTGAGCCGGCAGTGCCGGGACTGGACCAGCTCCAGTGAGGCCCTGAGCCGGTGGCTGCGGATGCAGGAGGGGTTTTCTGAATCGGAAAGGGAAGTTTCTGCCCTCCCTCCCCATCCATCCACCTCAGTCCTCTCCCAGCGGCGTCTCCTCCGACTCCTCTCCTGGCTCTTCCCTCCTGCCCGCCCTGAGCCCGAGGCTTGTGCACCGCCGTCCCCTCTGCTCGTCTTGTCCCTCCAGCGGTGCTGGGACCCCTCACCCTCCTGCGCCGGGGGGCTGTGCCCATCCTCATCCTCGCCCTCGCCCTGCCGGGGCTCCCGCCGGCCGGACCCGAGCTGGCGGCAGGCTCACCGTTGCGGGGTGCACGGGGGTGTTTCAGAACCCTGTGCGGTGAGCGCTCCCCGGCCACGCCAGGCCAGGGTTATTAGTTATTTTTAGCAATCGATGTTATTGATGCCGTGCTAGCTAGAGGAAGCCACTGGAGGGCTGTTCTTCCAACTCATTACATTTAGAGCTGAACTATCCCCTTTTTATATAAATCCTGACACATAAAGATAAAATACACCATTTTCCACAGAGCTGCAGCCCGGAGTCGGGGCTGGCACTGGCTGGGACCGGCCCTGCGCACACGCGTGCTGGGGAGCGTCCCCTGGCTCTGCCGGGAGGAACGTGCTGGGCTGAGCAGGGCCTGGAGCAAATGTGCCAGAGACGCCGAAAACTGCTCCAAAGGGGCTGTCACCTCAGGGTCCCATGTGTCCCCTCCGCTCCGTCCCTCCCTGGGGCTGGGAAACCTCCTGGGGATCTCTCCGTGCTTCGTGGCCCAGGACGCTCCTCTCCTCCCAGCCAGCTTTGTGAGGGTCCGTGTGGTGGTCTGAGCTGCTGACGATAATGAACAGGGGGAGCGCTGGAAAAAGTGCGTGTATGTCAGTCTGACACCTGCAAGCGTCCTGTCTGTCTGACATCCGTGGTGCTGCATGGTGTGCACGGTCTGTGTGACACGCTGGGGATGCCGCTGTGGGGTCCCAAGCCCCGCTCGGGCTGCGCTGGGTGATGCTCACCGCGGGCTGGAGTTCTCCGGCCAGCTGCCTGCCCGTCTCCCGCAGGAGGGGCCCAGGCTTTTGCGCACAGCCAGCAGTGACCCTGTGCAAACACTGTCCCAGCCTCCGTGCCCCCTCCCCAGTCCGGCAGAAGCCCCTCGGAGTGGCTGGGCTTCCCCTCGCCTCTGCCCTTGGCACTGGTGCCTGGTGCTGCAGGGGGGCTCCCCCGCCCTGCGAGAGCCGCGCTGCTGCTGCTTCATTAGCATTAATACTTGGCCAATCTCTTTGATTAATGCACTGACTTGAGCAGGAGAAACGAGTGCGGAGATGAAATGGAAACCCCAGGCTTCCTCCCAGCTCGGTCCCTGCCCCAGCCCGCTCACTCGATGGAAACTCAATCCCGGCAGAGGGATCGATGCTAACCTGCTCACCGCCCACGCTGCGCCGGTCCCAGGGCCCGCGGGAGCTGTTGCTGTTGGGGGGCGGGAGGAGTGCCAACGGCGTGCCCACCCCGGGGGGCTGTGCCTGGGTGCGGGGCTGCCCTGGACTGCCGCCTGTGTGGCTGGAGGGCATGGGATGCCCTTTGGGGACAGACCCTGAGCGTGACCATCCTGCCCATATCAGCAGGGAGCCCTGGGCAGGCGAGCGGGAGCAGCAGCAGCCCGAGGCATCTGGGGAGCAGGGCAGCGTCCCCGCTCCTCCCGGGTTGCGGCAGCACGTCCAGCTGGAGCTGGGCACGCAGAGCTGCTTCCCCGGCGCCCGGGGGACGTCCCTGCCCAGGCACAGAGCTGAGGGCACTTGCATTTCCAGCGAAATCAGCCCAGTGGTGGTGAGGCAGCCATCCAGGCTCGGTGGAGAGGGCTCTTTCCATTTTCTTTTATAGTTTTTCATTTCAGGATGAAATTAAGCTACAGAGAGCAAAAAACAAACCTTTTTTTAAAGCAATGCATCAACGCATCCCTTAAGGGGAAAACACTCTTACACAGAGGTTTTCCTGCACTTTAGTTGTCCTCTGTGTCTCAGTTCTCCTGCGCTTTCAAAACGCTTGCCCCTGGCCAATTCCCTGTGCACTCTGGGTTTTTTGGTGGTTTGGTTTTTTTGCTTCTTTTTTTTTGCTGTTGTTTCCAATCAATTTTACAGTAGGTTTGTATTTAGGATAAAAGCCTCCCCCGTCCTCCGCTCACCCTGCCGCGTGTTGTGCCCCCGCGCCTGTGCTGACGCAGCCCGGGAGCGGCGGGGGCTGAGCGGAGACCCCGCGTGGGCGGCTGCCCCTCGCCCACAGGTCACCTACCTCCGCTCCGGGGCTCGCCCCGTGCCTATGCCCGGGTGTCTGCAGCCAAGGACGCCCCGATACGCACAGCTCTTCTTCCATGGTCTGACCTCGCTCGCAGGTGCTGCAGCCGCTGCAGGCTGCTCGGCGTTCCCATGGGCTCCGCCGGTGGCTCCGGTCCCCCGTCCCGGCCGTCCCGCTGGCTGCCGTGTCCCTCCCTTGCTCCGCATCAAGTGATCTCGGCAGCGGTCACCCCCGGAGTGGAGCTGTCTCCTTCTGCCATGTCCCACCAGGTTCTCGCTAAAGAGGTTGAGCCGCAGGTTAATTTATGGTGTACAGGGGAGCCGAGGATGGGAATAGCGTCTGCCCTCTAAATAAGTCATGAAGCAGGATCCCAAAAGCACAATTAGAACCCTCCGTTAATGATTATTTATCGGGCTGGGAATGCTTATTTAACCTGACTATATTAAATATTAAACCAAATTATAATATTTATAACTGTATTTACAACAAAAGGGAGCGGCGTGTTGCCGGGGCTGCAGTGTGCGGGCAGGGTGCGGGGTGTAAGGGTGCCAGAGGGGCTGCGAGCAGCGCACGGTGGCTCGCGGGGACCAGAGAGACGATCTCGGCTCTGTCCCCCACACTGGCCCGACCCATGGCTTGTCCGGGGCATCCCCACGGAGCAGGGGAGCCCACCCTGCCCTCAGCCAGCGCTGAGCCGGGGGTGATGCTGCTGGACACGTCCCCTGCTCGTCCCTCTGCCTGTGGGTGCTGTGGAGCTCCCGGGGCCGAGCAGCCCCCTCCCAGGACGCGCAGCCCCCCACGGGGCTCCTGTCCGCCGGCGGCGGCGAGGCACAAGCCGTTTGCCTTCTGCTGGCCCTGCCTTCCCCGTGGTCAGCCCCGGCACCCCGGCAAGGGGGGTCTGCGCTCCCACCGCCCCACGTGTGTCCTGCGGGGGAAGAGGGAAAAGCCCCGTTTGCCCTGGCAGGGCCGGTGGGGCGCGATCGACTGCGGCTCTCGGCAGCAGAGGGCTGCTGTTAGCGGAGTCCTGACTGAGTAAAACACCCAATTGAATTGATTTCACTTGCAATTGGAAAGTCTGTTGGTGAAGCAAACAGTGTTATTACAATGAGCTGAGAGTGCGCTGGGGGGCTGCGCTGCCGTGGGGGCCCTGCCCGCGCTGCTCCGCCGTGCCCGTGCTGCCTTGGGGGGCTTTTTGTTCTCAAATCGAGAGTGGGAGGGAATCATCTCCTGCATTTGGGGGTGCAGTATCTGGTGGCCCCGTGACCTGCAGGGAGGATGAGCTCTGGGTTGCTTTCTGTCCCACGCCTCGCTGTCAAACTGCGCCAGCAGCCCCAGTACCAGGGGCCGGGGAGCCCCGTAACCCCCCGGGGCTGCTCTGCCCCCTCGGGCCAAGCGGGGTCTGGGCAGGGAGCGGCAGGCGGTGGGGAGGCAGAGGGTCCCCCGGGCCCGGCAGACAGCTGCGCCCACCACGCTGCCCCGGGGAGCCCCCGGGGTACTTCCCCCTGGGGCAACTGGGGGGTCCCAACCCCAGCCCACGGCGCTGCCTGCTGTGCAGAGCGCCTGTCAGGGACACGGGACCGTATAAAACACCCTGCCCCGTGCCGCAGCGGAGCGGACAGAGTCATGCAGTAAAGCTCCTCGGCTCCCGAGCAGTGGGCTGCTCTCTGCAGCGAGAGAGCCGGGTTTTGCCGAGACAAGAGCTCGGCACTTTGAGGAGCGGAGAAGCAGCTGAGGGCAACTGAGAGGAGACCTGTGGCTGGGTTTCTGCAAAGGTTCAATGCTGTTGTGACCGCTAACAGTATTTTCAGGTATGTGATCTGAGATAGTGACAGGGCTAATCAAATCTCCAGCATAAGCTGTTGGTTTTGGGGTCAGGAGGGAATGTACTGCACCTAGAGCAGCAGTGCTTAATTGTTTTTGTCTTCCCCTGAATCCGAGGAGACAGCTGGGCTTGGTGGGCCATGGGGTCTCATGCTCAGGTCCCGCAGCTGCGTGTGGCTGGGCAGTTGCTGCGTGCTCGAATTCAGCTCCTTTATGGCAGAGCCACGGCTCCTATTCTGCTGGCCCTAGCAATTGCAGGAGATAAGTGAAAAATCCCTCCGTGCTCCCAAAGATGGTGTGATTGCAGGTTCCGCAGCCTATTGCAGATAAAATGATGATTAAGGGGTCCTACCCTATAAGCAGACAACCATGTTGACCTTATTTAGGCTCCTAATCAATTTGCCCCCGGTGTGATTAATTGAGATGCTTGCCATTGATTTTCTGTGAGACAGGAGCGGCTGAGGTGGGATTCACAGGGATGCCTGCAGGGATCTCTCCGGGTCTGTTTGCGCCGCAGCGAGAGGCTGAGTCGTGCCGAGTCCTCTGCCAGGCGGGGATTATCCCGTCTCTGCTCCGCCGCGGCTCCCGGGGCCTGCTGGAGGCGGCTGCAGGGCTGCCCCCCTGCCTCTGCCTGCAGGAGGGGGGAGGGCTGGGCGCTGCAGGGCTGGTCATGGAGGTCCAGGTGGGGTTCGGGTTTCCCGGGAGCCCTCCTGCGTCCCGCAAACGGTGCAGCGGATCCAGGACCCTGGTAGGGATGGTGCACTCTTCCGAGTGAGCCGGCAGCTCGGGGAGGAGCCCACGCAGCTCGTGCAGCTATCGGTCCCTCCGTCGAGACCTGCCCATGGGCTCACGGTTTGGGTCCCCCCGTGCCATCGGCTGCGGCAGTGCCAGTGAGAGAGTGCCTGGAGCGTGGGCTTGGCCGGGGCAAGCTGCGAGGGCCGGCGTGACCATCCTCCCCCAGCGTCCCCGCCGGAGGTGGCGTGGGATCGCCAGGGCCCCCTCGTGAGCTGCTGGCGGCTGCCAGAGTGGAAAATGCTCTGCCCAGAGCTGCGCGTTGGGGGTGAAGGACCTGCAGCACGGATGATTGGAAAGGATTTTCTAGCTAAATTGCTGAGCAGATGGATTTACCCTGGACTGGTCCTTGTGGACTCTGGAACATTTTCTCTTCTGTCATGGTTCCTTTTTATGACCTGCCATTTGCTCCAGCAAGCGAGAAGAGAGCCCTTGGCGTCCAGCTCCCACTCCAGCTGCCGTTCAGGAACACGTCGGCATCGCTGCCGGGAGCCGCTTGCTCCTTTTCAGGAACGGCGCCGGAGCCTGGCAGGATGCCCCTGCTCCCCGGCGGCGCCGGAGCCAGGCTCAGGGGACTGTGCCGCTCGCCCCTGCCTGCGCGGCCGGGCTCTGCCTGCGCTGCCCGCCCGGCTGGCGGGTGCTGGAGGGGTGGGAAGGGGCAGCTCCTGCTGAGGCAGGAGGAGCTGGCAGCTGCCGGCTGGCCTTGGAGGATGCTGTGCCAGCGATACGGCGGTGATTTTTATAACGAGCCGTGAATAGTTATAGCGACCACCTGCAGCGTGCGCGGCAGCCAGCTTGTGGTCCGGCTGGGGGGGCTCTGCTGCGCGGGGGGAGAGCGGTGCCCCGTCCCCTTTGCCGCCCCGATGGCAGCACCAGGAGAGCACCGGTGGCTCTTGCCCAAGGCAGAGCTGTGAGCCCTGGCGCTGCCGGGACAGCGGCGATGGCAGCAGGCTGGGAGCACTCCCCGCCTCAGGGCTCCAGACGTGATTGCTGTCTTTGCCTGGTTGCCCGTCAGCTCTGCTCGCTACACGCAGCCACGGCCCCGGGCGCAGCAGCTTCCAGCCGCGGTGCCCTCGGCAGCTCGCTGGAGCTCAGCTCCTCCCGCGTGCCAGGCGTATTTTCTGCTCCTCCGTCGTCTCCCCGGTGCTGGTGACGGTCCTTTGGAGGCGGGTCTTGGCAGACCCCCCGTGGTGGCAGCACGTGCAGAGGGACAGTGGTGGCCCCAGGAGGGCAGACTGGGTGCTCCCCTCGCTCTGCCGTCGGTGCTTCCACGTGGTGATTCAGCCGCTTACTTCGGTTTCCACTGTCCCTGTTTATGACTGATATTTCTCTTTCTTAGAAGAAGGGGGAAGAACGACACCCTATGTCCCACCAAAAGCCCTTCCCTTTCCTCCAAGAGTGTTTCTGCCATTTACATTAAAGGCTATAACGGGTTGGAGTAAATGGAGCAGGTTTGCAATTAGTTTTCAAAGTACTTATCTCATTAAAGTAAATGAATTATTGATTTAGTGACACTCATGCTTTTAGTGAGCGGCACAGTGCCATCACCACTCTGTTCCCTGGCTCACAGCGGTGGTGGCCAGCCCTCGCACGCCCGCTCCGCGCATGCAAGCGGGTGCGGACGCGGGTGCGTGAGCAGCGAGTGGCCACTCCGCCTCTTGGCTTCGTGGCCAATGCAGACCCATGCTGGGCGTGGGAGTCGTGTCGGTGGGGGCACCGGCACGGCTTTGCAAGGGGCACCCGTCACAGTGCGGGCAGGCAGCAGAGCCCCCCAGGGAGGGACGGGCTGGGGACCTGCGCTGAGGGCTGTGCCCCAGCCGAGCCCAGTGCCCTGGCACACTCCTGTGGGCACGGCGGCTGCGCCAGGACACCTCCTGCCAACCCGTCCGTGCGGTGCCAAGGGCGACGAGGGAGGAGGAGAGGAAGGCAGCCCACCACCGCTCAGCTCGCTTGGTGCCGGGCAGCATGGCAGAGGACTGGCGTGGGGCTGCCAGGCAGCACGAGGGGGCCGGGGCTGGTTCCGTCCACCACCCGTGCCGCCTGCGGCTCCTCCAGCCAGCCCGGTGCTCGCCGGGGCAGGGAGAGGGGTGCGTGCCCCGCGCCTGGGGCTGGGCGCTGCCCGGCGGAGCGTGCCCGCAGGAGGGTGAAGCGCTGAAGTGCTGTGCTGGAGCCAAATGCTTATGGCTGAACCTGCTGCCCCCCAGCCAGCTGCTGACTCAGCTCTTTTGCGCTTCTCTGTACAGAGATTTAATCTCTCCCGTAAGATAAAATACTCCATTAATGGGAACCTGCCTACTCAGAGCCGCCCCTCGCTGGGTTGCAGGCAGGAAGGGCTGTGCTCTCCCGCCGCCAAGAGCTGAGGCGGCTGCTGCTGGGAGAGCCCCAGGAGCGGGCCCGGGAGGTGCCCAGCCTAGGACGTGTTCCCCCTTTGCTCCCGTGTCCGATGTGGGGTGGGACAAGGGGCCGTGGGAGCGGTGCCAGCGAGATGAGCTGGGAATGCCAGACTCCTCCGGTGGTGCCTGCCATGCGAGCGGGTGCCACGCGGCTCTGCCGGCGGGTGTTATGGGCGACGCGTGTGTCGGAAGCATTTCATCCTCCTCGGGATTGTGGCACGCTGGGAGGGAAAAGGTGGTGATGCTGGAGGAGCCACCGTCTTCGGGCAGGCGGGAGGAAGTGCCGGGAATGAGCTGAAGTTGCAGAAAGAATTTTGGTTGAAAGATTCACAGCAGTTACTCAGGCTAGAGTTTTGGTAGCCGGCGTTAGGACTGGCGATGGTGGCAGGGGCTGCCACCCTGCCTCATGGCGTCCCCGCCTGTGGGCTGAAGGGCTCCGGCTGTCCCTTGAAGGAGACGGCTCTCCCTGGGCGGGGGGAGCTGCAGGTCGCTCAGCATCGCCCACGGCAGCCCTCGCCCGCGGTGCGATGCTCTCGCCTCTGCCCCCGAGGAACCTGCGGCTGGAGCTGGCAGACAGCCCCGTGCCGGGACCCTGCCCGTCCCCGCGCTGCTCCACCTGCCCGCCCTGCCCGCGGCTGGGCTCGTCCCCGGGGCAGGCAGGAGCCGGTTGCTGTACTGGGAAGGGGGTTACCAAAGAGGGGACAGCGCCGTGTGTTGTCACTGTCCCCAAGGATTGACTGCGCTTTCTGGACTGGAGCCGCCGGTTCGCGGACGCAGCCCTGAAGCCGTCCTGGTGACGAGCTGGGGCTCCTCCGGGCGCTGCCCCAGCACCTCCCGCCCGTGGCTCTTGGCCGGCGGCGCGGCACAGCCCCGGCTCTGCAGCAGGTGGTGAAACACGGCCCAGGAGCGGGAGCCAGCGCTGCCCGTGCGTGGGACAGCCCCAGCCCCCTGCCCGCTCCTGCCACGCAGCTCCAGGAGCTGCTGGGAACGGGGCATTTTATCTTAGTTAAAAAAAAATCCTTCTCATTTAATTAAAAGTGTTGACATTGTGCCTGGCCATCCCGCCCGCCAGAGAACGTGGTTATAAATTAAACATTAAACCTTTAATGGCCCATAAAGAAATATTCACTGCTGCTTATGTATATAGGGGATATAAATAGAGAGGGCTGCTGGGGGAGGGGCAGGATATTATTTTTCCTCAGCCAGATAATCTTTGCTAATGAATTTAATTAAAAGCAAAATTAATTTAGGATTTTTGGTGGAGAGAAGGGGGGGCGAAACATACTTTGAAAAACTAGTGAGAAGTTTCCCAGCAAAGCGGAGCGGGGCGGCTAGCCCAGGCCTGCAGCAGGGTTTGTGCCGTGGTTGCAAAGCGGGGATGGGGGCTGCTGGGGTGCAGCATCCGTGGGGCCCCGTGAAGCTGCCGGGTTGGATGACACAGGTTGCATTTCCAGGGGGGCCTGTGTGGACACCCCGCTTCAGATCCAAGTGGTTTTAGCCGGGTTGGGTTTTGCTAATGAGCTGGCCTGCGCTGGGCTCGCCTGGTCTGGGTGTGGGTCCGTGTGAGGCTGCTCGGGGCTCCAGCAGGTACCGGGGCTGTCTCCCTCCTGGCTGGAGCCGATCATCCTGGAGCCTTGACAGAAAAGCAGGGGCAAGATCCCCCCCCAGTAACGCTGACCCCAATTGCCCAGAGCTGCTCCTAACCCACCTCCCATCAATGCTCTGCCAGGGCTTTTCCTCTCCTGCTTTGGCGTGTGCAGCAGGACAGGCTGAGCATCCCGGTCCCTGCGGCGCCTGGGACCACCAGAGATTTTTGCCTGGGCTGGTGCCGGGCTCGGCGAGCTCCCCGGCCGCACAGGCGAGCGCGGCGCATCCCGACTGCCGCGGCCCCAAGCTGCTGCGGGGAGTTTCTCAGAAGGCGCCTTCCTTGGGAAATGTGTTTGGGAAATGAGATTTTACCCATCACCGTACCTCCCCGAGGAGAGTGAGCGTCCTTCAATTATTCATTGCCACACAGGCTGTCTGGGTTCCCAGCACACCCAAACCTACCGCAGCACGCGCTGGAGTTCTCTGCTCCCGCTTTGCCGTCTCCTGCCTTTCCCTGCCGGGGATCCCGGTGAGCGCTTTCTTGGCAAAACCGAAGAAGACCTCGGGAGCGGTTGCTGCAAGGCAGGAGGCTCTGCTGGGCCCACGGCCGTGCGGGGATGTCCCCTTACTGCTGGGGTCCAGGCAGTTTCCGACCAACTTTTTTGGGGCACCGGTGTCCCACGGCTGAGTCTGCGCTGTGAGCGGCATGGGGGGCCGGGGAGGGAAGACCCCTGCGCCTGGAAAATGTGTCTGGCTGGGCGAAAGATTTCTGGAGGGTTTTTATCATAAGAGCACTAATGGAAGTCAGCACCAGCCTAATGAGCTGTGCTCCTCCATGAATCTGATTCATTGAGGCAGGAATTACCATAATTGATTATCCTGCTGTGCGGCTAAGAGCGGTGTTTGCTAACAGAAGTGCCTGGGAACCGGCTCCTCTCTTCCCGAGCCACCGCCACGTGTGGCTGTGCCACCGGACCGTCTGTGGCCATGGTCTCACAGGGATCCGGCCGTGGGTTTGGAGCAGCGGCCGTTTGCCCGGCCCCGGGCGCAGGGTCCCCGCACCGACTCCTGCGCACCCAGGGCTGCCTTGTCTTACGGTGCTGCCTTCTGGGCCGGGGGACTGGAGGAGCATCGGGGCTCCGGTGTTTAAAGCCGAGCTGTTGCCACCTGCCTGGGCAGGCAGGGAGAGGCTGCGGGACTCGACACCTCCAGGTCCCCAAAGAAGCAGTTCACAAACAGAAACAGCCCTTGCTTACTCTTTTTTAAAAACTCTCGTGATGTATAAGCTGTTCTCATTATTTTTGAGGGTCTGACATGATTTATGAACATTTGGGTTGGCAATGTTGCAAAAGCCAATTAGCTGAAGTGCAGCTTTTAGGAAGTTTTCTTTGAAATTCGGCGATATTCTCCAAGAAGTGCCCAGAGCCGGGACGGCAGCAGCAGAGCCGTGTGCCGCAGGGCTCGCTCCTTGCGGGAGCGTGACGCTGTGCCGGGCTGTGAGGGGCAGGGACGGGCATTGCCTGGGGGCAGAAGCGCAGGAGCATCCTTGGGTGTGTGCAGTGAGCTGGGGGGGGCGGAGGGCTTGGGGCATGCCAAACCGGCTGGGCATCCAGCGCTTCGGTGACGGCTCTGTCCTATCCGACCCTGCTGAGCCGTGGGCTGCGTATAGGGCCAGGGCTGCGCTTGCAGAGTCCCGGGGAAGCTGAGGAAGGGCCCCGTAGCCCGCAGGAGCTGGGACAGGCGAGGTGCGTGGCAGAGCTGGAGGCAGGGGTCCTGCCCCGTGCAAAGTGCAGGCAGGCGGTGCTGCTGCTCGGTGTTGGGGCTCGGCCGCCGCGGGTTGAACCCCCAGTCTGGCTGCTGGCTCTTAACCAGGGCAGGTTCCCCAGGTTCCCCAGGTTTCCACGCCCGGGGAGATACGCTCACGTTCATACTCGTATTCGAACGTTTTGCCAGTCAATGAGCAAATAGCATTGGCTGTAGGCAGGTTAGCAATGATGGTCATTGATTTCAATTCTTCCTCCTCTTTCTTGTCTTTTCTTAGAGAGCCCAGCGCGAGCACCACAGGAGGAGCTGGGCTGAATAAAAGGTACGGAGGCGTTCATTTCTGACGGGCCAGAGGGGCGAGGGGCTGCTCGGGGGCTCGGGCAGCGGCTCCTGGGGCCCCTCGGCTGCGCAGCCTGACCCGGTGCTCTTGGGGCCCAGGGTTCCTCTGAGCATGAAAAAACTGCATGCTAAAACCTGCATGTTTAGGGGCAGACGATGGGTGCTGCTGCCCAAGCTGCGCGGGGCTGGGTGGGACAGGGCAGCACCCTCTGCCCGCGGCTCCGGGGTCCGGCAGGGGCAGAGCCGTGTGCCGGGGAGGGCCTGGGGGAGGGCTGCCCGCTCCTCTCTGCCAGCAGCCCCCGGCACCCACCAGGTGCCGAGCCCCCGCACAGGCGTGACACGAGTGGCGTGAGTCCCGGGTGAGGAGGGCCAAGGGCTGCAGTGTCTGTGAGCTGTCCGTGTGTGCTGACGTTGCTGTCTGTCTGTCTGTGCTCTGTGAGGCTCCCGGGAGCCGTCCCTGGGGAAGCCTGTTGAGGGGACCCTGTCCTTACCAGGGTGGCACCAGCCCCGGTCCTGGCCCTGAACCGGCAGTTGCCCACCACAGGGGGTGTTTGCCCCTGGGGTGCTGCAGCCCTTGCTTGAGGTGGCACTCCAGCTCGCGGAGCCCCCCAGGCTGAGACCCAGCTCGGGCAGGCGATGGCTCGTGCACGGCCAGGTGTCCCCTGCCAGCCCAGTGCCCACTGGGCAGATGGGGATGGCTCCTTCCCATCGTAACTTCGTGTTGCTGGGCTTCATGGCAGTAGACTCTGGTCCCCCCAAAGATCCATCCTGCTGAGTACGGCACAAACCCGTGCTCTCCCCTGGTCCAAGCTGGTAAACCAAAAGGAGCAAAGATAAGACAAGGGGCTGGGGGTGAGGATGCTGGTGCCTCCATCCCTCTGTGCCCCGGCACTGGTCCGGAGGTGCCTGTGCAGCAGCGGGACGAGGGGGTGGTGGTGGCCGAGGCGGCGGTGCTGGGCACGGGGGAGCTGTCACTGTGCGAAAGCGATGGAGGAAGGAGACGTTTGTGAGGGTTGCTCTCGTCTCTGTCATCAGCAGGATGAGGACGAAGGTGACCTGCTGGGAGGGGCTCATGGTCCAGAGGGTCCTGAGACACCATGAGAAATGTGGAAAAGGAGCTGCTAGAAGGAGCGGGAAGGCTGGGGCAGGAGCTGGGCTCACAGGCAGCGTGATCCAGGAGCCAGGATTAACGGGACGAAGGCTGGGCTGCGGGTGTGAGCCCGGGGGGAAAATGTGCCAGTCAGCAGCGGCGGCGTGGGCTGCAGGGCGGGGGCGCAGGGTGCCGGGGCTGCTGCAGCGCCGTGGTTTGCTTCCATGCGGGCGCGGGAGTCGGCGCTTCAGCTGGCTCCGTGCTGGGCCGTTCAGGAAACGCGGCAGCCCTGGTCGTGCGGGCAGGGCAGGCAGGGCACGGCTGATCACTGGGGCTGGGCAACAGGACAGGCAGGCAGCTGCCTGCGGGCCCAGGGCTCGCCCCCACCCCTGGCATTCGTGTCCGTACCGATGTCTCTGCTACTCGCTGCCTGTGCCGAAGCCAGGGCTTCGCTCCCTCCTGGTGTCTGGCTGCGTGCGGGGGACAGGTGGCACTTGGGTCGGTCCCTGGGGCTGCGGTGGGCTGTCCCCGCGCTGAGCGTGCCAGGCCGTGGCCGCGCGGCTGCGTCTGGAGAGATGTGCCCTGCAGCAGAGCGGGGAGGCAGCAGCGGGGTCCGTGTCCTGCAGCTGAGCAGCCCCGGAGCCTGGTTTGGGTGGGAGGGTTGGGATGTGGCTGCAGGGTGACGGGCGCTGTTTGCAAAGGTGCCTTGGAGCGAGGGGCATGCGTGGATGCGGGGCTGGGGATGCTGAAGCCGGAGGAGGTGAAACAGCTCTGGGAAGAGAGCCGGGCCAAGCACCCGAGCTGGGGAAGCGCTCCCGTTGCCAAGCCCTCCCCTGGCTCTGGGGTGGTGCTGCCCCCCTGCCCAGTAACCCCCAGGTTTCGGCTTGCATGGTGACAGGAGGGTTTTAATCTGCTGCGTTGGGCCCCTCTGCCCCGGGTCTCGGTGCAGCTGGCGCAGACCGGGAGCACGTCCCGCACAGCAGTGTGGGGATCCAGCGGGCTGCGGGGCCCCGGGCCACAGCTGGGGCTGTGTTTGCAGGGCACAGAGGAAGAGGAGAGGGTTTTGATCACCAAGGTATAAGAAGGATTGGGAAGCCCCTCGCTCCGGCTGCCTGCAGTGGTGGCTCCTCTGCTTTATCACCCTCTCCTGCTGCTGAATTATTGAGAGTGTTGCTTTCTTTTATTGCTGTGCTGGAGGAGAAATGCCTCAGCCCGGCTCTGCTTTGAATATGATTATGGGGCTGGAGATGTCAGAGCCAGGTGGGCCCCAGAGACCGATCTGCCACCCCTCTCGCTCCTGTGCCTTCCCTTATTCTTATTTATTCCCTTGCTCCTGCATGCGGTTCAGCGCACACAGTCCCCTCGCTCTTCTCCGCCGAGCGGTGCCCCAGGAGGACGGGAGATTTAGTGCCTGACAAGCAGCGCTGCCCTGCTGCCGAGCTGCCGTGCCCGCGGCGTGCGCCGGAGGCGGCTGGGAGCTCGCTTCTCCCGGGGAAGGTCCATCTGGCCCCAGGAGCCCCCCTGCGCCACGGGTGGAGGAGCCGTGCTGCCGCCGGGCTGCAGGCAGAGCCTGAGCAGGGCTTGTCCGACCCTGCGGCCAGCTCTCCCCCCGCCTCCCGTGCGGGATCTCGGCCGGTCCCGCAGCTCTCCCCTGTGGGATGGGGTCTCCATCCACCCTCTGTCCCAGGGGTCTGCCAGGGTGCGATGCTGGGGCTCAAGGGACGGCCACTGCCCCGGTGTCGGCGGGGACTTCTGGGTGCCTTTCTCGCACCAGAGCAGCCAGCTTGTGCAGGGACTGTCCCCATTGCTCCTGCACAGGGGGACTGGGGCTGCTGGCTCTGCCCCGCCTGGGGCCACAGCCCAGCCGCATCCTACAGAGCGGGCGATGCTGGGCCCCCCAGGACAGCCCGTCCTGGCAGGGCCTGCCAGACCCCGGCCCAGTATCCTTGCCTGCTGGCAGCAGAGATGGGGAGCCGGCGGCCATGCAAACTGCTGCCCGCTGAGAGGGTGCCGGGAGCCGGCTGGCACCTCGCAGGTTAACCGCGAGAGCGGCCGATTCCCTTATTGACAGGGTAGCTTGAAAAATGCTGAGGCAGGACATCGGCTCCTCCGAGTGTCAGCGAGGGAGCCCATGCTGCGCCGCGAGCGCACACGCTGCCGCTGCCAGCCACCCCCAACGCCCAGCCCGGCTGCCGGGCCCCGGACCCCTGCCCAGGCAGGGGAGCAGCTCGGTTCCACCCCGCACGCTCGCCCTTCCCTTTGCTCTTAAAGACGCCAGAGAGGGTTTCTTTTTTATCCCTCCCTCTCCCGTTTTTCTCCCCTGGGGTGGATAAGGGCTGTCCAGCCCAGGGCTGTCCCCACGTCCCCACGTCCTCCGGCCCTTGCTCTCCAGCCCACCCAGCAGCAGCATGTCAGATGCCAGCAGCTGGCTCTGAAGCGTGCAGCGGCCCGCGGCGAGTGACCACGCCGCGCCGGGGAGGGAGGCGAGCGCGCAGGGCACCCGGCCACGCCGGCCCTTGGCGCTGGAGCCGGACAGTGAGCAGCTGAGGGGAGAGAGCCCACCGAGGAGGAGCGGCGCCCAGAGCAGCCGGCGTCAGGGAGCAGCCCACCGCCCTCCCGCCGATCCCACGGAGCTCCTCAGCACCCCACTGCCGACATGATGATGTATTTTTGGGTAGGTACCAGGAGTGGGCATTTCCCCTCCCTCTCTGCTGGGGTTTTGCTCAGGGTCGGGGTCGTTTTCTGCCGGTGTTGCTTCCCGGCTGAGCCGCCGGCCAGGGATAGCTTTCCTCCCAGCGGGCAGGGACGGGCTGCAGTGCTGGAGGCAGGCCTGGCGTCGGGGAGGAACGGGGCAGTGGCAGCAGTTCCCCGGCACTGCATCCCTGCCTGGGGTCAACCCCAGCCCACCGTCCCGCCTCCCCTCCGCTCCCTCCGAGCTCCCCCCGTGCTGGCCGCAGGCAGCAGCCCCCTCACCTGCCCAGGGTGGCTGGAGACTGCCCAGAAAGACCCCCCACCGCGGTCCCCTCTCGGCTGCACTGGGTCAGCGAGCAGCCGCTCGGGCCCGTCTCTGCTGCCGGGAAGTAGCGTGGTGGGCTCCAGACCTGCCCCGGGGCTGTGCTGGAGGGACGCGGGTCTGTGGTGGCAGCGGGGCGCCCGGGTGATGGGTCTGCAGGGAGCAGCAGCCGCCAGCCGCTCTCGCCTGGGGGTCTGTCCCCTGCGGGTGCCCACCCAGGATCTGGAGGCCGCACACGGGGTGGCCCCCACACTTGCATCCCGAGCTTGAAGTTGGTGGCCGAGGTGCCGAGATCCCTATGGGGACCCCGAGGTCCCGCTGCGGCTGCAGCACCGCAGTCCCTGTTCAGGTGGTTTGGAGCCGGCAGGGCCGCGCGGTTCAGTCTGGCCGGCCCCGCTGAGCCTTGGAGCCGGGGAACACGCCGGGCGGGAGGGCCGGGCTCTGCAGGGGCTCGGGCTCTCCACGCGCGAGCAGAGCTGTTGAGCCGTACGGGGGGCGGCTGGCGAGGGGGCGGCTGGCGAGGGACCGGCTGAGAACCCCCCCGGCCATCCCAAGCGCTTCAAGCGGGGACGGGGAGGAGGGGGACGTGATGGGGTCTGTCCAGGCACTTTGCAGTGGCCGGGGCGGGATGCTGAATGCGGGTGCGAGCTCCTCTCCTGGCGCGGCTGGGACAGCGAGCAGAGGGGAAGGGGACAGAGGCCACAGCCTCCCGCGGGGCTGCACGTCCTCCCCAAAGGTGCAGGAGCTGGGCTAAGCGCCAGGCTCTGCGTTGTCCTGGGGGTCTCCCTGTGGCATCCCAGCCCATGAACTGGGGTTTAATCCAGTGGCACCAGCTCCTTCCACCCCCTCCCTGCTGCTCCCACTCCCCTGGAGCTGGCTGAGCTGGCGAGGGGGTGGGCGGCCGTGGCAGCCTTTGGGGGATTACACGCTCTGGGGAGCTGCACTCCCCTGGATTTCGGAGCAAGGAGCAGAGCGGACAGAGGCGGGTGAAGCTGGATGTGGGGAAAGGAGCTTATGGGGCAGAGGAGGATAATGCGAATTCATTGTTTCTCAGGGAAGCGGCTTTCAGGCGTAAGGTGCTTTGTCATGAGAGATCTTGGTGCAGCCGCCGATCCCTGCCGGTCAGGAACCTTCTCCTGCCAGGGCGTTAATTCTGCCCAGGGACTTAATGAGCCACCACAGCTGTGCAAGCAGTGCTCCGGAGTTTCAGCGTGCGGCTCCGTAGGCGCCGCGTGGCGTGGTGGAGCTCCAGCCGGTGTGGGGCATGGGGCCGCAGCGCCAGGGCCCCTGTCCCCATGGCAGCTCCAAGCACGGCTCCCCGCATGCGTTTGCTGCCTGGGGCAGCGGGCAGTGCAGCGGCGCTCGAGGGTCTCCCTTCCCCGTCCTGCGCAGTGCATGTAGCCAGGAAGCCCGGGATGGCCGGGTCTCGGCATCGTGCGGGGGGCAGCGGCATCCCCAGCCCTGCCGGGAGAGAGGCCAGGCGAGGGCTTTGCTCCCGGCAGATCGGCTGAGCGTCGTTTCTTGGCATCGTGGGCATCTCTCTGTCGCGAGCGTGGGAGGAAACGGAGGGGTTTGGTTTCCCTGCGTGGCGGGAGCGTGGCCGCCGTCGGGAGTGCTGCGGGGAGCGCTGCGGTGGCAGGTGGCAGCGGGTGGCTCAGTAATCGACACCGCAACAGCCTGAGATGCCAAAGCAAAATGTCTTCAAATTAGCAGTAATTGCAGGCGAAATAAAGAGCATGTGGGGCGAGTGGAAGGAGGGTTCTATAAATATTATGATTTTTAAAGTTTGCCCTGGAGTCCTAGAGCCTGTTTAAACGCTAATATCCTGTCTGTGCATTTAAAAAGCCTTATAATGAGGATTGAGTGTCTGCTTCCAGAGCATCTCCTGCCTGGCATTCCCCCTCTGCCCATGTCACCGGTCTGCCGTTCCTGGTGGCACCCCAGCCCGGGCTGCCCCGTGTCCAGCACCAGCAGTGCCACGCACAGGTGTGCTAGCCCCCCCGGGCGGCCTCAACCGTCCCATCCTGCCCCTTGCGCTGGTGCCCCACGGGCTGTTGCCGATGCCCCCCGCTGCAGCCCGGTGTGCAGCGCTGCACCGGCCGGGGGGGGTTGTGTTTTCTTGGGAACTCCTCGTCGGGCAGCAGGTCTGATCTCAGGGAAGGGGGAGCTCTGGGAATGCGGCGTTTCAGGTCCCCGGTCTGCAGTTGCTCATTCCTCACGTCATCACCCACCATCATTCCTGCATCACCCTCCATCCCACACCGGCCCCTGTGGTGGCCGTGGCTCTGGCCCGGGCAGCACCGGTGCAGGGTGCCCTGCTGAGTGCGGTGCAGCCATTTTACCTGCCACGGCACTGCCCACCCGGCCCACGAGCTTGAGGTACTCGGCAGCATCTGTTCTGCCACGGTTCTGCTGCCCGCACGTTAATTCTCATTAAATCTAGGGAGCCTAATTGCCATTTCATGTAAATATTTTGTCAAGTGAAAGGGCTTTAGGAAGGGCCGCGCTGACTGAAGGCAAGAAGCCAGGCTCTCTCGCCACTGCGGTGACAAGCTCCTGCTTGTCCTGCCCAACCACAGGTGTAAACCACGTCCCCGCAGGAGCTGCCGCGTGTCCCGCAGTGAGCCCAGAGCTCAGATGTGGCCGGCTGCCGGGAGGTGCCTGTGCACCGTTTGCTCGTGCTGGATGACGGGGGGACACCAGCTTCCCTGCTCGCGCATCTGGTGGGACGGCTGCAACTCGGGCTCAGTTTTGTGGCGAGCGCTGAGGGTCCCAACTCCTCCTGTGTTGGCTGAAGGGCAGAGGAGGGACGGCACGAGGGGCAGCGGGACGTCCCCGGGTGCTGGCCCAGCTGCTCTCCTGCTCCGCACAGCGCTGGCAGCTCCGGCCGGACATCGAAGCGTCTCCAGGCCCCCGTCCCATCCCCCCCTGCCCCCACAGCGGACGAGAAACGTTTCAGCGAGGTGATGTTTTTCCCTAGATCCCATGAAACTTTCACGTGCTTTCTCTTATTTCTGCTCCCCTCCCGGCTGCCACAGCTGCCGTCCCAGATACTTGCCGTGTGTTGGTCACGGTCCCCTCCTCACCTGGTGAGGTCATACCTGGGTGCTGGTGACGTCACTGTCCCTGCCTGGGATCTGTGACCTCATGGCCACTGTGGCAGACAGGGAGGCGGCAGCCGGGGGCAGAGGCAGGATCTGGGGCAGCAGCAGCAGCGAGGGTGCTGGGGAGGCGCAGAGCAGAGCTTTTCAGTACAATCTCCAGCTTCTTTGGAAGTTCAGAGGGGGGGCTCCAGTGACCCCCCGAGAGCCATTGGAGGAGGAGGAGGAAGGAGCGGGGGAAGAGGGTAAGAAGTTTAACTGGGTGCAGAGGAGGCTCGGCCAGGCGTCCCCAGGGAGCCTAAGCATCCTCCCCAACATCTGCCCTACGGGCCCCTGTGCCCTGGCAGGGCTGCTCTGTAACGGCCGTGTCGGCTTCCAGTGTGCCTGTGGTTAGTTTAAACCACATCCGTCTTTTAGAGGTGGAGCAAGAAACCAGGAATCTAAAGGCGGCTGCACGGCTGCCTCCAGAGGTGGGGGAGCGTGCGGGGATTCGGGGCAGCACATGGTGCTGGGACAGCGTGAGCTGAGCCGGCGGGGCTGGGAGCTGCGGCGCCGCCGGGGCTGGCGATGCTGGTGGCAGGAGGAAGCGCTTTGGTTTGTGCTGTTGCTGGCGCTGGGCGCTCTGTGCCGGCAGGTCCCACGGTCGGGGAACCCCTGCCTGGGAGCCTGCGCAGCCCCCATAGCCCCCCACTCCTCCCACGCTTCTTGGTGCCTGTCACGCTCTGGGAGAGGCGTCCCAGTCCAGTCCCAGTAAATCCTGACGCTGCCCCTGCGCAGAGGGGCCGGGGGAGCCTGGGAGGAACAGAGGGAACAGCAGCACGGTGATGGCATGGAGGCGCTGGGGCAGTGGGCTGGGACCTCGTGCAGCAGGGCAGAGCCGGCTGGCGCGTGGTGCTCTCGCCTGTCACCTCTGTCGGTCCCTTCTCGCTGTCCTGGTCTGCGCCCAGCGTTGGGCTGCTCTCTGCAGCCGAGCCAACGGGGCACACGGGACCTTCCCCTCGCTTCACGGCAGCTCAGATCCGTCAGTGCCTTCATCTAATCGCTTTATGTCTATTACTAACTACTAATGAGCTTTTAATTAATGAATGCTGTGGCTTGGGGGCATTCTGGAGCGGGTGGGAGGAGAGGACTAGGTGGGTGCCCTGCTCTCCGGGTGCCGCAGGGTGGTGCGCCTGCAGGCTGACCCCGTGGAGGCTGGGAGCACCTGGCCGTGCCAGTCCTGACGGTGGCAGCTGTGCCTCGGCCCCTCTTGGCAGCTCTCCCGAGTGGCAGCGTCCGGGCTCGTGCCCCAGCTTTGCACTGTGGGAGCGTGCTGGGGGGTGCCACAGGGGTCCCATTAAACACTGGACGCGTGCAGCCCACCCGTAGTTGTGCATTGCGTCCCCTTGGTGCATCCCTGGCAGGTCCGTGGGCTGCTGTGTCATCCCTCTCTGCCGGGAGAGGGTGTGGGGTGGCGTCCCGGTGAGGACTGGAGCGCTGGGGTCTGGGGGTTCCTGTTGCATCCCATGCAGGGGTGGGCTGGGGGGCTGGACGTGGCGTTTGGGGTAGCCCTCGGCGGGCAGCAGGTCTGACGTGTGCTCAGGGGCTCAGTGCAACATGCACAGGGGCCCCTCGGCACCTGGATGCGTGCGACGTGCTGCAGCCGCGCGGCGCCGCCGGTCTGCACAGCACCGCCGGTCTGCACAGCACCGCCGGTCTGCACAGCACCGCGCGCTCAGGCAGGCTGCAGGGCAGAGCCCTGCCAGGGCTCCAGGCCGACCTTGGAGCCCTCGTTTCTGTCAGATACCGTTTCCAAATGGCGGGGGCGAGCGTGCCTCGGAGGGGAGCTGAGTGCCCGGCGGTGCTGGCATCTCCCCGGGAACGGGAGCCGGCAGCGCCGCACCGGCCGCCTCAGGCACCTCCCGGCGGGTCTCTGCCGCCGGGCCGGCTCCTGCGGCCGGTACATCCCGGCTGCTGGGAGCAGCCCGAAGGGCCGCGCTTTCCCCGGCGGGTTTCCTCGGCGGTTCGGGGGGCACGTGCCCGCCAGCTCTCCCAGCGCAGGCTCTGCCCCTCAGCTCCGGCACCTTCTTGGGCTCCAGACCTGCGGCCGAGGCCGCTCCTGTCCCGGTGCTGCATTGCTCTCCCCCTTCCAGAAAACACAACCAAGGAGCCCTCAAGGGTTCATTTAAAATAAATAAAAAATGAAAATAGTGCTGATTTGAAGGAAAGCCAGCCCCATCCTGTGCATGGGAGCGCATCGCCAACCCATCCCCGAAGGGCAGAGAGAAAGATGTGCTTAGAACTGCAGCCCTGTGCAACTTCTGCCTTTGATCATATATCTTACATGTGCCCTTTGCTTTCCCTCGCCTGATATTTATTAGGTTTAATTTTACCGGGACGCGGCTGTAAGTGAGACAGATGGAACGGGGTCTGTGCGCCTGGTGAACACATCTTAATTAAACAGATAAATAAACTTCCATTCCCGGAGACTTCAGTTTCGGAGGGGTTCTTCTGGGGCTGCAGCTCCGCGGGGCTGGGCAGCCCTGGCCGGGGCTCCTCGGGCCCGGGCCCTGTGGGGCTGCCCCGGCACAGCCCTGGTGCCACCGCCAGTGCCATTGGCCGGGGCTGCAGCGCGGTGTCACCGCCGGGGCGGCTGGGAGCAGCAGGGCGAGGGACATCAGCCGTTGGTGGCCAGGGACGTGTTCCCCACCCTGGAGCCAGCCGGCGGGTTGGCACAGGCCAGCCGTGCTGGTGTCCCGCGGTGGCTCCCCGCTGCCGTGGGGGCATCTCTGCAGCCAGGCAGATGTTGGTGATGGCTGGAGGAGGGAGAGAGGAGACTTGGACACTCCTCAGCTCCCAGAGCCGTGCCCAGTTCTCACACTGCCGAGGTGCTTATCCTGGGGAAACACGGCCAGTTCCTCCGCTGACGGCGGTGCAGAGGGTCTGCACCAGCGGGGTCGGGGCCGGCGCATCTGCCCAGCGCCTCGCTCCGTGTGCTCTCCCGCAGGGAGAGCAGTGTCTCTCCTTGCCCCTTGGCTGGAGCCGGCCCAGGCCTTCCCGCGACGCGGGCTGCTGGCTCGGGGCAGTGCCAGGGCTCGTGGCGCTGCCACCGGCCAGGAGCGCCTTTGAGTCACCCTGCCCGGAGGCAGGCTCCGGCGCGGGGGAGGACGGGCAGATTACCTCATCCTGGAGCTGGCTCCCGGCTCACGTGGTTTGCTTGGTTGGACACCGCAAGCCCAGAGCGTTGGGCCATGCCCTTCCCTTTTCACCTCCGCCGGAGAGCAGTGCAGGAGCCGTGGTGGAGCCCGGACCATCCCAGGGCCGTTGGAGTTGCCCGTCACCTTGCCCAGGGCATCCCTCACCCCACGCCAGGGTGGCGTGCGGTGCTGGGGTGCATGTGGGTGCCTGGTGGGGTCCCTCTCCCCACAGCTGCCCGAGGGGCTCTGGGAGGACGTGTTTGTCCCCCAGCCCTTGCAAAGCTGCCCCATATCCTGCCCCAGGCACTGGAGCCTGTGGGAGAGCGCAGCACCAGGGCCACGGGAGTCCCTGGGGAAGGGGAGCTGGAGGCGAGCGGGGAGCGCAGGGTCTGAGCGCCGAGGTGTGCAGGACGGGTTGCTGCATCGGGTTCCTCGTGGTCCCTTGGGAGCTGGAGGGCGAGCGGTTGTGGTGGGACACGGGAGCTCGCTGCAGCCACACTCCTCACAGGGGGTGGCGGCCAGAGGATGCTCTTGGTAGCAGTTGTCGCTGCCAAACTCCTTTCGGCTCTCAGTACCGTGGGGCAGCGGTGATGAGAAACCCTCTCTCTGGCCCGGTGTCCCCTCCCCGATTTGGCACCTTGTGGTCCCTTTTGAGCATGGTCACCCGAGCAGCGGGACCCTGTGGCGGGGCTGGCACCCCCTTAGCCCCGGCTGCTGCTTCTTCAGCACAGCTTTTCCCAGAGCTGTTTGTTTCCACCAGGTTTGCCCGGTGGCTCCAGGCCGGCCGTGCCACACACCGCTGCTGTTGAGTATCTGCAGCAGAAACGGGAACCGCTGCGAGTGTACCAGGACACTGCAGCATGTCGCTATGTCTGGGGATACTGTGGAAAATCCCAGCCTCCGAATAGGGCTGTTCGTGTGCTGGAGGCTCCGGCAGAGATGGAGCATCAGCAGCTGCTGGCACAGACCTGCCTTTGTGCATCACATTTGGCCAAGATGGAAACTGAATTGAGCCCGGGTTTTGTTTCCCACATACCCAAGCACAACACCGTCCCGGCTGCTTTGTTGCTGGCCGTGGCTCTGAGGTTGGGCGCGATGCAGCGCCGGCGGTGCGGGGTGCTGGGGCAGGGACCCCCGTGCCAGCGCCAAGCTCTTCAGCACCCAAGGGTGCCGGGCTGCTGCGGGGCCGCAACGGCGGGAGGTGCGAGGTGGGACCGGGGACCCGAACGAGCACACGTGTGTGCCCACAGCGCTGTCCCTCGCGGGCACCGGCATGTAGGCTATTGCCATGGCAGCTGTGACAGAGGTGTGCGCGGTGTTGATGCGTCAGGGCTGCTGGCAGCGCCAGCAGGCCAGTCCAAAATGCCAAAAAGCCTCTCGAGCTCTGCTGGGGCAGCACCCTGCCCGCTGCCGGCGGGAGGTGCTCGGGGCAGGAGGTCTCCATCACGCTGGGGAGTGCGGGGAAGCCAGCGCCGACGGGCAGGGCCCCTCTGTGTCACGCTGGGGTGCTGGGCTCCCCTCAGCCCCCCTTGCCAACAGGGGCTGGCACACGGGTGGGGGGCTCCCAGGCTGCCGGGAGCAGGCCCTGCCTGGGGCTCACACGCCTCCGCGCTTGGCGAGCCCTGGGAGCGCAGGCAGTGCCGAGGCTGCGGCTCCTCTCGCAGGGAATGCCGGCGGGCTGCCGGCCCTGCCCGCCGTGGCGTGAGCCCGTGGCAGCGCAGCGCGTGGCTGCCGGGGCCATGCGTGCTGCGGGGCTGCAGGCGTGAGCAGGTATGTGCTTCTCCGGGGAGGCGGAGCTGGGTCTGCTGCATGGCTCCCTGCCCGTCCCTGCCAGCGCGGCCGTCCCTGTCTGCCTGTGTGTCTCCCGAGGAGAGTGTGGTGCGTGTGCACGTGTCCGGCTGTGTGTGCGTGGGGGAGTCCCGTGGCTGCCCGGCGTGGCGGCGAGGCGCTGCCATCGCGGGGGCTGCGCGGCTGGAAGTGCCGGCTGCTCGGCACGGCTTCCCGGGGTGCCCGTGTTGCATCACCGAAACTCCCGGTAAGACCCTTCTTCCTTTGGGAGCCAGCGCCGGGAAGGGAGACGGTTCTGCCCGCTCGGCCCCATCCTGCCTGCCTGCTTCCCTGGCGCGGCAGCGGGTGGCCGGGGGCTGCGACGGGGCTGCCCGGGCGGCGGCGGGGAAGCCATCTGTGAGCGGCGGCAGCGGAGGGGTTAAGTGCGGGATCAGCTGTTCTCATGTCATTACGGATTCTCTTCATTTTATACAGAGCTCTGTTTGATGTCTGAATGCACAGGGGACTCCCCCTCCTCCTCCAACTCCCACCCCTTTTATTTCGCTCCCTCGCCCTCTCTCCCTTCCTCCTCCCCTTCCTTTCTCTCTCCCCGCTCCCGCTCTGGCTCACACACACCCTTTGCAGACCGTGCGCTCAGTGCCAGTGTCTAATGGCACCGAAGTGAACAGGCGAGCGCTGCTCCCCGGGCGCGCGGCGCAGCCGGCCTGCCGCAGATGAATCCCTCCTAACTAGCGCCGAGGGGTCGGGAGGGACGGCCGAGGAGGGGAGAGCCCGAGGGGCGAGCCGGGAAGACGAGGATAGCGGTGTGCGGAAGAGGACGGACCCGCGAGCAGCTTCACGGCTACCTGTCGACACATGCTGTGCTCCATGGCTAACTCGGGCTGCCTCCTTGTCTCCAACTCAGGCATGCTTCCTCACTCTCTCCCCTGTCCTCCAGCCTTCCTCTACCTCCAACAGGTAAGTCACCCTCTCCGGGGGATTTTTTTGCTTTCCGGTTCACACGTGTTTCTGGCTGGTTCCCTCTCGGCGGAGGGTCAGAGCTTAACTGCTTCCTCCCCGGCCACGGGGCCTCTCCGGCACCAGCCCCGTGGCACCGGCAAGTTGTGTTGCTGTGGTGCCTTGTAATCCTCGGCCACGATTCCTTTGGGGTTTCTCTGCCGAGGCAGCTGGGAGAACGACCGGGGCTGGAGAGCGGGCTGAGATGCAGGCAGTGCGGCAGGCAGAGCTGCCAGCGTCCAGCGCTTTCCCTGCCTCGGCGCTGCTGCCGTTCGGCAGAGGCGAGGGGCGATGATGGATGCTCGGATAAAGGAATGAGGCTCCTGCGTGGCCTGAGCAGCCTCTGGGGAGAAGGGAAGGTGATGAGCTTGTGCATGCACATGCATGTGCACGTATGTGTGTGCGTGTGCCGTCACGTCGTGCGTGTCTGCAGCCGGGCCGCGGGGTCGAGCGTGCGTGGGTTTGTCTCGCTGTCGACAGGAAGGTGCTGCAGAGGGACCCGGGGGGGCGGCGGGTCTGGGCGAGCCCCAGGACCAGGCAGCCCGGCCAGAGGGTGCCTGGGCCATCAGTTTGGTCCTTAACTGGCCAGGGCGTGCTGGCCCGCAGGGCTGCCCTCGGTCCCGCGCTGGACCCGGTGCACAGGGTTTCCGGACTCGTCGTCCCGGGGAAAGCGCAGCTCGGGAGAGGGAGCATCAGAAATCCTGTCTCCCAGCCAGGTGAACTGCTCCATTTGTGCTTTTAGGAGTTTAAAAATTCATAGCATCCTCACTGCGCTCAGCATGGCCTGCACGGCTCACCCAGCAGCCGAGGACAGGCAGCACGGTCGTGGGCACAAACCCTCCCGCCCCAGCGGGGAAGGGCTGGGGAGCGTTTCGGGTCCTCGGGGATGTCTGTAGCCTGTGTCCGAGCGGGCTTGCGTCTGGAGTGTGGCCGAGCTGGTGGCGGGGACAGCGAGGCCCAGGGTCACTCCATCTGGCGTGTGGGAGATGGGGCTGGCAAAGCTGGTGCTGCCGCTGGTTACACAAGTGCAGCGGCGGCTGCGGGGTGTGCATGGGGCCAGGGCTCACGTGGGGGCTGCTGCAGAGGCCGGCCAAGACAGGTGTGTGATTTATTGCACCCTCCTGCAGGCCGGGGCTGGGGAGAGCTGGGGCTGGGCTGGGTATTGGTCTCGGCTTCCCTAGGCTGTGCTGAGGTCCCGCGGCCGCTGCTCGGCTGCCCAGGCACGTCTGATACCGAGCAGAAACCATTCCCGAGCCCCGACCCGTCCCCGGGGAGGTTTTCTGTCCCCCTGAAGGGACGCACGGATGCTTTGAATTGGCGGCCGGCGCAGGGCCCGGAGCCTCTGTTGGGAGCGGGCGGCAGTGTGGGAAATTTCCCTCTCCGGCCGGGATCCCCTTGTCCCCCGGCCGCCACGAGGGGCTCGGCTGTGCCGCTCGCCCTGCGGAGCGCTCCGGCACAGACCAGCTGCGCTGCCTGCCAGCTCCCGGGGCTGCGGCTGGAGGCAGCAGGGGCCGGCAGCGTTGCGGGCAGGCGTGGGCTGCCTGCTGCCGGTGCCCAGCTGGGCTGTGCACAAATGGAGTTTGGGGTTCCTGGGAAGGAGCAGCTTTTCCCCGATGCACGGCTTTCTGCACCCAGCAGCTCCTGGTTCCCCCATCGCCCTGTTTGTTTTAATTTGGCCGTCGTGTTTAGTGTCTCTTCCTCCCCGCTCTCCCAGAAGCCTCCTGCTCCTTGGCAGCAGGTCTGGACTCACGAGCCAGGAAGGAGGGTTTTAGTACGAGATTTGGAGTTGGATTTTCACCCAGCTAATGAGCACGATGGAGGCCAAAATCTCCGTCCTCTTCCCAGGGCTTGTCCCTTGCTGAGGTTCTGCTCCCAGCGCTTGGGGACGGGGTGTTCCTGGTGCGTGTCGCAACGAGGCGTCAGGCAGAGGGACGTCACTGGCAGCCGTCACATGGGGAAGGGGCACAGGGCACGCGCTGCTGCCGGGCTCCTCATCCTGCCCAGCTGAGCAATGGGCCTGCCTGGTGTTTTAGCCCTGAATTCGCTCTGGATTTTGGATGTGCTCACCTTCAGCACGCCTGCGCTAGAGGAGTGCACAGGGAGCGATGCGGCCTCTGTCTGTGGGCACGTGCCTGCGGCGGAGCTCGCCTCTGGCCAGCCAGCTCGACTCGCCTTGTGCGCGGCCAGAGATGCCCAGGGGGTTTAACCGCCTCTCCCCGAAGGTGTTGTGATGTGGGGGGCTCGGTTTAGACCCCCGGGTTACAGTTCCCTGTCCGGGGTGCGTGTGTACGTAGGGAGGCAGGTGTCCGTGCATCAGACCTGGGGTGGGCACATACGCGTGGACGGTGCCTGAGCCCTGCGGCTGCAGGGGCCTGTGCTGGCCAGCGGCTCCTCCTGTGCCGGGACGCGCGTCTGGTTGGCCTGGCCTGGCCAGGGGGGCCAAGAGCTGGGGGGCCACCGGGTCTGTGTGCAGTAACTGGCCTTACCCCTTCGGGCATGTGCTCTCCCCGCAGGGAGCTTGTTGGCATTCGTTGTATTTGTTCCCAGGGAGGCCACTCACGTTTCGTAGCTCCCTGGCTCCGGCATTTTCAGCAGTGCCGGTATTTGAAGGAATGTCCAAGAAATGAAGTTGTCTACAAAACTTCGATTAGCCCAGTGCCAGGGAAAATCCAGCTGCCGCCGGGCTCTGGCGGTGCGAACGGCTCATCCAAGCGGCTGCGGGCGCCTTGCCGCTCGCTCAGCTCAGCCCCCCCGTGCAGCTGCGCGGCTGCCCCAGTCCCGGCCGCAGGAGCTGTGGTTTGCGGCACTCCGCGTGGTGCAGCCGCGCTGCGTGCAGGAATCGCCCCCCCGCCACGCTCCAGCGCCGGGGCAGGAGCGGGGCTCCCGGGCGGCCGGGAGGGGAGAGGGCTGCAGGGCGGGCGGCGGGAGGGTGGGTGCGCGCCCTCGGCGGAGCGGCCTGCGCTGGCGGGGCAGGCGGGAGCACCACGTCCTTCGGTGGGACTTGGCAGTAACGTTCAGCTCTTGCTCAGTGAGGACCTGGGCGCAGAGGGAGACTTTGGTGGCTGCGTTTCGTTAACAGAGGAATCGGTTGCTGCTCAGAAAGTGTCGCCACTGTAATTATAAGTGAGCAGCTGATCACTCCAGGACGAGGCACGGTGCTGACCTGGAACAGACCCAGGCTCTGAGGCTCAGCATCGGCGTTAGAGCACGGCGCGGACTTGGGCGCAGGCAGCGATGCGCGTGCGGGACTGGATGCGAACGCAGGTTGATGTACAGGTGGGCTGAAACCTGCCGCAGAGCTGCCCCCGAGGTGCCGCTCACCAGGGGCGTCCCCGGTGCCCGCGGTCGCACCACGCTGCCCAGCCTGCGGCGCAGGAGGCTCAGCTGAGCAGCGCCCGGCCCGCTGGGAAACAGCCTCTGCAAAAGGCTGCTTGGAAAATTCCTTTCCAAAAGGGCTGCTGCCAAGTTTAGCATATTATATTTTTAGGGAGCAAGTCTATTCCGAGCAATATTGTAGTGTGTTGCAGCAGCGGGTTCATTTCAAACCTGGTTTCTCCCGCTGCTTGTGTGTCGCACGGATGCGAGACCCGGCCGAGGGCCCGCACTGCAGCGGCCGCCTTGCTTGCACAGCGGAGGACAGGCTTTAGAGCTGCAAAAAATGTGTTTTTCTTTTTTTTAATATATTGAAAACACTGACATTAATTTTAGCTTTGCAAAGCTGGTTTTCCCACAGTAGCTGTAATTTAGGCCTACACTGCCTGGCGATGCTCTTTTTATAGGTATATTCCTATTTTAGTACTATAGTGATGGGTGAATGAGTAGATTAAATTAGATTTAGTATCTATCATTCTTTAAAGCATTACAGGCAGGCGGTGGAGGAGTATGGTTTAACAAAGAAGAAAGGCTAATTAGGAGAGCAGGCACAGGCTGCCCACGCCGGCTCCCCCCGGCGCCCGTCTGCCCCCGGCCCGTAGCCGCCCTCGCTCAGGGCCCAGCGTCCAAATAGGAAAGTGCGTTTGGAACCGGATTTTCCCGCGCTGCCACAGGGCCCGAACGGCTCCGGGTTTGCAGCTGGGGCCGGGCAGGATGCCGAGCTCTGGGTGCCAGGGCCGAGCACCCCAGGCTCCTCGCTCCTCCGGGGACCTGCAGAGTCACGGCGGTGACTTGGCTCCCCGGCTGCTCTCCCCACGGGGCGAGCGCTGCCGCCAGCGGCTGCCCGGGTCCTGCTGCCAGCCCCGGACAGGACTCCTGCACGTGGGTGCATTGCGTCTGTCGCACCGGAGGGACCTTGGTAGCAGGGCCCTGCCGGCACCAACCCTGGCGTGAGCGCGGTGGCTCTGCGGAGCGATGCTGCCCCGTTCCCAGGGCTTGCGTCTGTGAGATGAACAGGATTCAGTGGTGGAGCCGGTGAGTAGTGGGGGCACCGAGGGGCACGGTGGTCTCTCCAGAAAGGGCATGAGTCCCTTAGGTGCAGCTGGTATTGGCAGCGGGCACGCTGGGCATGCATGGGGCTGGGCTGCTGGGAGGGTGCAGGAGGCTTGGGAAAGCGCCGGCGTCAGGGAGCTCTGGGAAGGATCCTTGGCACAGGAGGGAACCAAACGTCCGAGGAAGGAGCTGGCTCTTTCCAGTGCTGGGATGCCCTGGCAGGGCAGAGGAGGCTCCAAGGCCGTGGCTTCGATGTTCCCGCTGCCTGTTCCACGGCAGCCAGGCCAGCCCGGCCTCATCCAGCCAGGCAGCAGGGTGGAGGCGGGCAGGAGCCGGGCTGAGCAGGGAACGCTGCGGGTAAACGGCAGCCCCCAGTGAGAGCCCGGGGGTGCAGGTCGAGCGTGGGTGTGAGCCCCCCGGTGCAGGGCACACACGGGCACCCGTGTGCTGGGCAGGGCTTCGAGGGATGTGCAGGCACACAGGATGCTCCCTGCGGCATCGGCTATCGCCTGGTGAGCCCTGCTGTGCCGGTGCAAGCCCCGTTGTGAGCCCAGCAGTGTGTGACCAGGGGGCTTGGCAATCCTGGCCACGCCGTGACTGCTGGCTCAGTGAAAGGCCACTGCCATGGGGCAGGCTCGGGGCGCCAGGCTGCCCGCAGGGCTTCACACCTCCACTGCCTGCAGGCCAGCCTGGCTGTACCGCGGGGGCTTTAACCTGCGTCACCTCCTCGGCGTTCATCCGGCCCTGCGGCGAGGGCAGCGGTGGCACCACTGGCACTGCAGCCCAGCTGGCAGCTCGGGGAGCAGCCCCCCAGCCCAAGCTCAGTGGGCTGCAGGCTGTGGGAGGCACTGGCCTGGGCACAGAGTCTGGCTAGGGAGGGATGAAAGGCCACGTCCCAGCGGGTGACAGGGTTTGTGGTGGCCGTCGCAGGACAGGCATCCCCCGGGGCTGCAGGCATTGCCTGCAGGGGGTCGGGTGCGGTTCCCAAATCGCCTACAAGCCCCACTGTCCCCAGCTGGTGTCCTCCCTCCTGGGTTCTCGCTTTTCCCCGCTGGCACCTTCCCGAGCGTCCAGCCAGCTCCAGCGGTCAGCAGCCACGGTGTCCCCTGGGGCAGAGCCCCCGCCCCAGCGGCCTTGGCGTCCCCGGCTGCGCTGCACAGTTCTTACAGACGGGGTTTGCACATCATCAGCAGGATTCACTCCAGCCCCTCTGTGAGCAGCACTGCTGAGATGTGATCCCTGGCAGCAATAACCTATTAAACAGAGTGAGACGAGCGCTGGAAGGAGACCCAGTCAGAGGAGGCAGTTTGCGGGGCTGGTGCCGGGAGCAGCACTCGGGCAGCCCACGCCTCCGTGCTGGTGCTGCCAGGGTTTTGGTGTGTGGGACCGGGTGGTGCTGCCAGGGAAGGCAAGCGGTTTGGGGACCTGTCGGGGTCAGCGCCTGCGGAGCCAGGTCCCACTCCCACCCTTGGGGATCTCAGCCGTTTCCCGCCGTCAAAGAGCCAGGGGGCTGCCGCACCGGTCCCGGGGGGGCTCCCGCGAGTACGTAGTGGGTGCTGGGGCTGGAGTGTGTCTGCAGAGGCAAGGTAGCCGTGTGCCCAGGGGTCCCTATGGCTGGCACCCAGGCACTGTGGCTGATGCATGCCGGCAGGGTCGTGCCGGCAGTGCGGCTCGCTGCGGGATATAGGGGCGGTGGCAGCCGTCGTGCCTTGCGGTGGCCCTGTGGCGGGGGGGCAAGGCAGGTCTGGCTGCTCCCGCTCCCCCTTGCTGGAGCACCAGGCTTGCAGCACTTTGTCATGATTTTTTCCCCGTCTCCGAGCAGCGATCCCTCACCTTTTGCATTACCCGAGTAGAAAATGATACATAAGCTGACGTGATTGCCACGGCTCCCAGCGCCCCGCAGCAGCTCTTCCCCGGTGGCACGGGGGGACGGGCAGGGCAGGTGGCACGCAGGTGCCCCAGCTCCTCACCCTGTGCTCCCCGCTGCCGTCACGTCCCCCTCCAGCCGAGCTGCGGCAGAGCCGGGGAGAGGAGGGGACCGGCGGTGCTGAGGCGGCACATCAGCGAAGCTGAGCGGCAGGGCACCGTGCCCGTGTGCCCCGTGCTGCCCTGACCGCTCGCCTGCCCCTCTGCTCCATGCCCGGCACCGTGCCAGGGACCGCGCTGCTCCGCTGCGTCCCCTTGGCCTCCTGCAGCTCTCTGCGGGGCTGGGGAGCCCCCAGCAGCGCCTGCCCGCCCCGTCTGTCGGCACCCCTTCAGCGGCTTTTGGGTCCGGGTGAGGCTGGTGTTCACGGGCAGATGTCTGTCCCTGTCCTTTCGCCCAGGCTGGCTGGGGACGCGCTGCGCTGGCGGGGCCGGAGCTCGAGCCTCCGGGTCTGGGCTGTGAGCCGGGGCCGTGCTGGCTGCGCGCCTGCTCCGGCTGCCCGGCGGGACGCGCGGGTACCGGGTGTGCGGCCAGCTCATCCCCGGCAGCAGGGCCGGCCGGGGCGTGGGCGCAAAGCCCCTCATGCGAGCAGGAGCTGCCCCGGGAGGGAAGCAGGGGAAGGACGCGCAGGTCCTGCTTCGGTGCAGGGGTCGGAGGGGCCGGGATGAGCTGAGCTCTGGCTCCAGGATGGGGTCCCTGAGGGGAGCAGCAGCGGGGCTGTCCCTGAGCTCCCGGAGGAGCCCTGGCACCGGCTGCGGAGGGGAGCAGCCCCCAGCCTGGGGGGATCCCGCGTCCCCCGCTGCTGCGCCGGCTCGGCGTCTCCCCGCCACGGCGCCGGCCGCGGCCTTCAAACGGCTCTTGCATAAAATCAAAAATGGGGAGAGAAGAGTGGGAGCAGGCGACAGTGGCAGCTTATTTGTGATCTGCATTGTGTGGGGAGCTCTTAATTAGAGCTAATTAGACTAATTAACTTGCAAATGAGAAACTCATCTTTTTCCCCTTTTCTTTCACAAGAAAAAATAAAAAAGACGAACAACAAGATAAATATTGAGGCTAATTACTTTGTACCTGCTGCAGAGCCCCTCCAGCTCGCAGGATGCCCCTCTCCTGACCAGCACGCCTGCCCGACGCAGCGTGCCATGGCGTGCCATGCCTGTCCCTGTCCTGGTGTCCTGGCATTGGCTGTCCCCACCCATCATCCTCTATGCACCCTCGTGCGCCAGGGCCTGGCAAGGATGCGGCACTTGTCCGGGAGCCAGTGGGGGCAGTGGCCTCCATGACACCGGCCGTCGCCAGGACCCAGCGGCCAAGGCCCAACGCCGTCCTGGTGTTCAGCCTTGGCTGCCAGGTCCTGGTGATGGCCGGTGCCACGGAGGACATGGCAGTATCGTGCCCTGGCACCCTCCCTGCGAAACCCATCCCATCCCACCTTGGGACCAGAGCCGTGGGGGCCCCTCTGCGGCACCGCGTCGTCCCGGCTGTTTTCCAGCTCTTCCCTTACGGCATCTCTGGTTTCCCTCTCACTCTGCCGCCGCAACACCCCGGGGGCTTTGTTAGCACAACTCGGTTCAAATGTCTGATTAGTCTTTAGGAGATAGAGGGGTCAATTTTCCACAGCTCCTTCCTCTCCATTTAACTAATTTAACTGCGCGATTGTTACAAATTTCATTTTATTATACCCCTGCTTCTCAGTCCAATTGAATTACCAAAATCTCATTTTCTCAGAAGTGCTGAATATGTAATTAGAGGAAAAATTATGCTCCTCACTGCCTATTAGAGAGGGCTGCGTGAGAGAGCTTGTCCGGGCGCACACGCGGGTCCGCGGTTCCCCGAGCACCCACGCTGGCCAGTGCGAGCATGCGTGTGTTTGCGAGGCTGCGCGCGAGCGAGCGCCACGTGCGGCTGTGCCAGAGCCCCGCTGCGGCGGCGGTGTGACAGTGACGGGGGGCTGTGGGTGGGCTCCCGGGTGCGAGGGACTTTGCAGCAGTGGGGCCAGGGTCCGGGCGGTGCTGGCTGGGCTCCTCGGGGACCCGTCGGCTGTGGGGCAGGGTGCGGGGATGGCAGCTGGAGCTGGCGTGGTGCTTGCAGGGGAGGCCAGTGGACGTGGCTGTTCATCCTGCTGCTTGCTGTGTCTTGAGCTGTGTGGATCCAGCCAGGCTGGACTCGGCTGCCGGCAGCGCCGCGCAAGGGCCGCGGCTGCCGGAGAGCCAGCGGGGGCAGCCGGCGCGGGAGTGCCGGTCCCCGGGCAGGAGCAGCCTCTCAGCAGGTGCTGGGAACGGTCAGGGAAGCGAGCCCAGCGCTGCGCCCGTGCTTGTCTTATGAAGCCCGGGGCAGGGCTGGGAGCCGGCAGCCTCGGCAGCAGCGGCCCTGCCCCAGGCACTCACAGTGCCCCGGGCACCCCGGCCCCCGCTCGCCTCCCCGCACCCGCAGCGGGACCAGCTCAAGGGAGTGACCGTAGCCCTGTTGGCACGGGGCCCCACCGGAGGAAGGTGCCCGCTCCTCTTCGGGCCCTGCCCGCCTCTGCCTGGGCTGCGGCGGCCACCCACGTGCCGTAGCTCAGCAGCGTGAGCTGGGACACCCGATGGTGCCCGGTCCCCTCCCTTCTGTGCCTCTCCCTCTGGGTGTGCTGGGGACGAGGCACCCTGCAGCACTTCCCAGAGCAGTAGCTGCTCTCCGGAGCCCTCAGCCCCTTCCAGCGGTGGGGACACAGCAGCTGCCCCCCAGGACCACTGGCAGCAGCAGACAGGCCAGCCTCCAGCGTGGCTTGGTCACCCTGGTGCGCAGAGCCGTGCGGTGCGTGGGCACCCGCATCCGACGCTCCGGTGTCTGCAGGGGTCAGGAGGAGCAGGTAGCTCAGGCGGACGCTGCCGAGGGCTCGGGTCCTCTCCAGCCCGTCCCCGTACCCAGGCTCTGCAGCCAAGCTTGTGCCTCGCGTGCCCACCTGTCCCAAACTCTTTGGCGGCCGTTGGGGACCACGCACTGCTGGGAATCCCGGCCAACACTGCGTACACCAGGTCTGCATTGCTCCGATGAGCCTGTAAGAAGAGTTGTGCCGGGGCGGCCGGCCTGGCTGCTGCCCTCCAGCAGCATCTGCTCAGGGCTGGGAGCTGCTGTGGGGGAGCCCTGGCACTGCCAGCGATGCCAGGAGCTGCTGTGGGGGAGCCCTGGCACTGCCGGCGATGCCAGGAGCTGCTGTGGGGGAGCCCTGGCACTGCCGGCGATGCCAGGAGCTGCTGTGGGGGAGCCCTGGCACTGCCGGCGATGCCAGGAGCTGCTGTGGGGGAGCCCTGCCGCCACCAGCGATGCCGGGCCCTGCTCAGGAGGGAGGAGGGTGCCGTGTGTCCCAGAGCTGCGGTTCTCCTGCTCGCTGCAGGCCTGATCCTGTCGTGTCTCCGGTGGTGACGCAGCCGGGTCCCTCCCTGGTGCAGCGGCACAGGTACATGTGAGCCTGGGAGATGTCAGCCGCGTGCACGCGGGCGGTGGCCAGGAGCCCCCCCAAGCACCCCCATCTCGCCTCGGTTACACAACATTATCATTTCATAATACTCTGAAATATACATGAAGTTGGCTGAATGCAGATGAAATTGCACCATTTACTTCATGAATATTTCATGCAGCCTCAGCTCCGAAGTTTCTGGCTGGCGGAGCCAGGAGCTGGGGCCGGACCCTGCTCCCTCCTCGCCCCGCGCAGGAGGTGACAGGGACGCGCGGGCAGGTCTGCGCCTGGGCTGGCGTCTCGTCCCCTCTGCTGCTGGGTATTGCACGGCCGCGGGCCGACGCGTCCTTCCTCCCCGGGCTCCCGCGGACAGAGGGGAAGCAGCGTCCGGCCCTGGCCGTGCCCTGGCCCCTGGCAGCCGCGGCAGCCGGGCTCTGCCAGCGGGTGCTCACGGGGCTGAGGGCAGGAGCCGGCCTCGCTGCCCTGGGCTGGCAAGAGGCAGCTGCCCCCTTGCAGGGTCCTGGTGCAGGGGAGGCAGGGCAGGAGGTGCCGAGACTGTGGCAGCCCGGAAAAATGGTCTTTTCCCATGCCTGAAGGCTGCCTGCCTTCCCCCCCGCTCCTCCTCCTCCTCCTCCTCCTCTCGCGCCGTCGCTCCTGCCGCTCTGGTCCAGCCCCGCTGCTCTTTGCAGAGCTTCCCACTTGAGCATCCCTGGCAGATGCCATTAGCAGGCTCTCACCCCTCTCCTGCCTCCTCATTAATGAAGACATTAAGCACGGCGGCTGCTACCTCTGGCCTCCGCAGCTCCTCACCCCCGTTCTCGGCTCCTTCCCGGGAGGGTGATTGGCCTGTTGTCCCCCCCAGCTCTCTGTGGGGCCGCGACGGCCCCATTCTGAGGAGAAGCGGAGAAGCGACCCGCCGCCATCTCTGCCGGCCCCCGCCGCAGGCAGGGCTTGTCCCTCCTGGGGCCAGGGACGTCCCCACGGCGAGCACCCTGACCCCGCTCCCCCGCTGCAGCCCGGGGCTCTGTGGCTGGTGCCTGCTCGGGGCCGGGCGCGCTGCTTTGTATGGATGGCACAGCATTTTGGGTAATGAAATATTCACAGGTCAGTGATTCCTTGAGAAATGACGGGGATCAGTCAATTCCTTTTCAGGGAGTAATTTTCTTCCCCTTCACGGCCTCTGTTTCATGTTGACAGTCATTAGCATGAGCGAGCGGCTGGATCGAAGGGGGGACGTTGTGGCTGTCAAGCAGATGAGCCGCACCGGGCACGGCCTCTCAGCAGCCCGTGGTGATGGCACAGCTGCGTGGCCCCTGGGGCCGCGTGGGTGCCTTCCCCCCCGCTCCTCCCGCCACCGGGGCATTTGCTGACCCCGTCTCTGCTGCCCGGCCCAGCACGGCGCTGCTGCACCGCCCTGCTCCGCGGCAGCGGGCGCGAGGGCAGATGCTCCCATCGGCCTCCCTGTGCGCTGCCCCAGTCCGTCCCCAGCTCTGCGTCCTGCTGGGCACAGCGGGGCCCGCCGCAGCAATGCGCTGCAGACCTGTTGCAGCAGCGAGCAGTTGCCCTGGCGCAGGCAGGCTCGGGCGCCCTCGGGGAATTGCTCAACACCCTTCTCCGTGCTCGGCTCTGACCTCGGGCTGTCTTGCCGTGCGGCCAAGGGATGCCCTGACAGAGAGTGAGCAAGCAGGAGCCAGTCTGGGTCAGGGTGATGTGCTTGCTGCCTGCACTGCTTGCAGGATGTGCTGCCCACTGAGGCTTTGCAGCTTGGAGGAACATTTTGGCGGCCTCCTTGGATTCTGTGGTAGGGTTGGGACCCCAGCCCCTCACTGCACCCCTTGGTGGGCGGCTGGTTCCCAGCGGAGGGAGCAGGACAGCCGCAGGCATTGGGGACCGGAGCTGGGCTGGCTGCCCTCAGCTGCCTGCAGATCCGTGCTGCCTTTGCTTCCCGGACACCCGCGGCTGCAGGCTCCTCGGTGCGTGCTGCTCTTGGGGCTCCCTTCTCGCTGGCAGTCGGGAGGTGCGTGGTGATGGGACTGTGCCCCCTCCCCAGCTGCTCCAGGGCTTGGCACACTGCTGTCCAGCCGGGCTGCACATGTACCGTGACCAGGCAGTGCCCACACCAGCAGCGCGGGCCCGGGCGCAGCGCGCGGGAAGGGGACATCCACAGGCAGAGCTGGGCTGGGGTTGCCCTGGGCTGGAGATGAGAGCAGGAGCGGGCCGAGGCAGCGGGATGGCCATGAGGCTTTTGAAGGAAACTCTGGGCACGATTGGGGTGGCCACGGGGTCGCAGGGGAGGGGAGCAGCCCCAGGACAGGCTGACGCTTGGTTGTAAATCAGGACCATGTGTGCAAGCAGAGGCTCTGGCTGAGCATGGGGACAGCTCACCGGCTGGTCTTGCGGACCCGGCGTGGGATCACCATGCTGCCCGTCCATGGCTGGAGTGGGGTGGCAGCGGGTGACGATGGCTCGTGAGCGGTCGGTAACTCAGGGGAGCTTGCACGCTGCACCTTTGCACCGTGCCGGCAGGACGGCGGGTGAGGTGTGGTGGCACATTGCAGGGTGCCCAGAGCCAGTGGGTGCCCTCTCGTTAGTGCAGGTGCTCTGCGCTTGGCTAATTGTTCAGATACGTCCTCTGTGTTTGGGGGCTCCTGATGCGTTATTTTCTTAAAAAGGAGCAAATGTTAAAAATGGCGTCGTCAGCCCTGAGCTGACAGGCACAATCACCAAAGTGCGGCGTCGGCAGGAACCGGCCCCACGCGCTAAATGACTTGAAAGGAAATGGCCTGGATTGTGCTGAGGAGGCAGAGTGCGGTGGGGAGAAAGCAAGTGGAGCAAACAAAAAAACTTCATTAATTAAAGAAACTCGTTAATGAGGGACATTTAATCAGCTAAAGATGATATCCACCCCCTGCCTGCTGCGGCAGCCGTTGTGCAGGGCTGGTGGCGCAGGGCTGAGCCACGGGCAGGGCAGGGGACGCCACGCAGGGGACGCCGTGCAGGAGACCTTGGGGTCCCGCTGGCTCTACCCTCTAGGGCTGGGCTGGGGGAGCAGTGTCCCACAGCTGGCTGGACAGAGTCGCTCTTGGGGGGCTCCCCTGGCCTCGGGCTCCTCGGCGCGGTGCTCTGCCAAGGAGCTGGGAGGCAGCAGGACAGCCGCCAGCCTGCGGGACGCAGCAGCATGTGCTGCACTTCCCAGAGCCGCTTCTCCCCTTGACAGCAAAGGCCTCGACTCCCCATCCCAGCCCCTCTGCTGCCATCCCTGGGGCAATGGTGTTTCAGTACAGGGCCATGCTGCAGCCCTGCCAGCGTCCCGCCCGGGCAGACGGGCAGCATGGGTGGTAGGGTGCTGCTCGTGCCCCCCTGTGCCATGTTAAATACTGCCAGCTTTGCTCCACAGTCGGTCTTGGGCAACGCACTAATCTCCTGTCTCATTTACTAAATGAGGGCCATGGGCCATTAATAATCAGAATTCCTTTTAATGCAAGTGCGGAAAGCCGCCCCACAAAGCGCTGTGCAGGAGCATCCCCCACGCCCCTGGGAGGGACGTGTGGTGCACGAGCAAGGGACGCCTGTCAGAGGCCCCGGTCCCTGGCACCCACAGGCCAGCACCGCACCACGGGCTCCCCGCAGGGCTGGGCAGCCCAAGCTGGGAGCACCCGGCTGCAGGCCAGTGCCATCTGGATGCCTCCTTTGGGGTGCAGAGGTGGGTCCCCAGGACCCCCCGGGCACTCGGCACAGGGAGGGACCCCGGGAAGGAGCTGCTCCTGGTGCCAGCTCAGGGGCTGCTGTGGGCCTGGGGCCCCAGTATCCTCCCGGGAGGAGCAGAGAGGCCCCGGGGCTGCCTGGGGACGGGGCTTTTCCCATGCTGCAGGCAGCCCAGAGCAGCCGGCAGGGGAGGATGCAGGCAGCGCGGGGCGCGGAGCCGAGCAGCAGCCGTTTCCCCGTGACATCAACAAGCATCTTGCAACCAAACCCGTCGCCATCCCCCTCCCCGCGGGGCCCTCGTCCCCAGCAGCCCCTGCCACCGAGCCGAGCGGCCCCCTCCCTGCCCGGGGTCGGATGGGCAGCGCTGGCGGGAGGGAGGCACTGGGAGCCGTAGGTCTGCACCTCTGCAGCACCAGCAGCCCCGGCGATGGCGAGCAGCAAAACGGGAAGAACCTAATGGTCCCTGAATGAAATAACACTTGGGCTGACAAGCACTGCGACAGCCCTAATTAATAACAGATATGAACGTGGCTGTCAGGACAGGCTGGTGAGGAGCCAGCGGGGCCCGAGACCTGGGCCCGTGGGGAGGGTCCCTGCCCCGGCAGCCATCTGTGTTCCCCTGCCCGCTGCCTCTTCCTGCCTGGGCAGCAGCGCCCGTCCCCGCTGTGACGGTGGCTGATCCTGGCTATGGACAGCAAGAACGAGTGTCCAGCATGGATCATGCGGGAGTGCTGCAGGCTGCTCCTGCTGCTGGCTCCGTGCACACAGGCAGGGAAGGTCGGGCACTGGGCACCAGGGACGCAGGCAGGGAGGGTCAGGTGCTGGGAGCACGACTGCTGTGACTGTTGGGTGTCTGCCCGCTCCCCAGAGCAGGCCCGGGCGCCAGGGCCAGGCTGAGCGCAGGATGGAACCCTCCAGCCTGCGAGGTGGGGTTTGCACCTGCGGCGCCGGCAGGAGCGTTGCTCTGGCTGCCCGGCTCGGGGGCAGTGCCGGGGAAGGGGCTTCGCTGTCCTGCAGCGTTGGCAGCCCCGGGCTGCGCTGGCAGGTGCATCTGGCTGATGTGTCCCCGAGCAGCTGAGTCAGCACGGGAAGGTGCTGGCGAGCCTGCCAATGACTTGCAGATCTGTAGCGGGATTATTCACGCTGGGTTTGCATGTGGTCCCCGCCGTGCCCCCGGCGCGGGCTCCGCTGCCTCCCTCGCAGGCGCGATGGCCCTGCCGGCTGGGGGACGGCGACTGGCAGTGCGGCCCCCCCGCCGTCCCTCTGCACCATAAATCGGCCACACACACAATTAAGGAGCTTGTCTCCACAGGCTGAGCCACAGATGTATTTCATGGGCGAGAGGCTGCCACAGCGGGTTGTAAAGCATCTGAGGGGTTGCCGGTGCTGCCCCGCGCGCTGGCTCAGGCATTCGCAGCCTCTCAGCTGTTGGCAGGGGCTGCTGCCGTGTGCCATGGTCGGCATCTATGTGCGGCAGCGAGTGCAGCACACGCGTGTGCAAGGGGGGAGAGCCCACGGGTGCACGTGGGGCTGTGAGGGTGGTGGGTGGGTGTGCAGGAGAGGCACAGGCTGGCAGCCCCACGCCACCCCCCCAGCCCCACGCCGTGCCCCCAGCAGGCAGTGGGCAGCCCTCAGCCCGTGGTGCGGGTGCAGCTCACCCCGTTTGACCGGGGCAGCCAGGGTGGCTGCGTTAGAGCAAAGGGCCTAATCAAATATTTAGCAGTTAATTGATCCCTGCCTGGTGTTTGCCAAGGGGCCATTGACATCTCTCCCCGGCCACCCCTCCCTGCCTCCCCGGCCCCGCTCCCCTTCACTGCCACCACCATCACCGCGACGCTGGGTTTGCTGCTGGCGGGCACTGATGCTGTCCAGCCCCCCCGGAGTGATGCTGCCGGCCTGGCTTTGCTTTGCCCCACGTTGGGCTCCAAACCCAGGCTGCCCTGGTTTCCTTCCCCGAGGAGAGGGTGATGTGCAGGCTCCCTTAGTTAAGCCCCACAGCAGGGGCTCCGTCTTCCCGCTGCCCGAGCCCCAGCGCACCAGGCAGGCAGGGCCCCAGAGTGGGAGAGGATGGGGGCTCGGCTGCAGGCAATGCAACCCGGGAGCTGCCACAGCACAGACACAGCCCAGGGTTTGAGGGGGGACACACACCAAAGGGTGGGTGTGGTGGGGCTGGGGGGCCTGGTTCTGGCTGCGGGGACCAGGACCCCTCCCCGGGGCAGGTCGCAGCCCGGGGACGTCGGTGGGTAAGGGGGACGGTGCCGCTGTCTCGGCAGGGTAACCAGGACGCCACGGCCCCGCCGGACGCGATGGCTCAGCCCTACCCCCCGGCCCAGTACCCCCCGCCCCCCCAGAACGGGATCCCCGCAGAGTACGCGCCGCCGCACCCCCACCCCACGCAGGACTACTCGGGGCAAAGCACAGTACCGGAGCACGCCATGACCCTCTACACACCAGCACAGAGCCACGCCGAACAGCCGGGCACCGACGCCAGCACACAGTCCATAGCAGGGACGCAGACGGTACCGGTAAGGGAGCGGCATCCAGGGGGGCGAGCGGGGTCCGAGGGGAGCGCCGGAGCGGCGGGGAGGGTGCTGGGGCAGCAGCGCTTACCCGGCCACAGTCCCTCGGGATGCCGGGCCGGGTGCCTGCGCTGCAGCCGCCGGCTGTCTCCCTCACGGCCCCCCCGTCATTTCTAATCACTTGTAATCTACCTGCTTGGCTGCCTTCCCACCAGATAGCTTCAATTACGGGGTTGTAATGCAGCGCCGGGCAAAGTGCTGAGCCGAGCACTTCCCAGCCCGGCTGCAGCAGCCCCACGTGCAGGGTCTGCCACCCCCTGCCCCGAAAACACCCGTGTGCCGTGGTCACAGCCCCGGGCACCGTGCCACTGGGCTGACGGGGGCAGAGAGGCCCCTGTGAGGCCACCCGACGCTGGCTGGCTCTCCGCAGCGGATCACCCCTCGCGCAGGCCTCCCCCTCCCCAGGGTGTGCTCCCTGCACGCCCCCAGTGCTCAGCCCCCCAGGTCCCCAGCACCACTCATGGGGCGGGTGATGCCCTGACCCCGCTGGCAGCGCAGGCCGAGGCAGGGAGGTGCAGGCAGGGTGGGTTCCCCAGGCTGGTTCCCGCAGGCAGAGATCCCCTCTGGCATCCCCCTGGCTTGCCGGGCTGCGGGGAGACCCACGGGGTGCTGCCCGGAGCTTGGGGGCTGCAGGGTCCAGGGTGTCCCCCGGGGGAGGCAGGGCCGAGCGCAGGGGAGGGGAACAGTCCCCGTGGGGACACAGGGCTGGCAAGGCCGGGGTCTGATGGCCGGCGGTGCTTCCCGCAGCAGACAGACGAGGTGGCACAGACAGACAGCCAGCAGCTACACTCGTCAGATAACACAGACAAGCAGCAGCCCAAGAGGTTACACGTCTCCAACATCCCCTTCCGATTCCGGGACCCCGATCTGCGGCAAATGTTCGGGGTGAGTCCGGCCCTGTCCAGCCACGCGCGTCCCGCTCTCCGCTCGGGTGCTGCCCTGTGGCACCGCAGGGACCCGGCACTGTCCCGTCCCAAGGGCCCGTCCTGCCCAGCCCGCAGCACGCACGGGTGCCTCCGGGAGCAGTGGTTTGCAGGATTTACACCCTGGTTAACAGCCGGGCTGTCAGACCAAGGCCCGTGTGTGGAGGGGGGAGTGACACAGCGCCCTTGTCCCCTTCCCAGCCCTCATTAGGCTTCAGAGCAGTGGAAGCTAATGAGATCTCGGGTGATACTGCTCAAGTCCTGGAAGAGTGGGTGCTGTGGGAGGGACGGGGGCTCTCCTCTGCGTGGCACCCAGGGTCCCCCGCTCTGGCCCCCGAGGCAGCCCCCTGCCTGTCCCTGGCCCAGCTGGGCACAGAGCCCTGTGCCAGCACCCCCGGGTGCGGACACGGGGCCGGGGGCTCTGTGGGCGTTCACCCCTCTGCTCTCTCTGCTTGCAGCAATTCGGGAAGATCCTGGATGTGGAGATCATTTTCAATGAGCGGGGCTCCAAGGTGGGTGCTGCCCGCGGCCGGCGCCGTTACGGCGAGCCCCGGGGAGGGGGACAGGTGGAGCCGGGTGACCTGGGGCTCCTCTGCCTGCTCTCCCCTCCTCTCCTGCCCCGCGGGACCCAGGCACGGGGTACCCCATCTCGGGGCAGCCCCGCTGCCCTGTGCCAGCTGTGGGGCTGTGCGGGTCCCTGCACCCCGAGCGCACAGGCAGCTCATGTCCCTCTGTGTGTGGATGTGTCTGTTTTATCTTCCCCGCTTTCTGTGCCCCTCTCCCAGACTCTTCTCCCAGCTCGCAGGCAATGCTGGGGCCTCAGCCGGGACCCCCAGACCCAACAGGGGCCCCGGCCCGGGCTCTCCGTCTCTGCACTGCGGCAGCCTCATCTCCTGCGCCAGCTCTCCTGATTCACCCCCTCTCTCTCTCTGTCCCCGCACCCTCTCTCTGTCTCTCTCTCTCTGTCTTTCTCCTTTTCTCCTCTGCTCACAGGGTTTTGGGTTTGTAACTTTTGAAACTAGCACAGATGCCGACCGGGCACGGGAGAAGCTGAATGGCACCATCGTAGAGGGCCGGAAGATTGAGGTGCTCAGATAAGTGTGCTAGTGCCATGCCTGCGTGTGCGTGCGTCCCCTCCGCCCTGCCCGCGGGCCCTCTCCTGCCAGGGGCTGCAGGCAGGGCAGAACTGCCTGGGGGCTGCAGGCAGGGGAGAGCTGGGGCAGGGGGCACTTTGGGGCAGCCCCGGGTCCTGCCTTGGCCCCGCGTCCCCCAGGGGAGGCTTGCCTGGCGCGTGCATACGTCCGTGAATGCGGCACGGGAGCATGTGTGCCAGCTGCTGGGAAGGTCGTCACTTGGCGCAAGGAGCATCTGGCTCAAATGAACCTCCTGCGTGCGGGGAGAGCTGGGGCACCGGCCTGGGCTCTGGCTGCGTTTTGCTCGGTTACAGAGGGGACTGGCGGACCCCAGCTGCCCGCAGCTCCCTGAGCTCTGCAGGGAGGAGAGGGGCTTTCTGCTCCGCGTGCCGTCCCCACCTCCCCTGCGCCCGAGAGGGAAGGATGCTGCGCAGGGCTCCCGCACCCACTGTGCAGGCAGCTGCCGGGCTGCCGAGCCCCCAAGGCTTTTATTTCTTCAAGCTGGGCAGAGGGATCAGGCTCTGCCTGTTTGTTGGCAGCACCTTGCCGATCGCCGGCGAGCGGTGGGAAGCAGGGCAGCACGTGGCGGAGGGAGTGGGACGCAAACGTCGCCCGCAGTGCTGAGCCCAGCGAAGGGCAGCCTGGCAGGGCACAGCGGTGCTCCGTGGACAGGCCCTGCCTATCGGAGAACCTGGTCCAACAAAGCCAGGCAGGAGCTCGCGGACTCCTGCAGGGGTGACCTGCCACAAGTGCGTCCTTCCTGCAGGCTGGGTCAGGGTGGGGACGGGAGGCGGCCGAGCCAGGCGGCAGCGTGTTGGGGCTCAGCCTGAGCGCGGCACCGCAGTGCTCGGGGCATTGGCCGCCAGCCCGACCCACGCTCGTCACTGGAGCCGGGGCAGGAGCCGGGAGGCCTGGGCTGGCCGGGGGTGCGGGCAGGACTGCATCACGGCAGGGTGGCTGCAGGCAGAGACTCCTGCCGCATCTCCTCATGCGGCTGGCGTCCTTCGCTCCGGCATCTGAAGCAGCAGCGACGCGCGCCGAGTGTGGCCGAGCGGGCCTTGGACCGCGGCCTCACCAGCCTCGCTGCCCGCAGGCGCTGAGCTCCCATCCCCTCTCTCCGCAGGTGAACAACGCCACGGCCCGGGTCATGACGAACAAGAAAGCTGCCAACCCCTACACCAACGGTAAGGGCCAGCGCAAGGAGAGCTAGAGCTGTCGCGGGCAGGGGCATCGCTGGGCACCCTCGCTGCCAGGCTGCCGCTGAGCGCCTGCAGCAAACGCCCCCGGCACCCTTGGGCAGAGAGGAGAGCGCCCGCTCCCTGCCCAATGCGGGGGTTCAGCCCCTCTGGGCACCCCACGCCCTGCAGCTGCCCGGGGATGGAAGCTGTGGCCCCTCAGAGCCCATTGGGGGGTGGGGGGAGCTCCGTGGGGAGGGTGCCCCCAGCCTCACCAGTTCTCCCTGCCCGCAGGCTGGAAGCTGAACCCGGTGGTGGGAGCAGTCTACGGCCCCGAGTTCTACGCAGGTAATGTCGGGTTGGGGCTGGCCCCGCTGCGGGTCCCGCCGAACGTCGGCTCCACACCGTGTCCAACTCCGCCACTGCTCTGAGCAGCGAGCAGCCCCCCCTCCCCTCTCCCTCTCCTGCACCCCTGCGTGCACAGATCCCCCTGCCCTGTCCCCTCGCCCAGCGTCCCCGCGGGGCCGTGTCCCCGGCAGGCCCCGGGGATGGAGGCAGGCTCTGGAGCAGGGTGCCCCGCGGTGGCTGCGCGGGTCCCTGCCGTGTGCTGTGGGGAGCTGCTGCAGAAAGCCCACGTTTGTCCCCTCCTTCCTGCAGTAACGGGGTTCCCGTACCCCGCCACGGGGACAGCCGTGGCCTACCGAGGGGCACACTTACGGGGACGAGGACGCGCCGTCTACAACACCTTCCGGGCTGCGCCACCACCGCCGCCCATCCCTGCCTACGGCGCGTGAGTACCCGGGCAGGGGGGGCACTGCCTGCCTCGGGGCGGGGGGTCTGTTTGCTGCCACGGTGCTCCGATTCTGCTGCCAGCAGCATTGGCATTGCTCGGCTCTCGTGCTACGGGAACGGGCTGCAGCTCCCCCAGCACCTGCCTGGCCTCAGGCTCTGTGAAACCCCCCAGGCCCCTCAGGGTGACCTACGTGCCTCCCGTGCCCCAAAGCACGGACCGTTATTCCAGCCGTGTCAGTTGGTTTAATAGAAATACTCCCTCTCCTGGCACGCACGGTCACTCTGGCGTCAGGCACGGCCATGGTGATCTGTGGCTCCTCAGTGCCCCAGACTCCTGCATCCCTGTGGCACCCCCTGCCTTTGGCCGTGCCCTCCATCCGTCCCCGCGTCCCTGCTCTCCCTGCCAGGAGTCCCAGCTTGGGACGTGCCCTCGGGCCGCCTGGACGGCCGCTCCTCGCCCCTTGGCTGCGCTGCTGGAAGCAGCTCCCCCAGTTCACCGGCTTCACCCCGATCCCTCTTGGCCGGTGACACAGGCCAGGCTCTGACGCCTCCGCGTCGTTTGCAGGGTCGTCTACCAGGACGGGTTCTACGGAGCTGAGATCTATGTAAGTGCAGCTGTGCCCGGACCTGGGCCACGCCGGGGACCCTGTGCCGGGGCGGGGGATGAGCAGCACCAGGCGGCTCCGTGTCGGGCTCTGCCCCCTGCCAGCGCCTTCCCCCGGGGAGGGCAGCCGGAGCCCCGGCGGGGTGTGGACGGGAGCGCGCACTCCCGAGCGAGCGGGGTGGCACCTTGCGGGGTCCCGTGCCCCCAGCCGGGGCCCTCGCAGGGCCAGCACTGCGCGGGATTTACAGCCTCGGCGAGCGCTGGTGCACTGTCTTACACCAGCATTTAACCTCCATATTTAAGAAGCCATTGGCGATATTTCAGGCGGGCGGCTGAAGGATTTATCTAACGTGACACCTCATTAAAGCGATCAGGGAGGTGACATTCTCTCCTCTGGAAATTTAATTTTTTAAGGTTAATGTTTGTGAAAGCCCCTGGGGAATGGTAATGAGGCTGGTGTGCACCTGGTGGCATGTGCACCAGCTCCCTGCGGGGTCCCACCGCTGCTGCCTGGCAGTGCCCAGGGGGTGCCCAGCTGCCCCGGCCCCCCAAGCCTCCCCCGGTGGGTGCTGCCCCCCACCCTGACGGCAGTCTCTCCCTCCGCTGCAGGGGGGCTATGCCGCCTACAGATACGCCCAGCCCGCGGCAGCAGCAGCAGCGTACAGTGACAGGTAAGCACTGCTGCACTGCGGGCATCGCTCCCGGGGGGGGAAAGCCTCATTTCACCCCCTGTACCGCCCAGTCCGACATACCCCAGCTCCCATGGGACGAGGATGGAGCCAGGCACGATGAGGGTGTCCTGCAAATGGGGGCCCCTGCATGCTCCCCTTTGAGCTTGTTCTGGCAGGGACTGGTGCCCCAGCAGGGAGGTCCCGGGGGGCTCCCAGGTGGGCAGGGGGAAGCAGTGGTCAGGCGCGGAGGCTGCTGAGGGAACACGGGACCCGACCCGAGTCGCTAACGCCCGCCGCTGTGTTTGCTCCTAGTTACGGCAGAGTGTATGCAGCGGCAGACCCGTACCACCACACCATCGGCCCCGCCGCCACGTACAGCATCGGCACCATGGTAAGAGCAGCCCCCGCGGCCTTTCTTTGCTTCCCAGTGCGAGCTGCAGCCAGCCCGGGGAGGGGAGCCCGGCACGGCAGCCCGTGGAGCCTGCGGGCTGTGGGGGCAGGCGAGGGGCGCGGGGCAGCACCGCACGTGGGGGCCTTGGGAGGGGGAGCCGGGAGCCGGCAGCGGCGGCAGGAGCAGCGCAGCCCCTGCCTGGCTCTGTCCACAGGCAGGCGAGAGAGGAGGCCCCCTCCCCGTGCCTCCACCCCGTGTGTCCCGTTACACCCGGCCAGAGGCTGCCCCGCGCAGTTGCCCACGCACGCCGCTTCCGTGGGGCCCGGCTGCCCCCCGTGCTGGCTGCCTGGGCAGCACCCCAGGGACCCCCTTTCTCCTCCCCGGCGCGGGGCTGTGTCCCCAGGCCCCGGCGTGCAGCCATGCGCAGGGAGCACGCGTGTGCGCCGGTGCCTGCAGCCCACCCGCTTGCTGCGGCTCTTAGCTAGCCTCACAACCAGCATCAAAGATGAAAAATCCCACTCATGGGCAGGATCTCAAAGCCAACCCATCTTCTTCTTCCTTTTTTAACCCCTCACCCCCGGCTGGGGCCAGGCTGCCGAGCGCCCCTCGGCACCCCCGGCCCTGGGCAGCCGCTAGCGAGGGGCCACGGCCCCTCCGTCCTGCGGGGATGGGCAGGGCGGGTACCCAGCGCCGCAGCGGGGACAGGGACGGGCTCCTCCGTGGTCACTGCAGGCAGGAGGAGGCCTGGCCGTGGTGCTGCTGTGCTGGAGGTACCGGGGCTTGGGGCACGCCGCAGCCCCCGGCCCCTGCACCACCCCAAGGCAGCACCCGCGGCCATCCCAGAGCCCAGGCAGCGCTGGGCACCCTCAGCCCTGCCCGCCCCTCACGTCCCAAGGACAGAAGTGATTTGGTGTCATTTTAAAGAGGAAAAAAAAAAAAAGGAAAAAAAAAAGGGAAGAACTGGGCTTTGCCTCTCTCTCGAATACTGATTGGCTTTTTTTTCATCTTTGATGTTGCAGGCTAGTCTATACCGAGGAGGGTACAGCCGCTTCACTCCCTACTAGCAAGACAGACACAGCCCCTCCCACCACTAACACTGACTGCTCACTAGCACCAAACCAAACCAGGCAGACAGAGCCGAGGCCGAGCCTCTGGAGGAACCGCGGGCCCTGCCCGGGCGGGCTGGGGCTGGGGCTGGGGCTGGGCTCCGCTGAGCCTCGGCAGCCCACACCCCTAGGGTTACCTCAAGCCGCTCCATCCCGCCGCCCGCCCACGTCTCCTGCACCGTCCGCCTGCCCCGGCGCAGCCCTGCGCCTCGGTGCTGCCGAGCGCCACGGGATCCCGGGCGGCTCCTGCTCCCGGCATCCCTGGGGACCGCGGGGAGCGGGGCCAGCCCTCAGCCCCAACGGCACCCCGCTCCCAGAGCCGGGTCGCGGGGTCCCCGGGCAGCTCCACCCTAGCCCGAACCGCTGGCGGGTGCTGCCCTTGCTGGGGTGCAGTGGGCTCGTCCCCCTGCAAGGCAGGAGGGGATGCTCTGCCTGCCGGCACCGGGGGCACGGCGCCGACAGCAGCCCCGGAGCAGCCCCTCTGCCCCCCATAGCAGAGACAGGAGCCGGCGGGGGCTGCTGCATGCTCCTCGGGGACGGAGCCGGGCTGGGGTGGGTTCAGGACCCCGGGGCCAACCCCCCTGGGCAGCAGCGCTTCTCCGGGGCCGACTGCGCTGCTCTGCGGAGGAGCTCCAGTGCAGCAGGCTGGCTGCGCAGGCATGGGGTGCGGTGCGGGGCTCGGGGGGCCGGGCTGGCGCCCGCGTCTCTCCCAGCCAGCGGCTCGGCCAGGCTGCCCCGCAAGCTGCTCCAGCAAAAGACCTGCCTCTCTGTTTCTGTTGTAGTGAAACTGCGGCCGTTTCCTTCTGGGACCAGGAAGGGCAAAAAAATCCACACACACAAAAAAAATCAAAAATAAAAAAATTAAAAGCAAAGCAACAAAAAAAAAAAAAGGCAAAGCGGCAACAGCCAAGTGAAAGTCCCATACTGTCCACACACGCACCGAGCGAGCGAGTCCCGGAGGAGCGCTGCGGCGAGCACGGACCGGCCGACGCGCCAGAGGGGCCCCTCTCCGCCCCGGCCCCGCAGCCCGTGGCAGGGAGGGAGAGCCGGCGCGCCGTCGAGCGCAGGGGTGTCCGGAGGGGCCTCTGCCCGCCCAGGCGCAGGGCCTGGGCACCACGTCTTCCTTTCCATCCCAGCACGGCAGCGCTGGGGGTGCCGGCGGAGCGCTGCGGCACACCGGCCCTTCCCCGGCTCTGGGGACTGGGTGCCAGGGTGGGAACCCGGCTTCGTGTTTCCTGAGCTCTGGCGCTTGCCGGTCATCAGCGTGTCGAGTGTGCGAGGCCTCGGCTCCCACACGGAGCTGGGGCGGCGGCGCAGCCGCTTTGCTGAGGCGCTGGGTGTTGCAGGGGGACAAGCCTCTGCCTTTTAAAGGGAATTTTTGTTAAGAGGAGCTTGCAACTCGCTTGCGATCCCTTTCCCCTCCCTCCCCTCCATCCCCTGACGCACCTGGGGCTCCCACCCCGCAGGGAGCAACCCTGACCGATGCCGCTTGCGGCCCCCTGTGCTGAGCGGGGATGAGGGCTGCCCCGATCCTGCTCCCACCTGCTCTGTGGCACAGGACATGCTCACGGCCACCCGTCCCTGCCTGAGGCAGTGGGATACGGCGAGCCCTCGGCGCAGGGTCTTGGCTGTTGCGTCGCCCAGGACTAGGGGCCAGCATCGCCTGTGGGGACTAGCCTGAGCCTTGGGGTCGGTCTGCAGCAGCCGGCGTGCTGGGTCCTGTGCCCGGCGGCATGGGGTGCTGCGGAGCCCACCCCGGGGTGCAGCCCTGTCCCACAGGGCAGCCTCGTGCTCAGCCCCCCGCCCCCCCGCCCCGCGTGGCTCTGCCACCCCTCAAACCTCACTTTATAGTCTGCAGACACCCCCGACGCTCCAGCAACGAGCTCCCCCTTTTCTATTCCCGGTGTACATAGCCCCAGCCGCCCCAGCCCCGCGCCCCCGCCCCTGTACAAAGCTCCTTCCATCGCTGTACTGGCTTCTTCCTTACAGCAAACCCCTGCGCCGGCCGCCGGCGCGCAGGCTGGCACCGGCCCATCCTGTATGCTTCAAAGGTGTGACCATTCTAATAAACAGTATTATTATTATTATTATTATTATTATTATTATTATTATTATTATTATTATTACAAGGATTATTATTATTATTGAAATTATTAATAAAGATTTCTTTCTTCAACCAGGGTGACTCAGGTTTTGACTGGGGCGCTGGTGCAGGGGCCCAGGGCTGTGGCTGGCACGGTGAGTCTGGCTGTCCCAGCACGCTGCTGGGCAGGGGGCTGCAGTCTCCGGCAGGCGAGGGGGGAACTTGCCAGGGCCCCCGGCCTCACCATAGCAAGGGAGTGGGCTGCCGGCATGGCAGGAGCCCTTCCTGGGCTGTGCCGAGCCCTTCATTTTTCAAACCGTCAGATAATTCATTTCAGAGCGAGGCCCCCACCAGAGAAGCAGCAGCTTAACTGCTGACATATTAATTTTCCTGATGGGGAGCCAGCATTGTTTGTGGGACCGGGGCCGGCGCTCGGAGGGAGCTGGGGCTGGGTGACCCTGCTGCACGGCGCGCTCGCCTGCCTCCCTGCCTGCTAATTGCTTGCTCACCAGACTGTGAGAAAATAATTGCAGCTATAAATTTTCTCTCCTTCTCTGCGTAAGATACCCCGGGGAGGCAGCATGGGCACAGCCGCTGCCTGCGGGCCCTGGGGGGGGCAGCGCGGGCCGGGCAGCTCTGGGGTGGGTCCACGGCAGACGGGTGCAGCAGCTGCCCGCGCTGGGCTGTTCCTTGGGGCTGAGCACCGCAGCGGAGCTGGTGCTGGCGGCTCCGCACCTGTGCCGGGCTGGTCCCCAAGGCGAGCAGACGCAGGGTTGGGGGGGTCTCAGGGCAGGCATCCCCAGCCTGGGTGCATGCAGCTTGCAGGCAGCAAGGGCTGCAGGAGCGGGACTGGGGTCCCTGGGCAGCCCTTCGCAGGGGGGGCAGCACCCAGCAGGCCCCCACGGCAAGGGCTGAGCCCAGCCACGGGGTGGTAGAAGAGGGACCCAGCGAACCAGGGCGACGAAATGCAGCCTCCACCCTCTCAGCCCCCCAGCACCGGCTCAGAGGAGAGATGGACGCAGGGCTGCACCGCACGCTTTTAATGCCCGTCTCAGCTGGTGCTGCCGGCTGGCTCGGAGTAGACCAGCACCAGCCGCCCCCAGCGGTCCGGGTCCACGGGCAGCTCGTCGCGCAGCACCGGCTCCACCAGCAGCTCCAGCCGGCAGGACTGCCCGGCCACCGGCCGCGGCACCAGCAGGCCCACGGCGCGGTACAGACAGGCGTGGGCCAGCCCCAGGAGCTGCGGTGCCGTCTGGCCCCAGCGGCAGCGGGCGCCCTGGCTGAGGACGCGGAAGCAGCCGGCCCGGCCGGGCGGGAAGGCCCAGCGGAGGGTGAGGCTGAGCGAGAGCTGCTCCGCCTCGGGGCCCTCCTGCCACCAGAGCTGCGAGGCCGACAGGCTCTGCACCTGCGGCGGGGAGGCCGCCACGCTGGCCGCATCCAGCACCTGCGGAGGGAACCACAGGACCGTCGGGGCCAGGGCGGAGAGCAGCGGGTGCCCACACACTCTCGCGGCGCAGGGCGGCGTGGGGCAGCACCGGGGTGGGGGGCTCCCAGCCGGCGGCGGCAGGCACTCACCCGGACCTCCCCGAGGAGGCAGGTGAAGGGTGTCTCTTGCGGGCTGGGCTGCTGGCGGGACACGAGCAGGGAGAGGTCTCGCAGGCTGCAGTCCTGCAGGTCCAGCTCATAGCACCTGAGAGCAAAGGGGCAGAGTGGGCATGGTGCCGGGGGACCCCGGGGTGCTCCCACCCACCCACGGATGCAGGATGCCAGCAGGGCACTCACCGGCTGGTCCAGCCATGGGAGCCACGGTTGCAGGTGGCGAGCAGCTTGGCGAGGCCGGGTGGCGGGGCCGGGAGGAACCGGGGGTGGTGCCGGCCGTTGGGCTCTGCTGGAGGTAGCAGGGTCAGGGGGGCAAGGGGCCGAGCTTGCCCCGTGCCCTGCAGCAGGTGCTCACTGCAGAGAGCACGGCGGGGGCAGGGCCTCACCGAGCAGGGAGGTGACATTGCCCTCGTGGCAGGTATCCGAGTCCCGGGTCGTGAGCTCCAGCGCAACTGTGAACTCGTCGGGATGCGGCCCCTCCAGCTTGTAGAGCAGGGTCAGGAAGAGCTTGGGGGGCGCTGGCATCTGCAAAGAGAAAAGGCTGATGACCCCAAATCCACCCAGAAAGAGACAGAGAGAGAGAGGGGAGAGAAAGAGAAGATGCATTGGGTTAGGTCTGCTGGACAGTGCGGGCAGAGAGCCCCGTGGCACGCTCACCACGAGGCCCTGGGGCCGCACAGCTCTGCCGGGGCACGTGAGCCGTGCCATGCCAGCATGGTGCCGGCCCAGCGCTGTGGAGGTGGTTAGGGGTCTTTGCCCCACAACTCACCGGACGGCCACGCGCTCCTCGCCGGGGGGGATGGTCCCCTGCACCCTCAGGGAGCTGCCGCCGCACCAGGCGTCCTGCAGGCAGCAGCTGGTGCTCAGCCTGCCCTCGCGCTCCGGATAGAGGGGCTGGATCTCCTGTGCGCTCAGGTCGTACCAGGGACCAGCCTCTTCCTCCTGCAGGACAGGGTGAGCCGGGCCGGGCAGGGAGCCGGGAGCAGGGACCCCCCCTGCTCAGTCCACCCTGCCCAGCCGGAGCCAAGCCATCACCCTACACCCACCTTCCCAGCCAGGAACCTGCTGGTGCCCATGCCCAGGCTGAAGGAGGTGGCGAGGGGCAGCGTGCAGATGCTGTGCGTGGGCAGGTACTCAGCCAGCAAGCCCCAGAACCTGGAGGAAAGGGTAGGTGTCTGAGCAGAGACCCCTGCTACAGCCGCTGCCCTGGCACGGCATTGGGCACCGCTCCAGCCAGGGCAGAGCAGGGCCAGCCTGGTCCTGCCGGGCAGCCACGGTCTCCCAGCAGCCCTGTCCCACCGCACAGCAGCCCTCCCGGCCCAGGGTGCTCCCGGGCCCGTCCCCCCGCCACGGCCCCCGCCCTGCTGAGCCGTCCTCACTTGTTCTCGTTGTGCAGGAAGTTTTCCTCCCCCAGGTGCTCGTAGACCCAGCCAGGAGCGAAGATTGCTGCGGAGAGGCCGTGCTGGCGGATCAGGCGCAGGGACTGTGGAGTCGAGCAGTGAGCAGCACGGACCGGGCCAGGTGGTCACCTTGTCACCTCGTCTCCACCGCCCAGGTCCCACTGGCCCCGTGGTGGGGCAGGGCAACACCATGGGAACATGCTGCGGCATCTCCCTCTCCAGGGACCGCTCCAGGGACCAGCTCCCTCCTCATGCAGGGCTGGCAGCCCAGCGGCTCCAGGTTCCCCCACTCCTCATCACTGCGTCCCCGGGTTAGCAGCACAGCACGGCACGGCACAGCCATCAGTGGGAGCTCAGACCGCTGCGGGGGAGGCCCAGGGTCCCGCTCTGGCCCGTCCCCAGCACACCCACCTTGTCAGTGTCAAAGCCACCACCAATCACGTCCCCACGGGCAAAGACGTCGACGCCGACGTAGACGTCAGTGTGGCGTGGCCCAGCCAGCCCATGTGTGCGCTCCAGGTGCTCTTCTTTCCAGTTGTAGTTGGTGAACAGCCCATCACAGGCATCAAAGAACACCCTGGGGACGAGGGTCAGGGTGGCAGGGTGGACACTGCGGCGGTCCCCACAGATCACCCCACCAACGGCTGTGCAGACCATGCCCTGACCACCCCCGAGTGGTGGATTTGGGATGGTCTCGTGCCCCCCCACCTGGGGCCGGTTTTGCCTGGGCAAGGTGGCGGGGCAGGCAGGGCCCAGCCTCACCTATTCTCCTCGTTCAGCTCGTTCTGCCATTGCAGCGTGCCGTTCTGCAGGACGCTGTCGTACCAGATCACCAGCCCCCCCGGCACGGCGCTGTGCACCTGCGCCGTCAAGTGCCGCAGGAAGGGGGGCAGGTTCCTCACCGCCGCTGCCTGGCAGGAGAGAACAGGGACAGGTCGGCACGGGGCAGGCGAGGGGCCCTGCACGGGAGCAGCGTGAGGGCAGGGGAGGAGGCAGGGAGGTGAGCAGGGCGCAACCGCGGCTCACACTCAGCGTGTTCTCAATGTTGACCAGCCAGCCGTCGAAGCGGTAGTGCTGGGCGATGCGGGCCAACTGCTTGCTGACGGCGTGGTACGCCTCCTCCCCGCCAGCCAGGAACGCCTCGCACAGCTTCTCCCCGTCCGTCCACTCCGTGATGAATGTGCCTGGGGACGCAGCAAGAGCTGCATGCCGGGCCATGCACCCCGACAAACCCACTGTGCGCCTTGGGCTCCCCCAGGCCCGATCCTGCAGCCGCCAGCCCTGCAGCTGGCCCTGTCCTCACCCAGCACAGGGACGCCGTTTCTGTGCGCCGCGTTGGTCCAGCACACGGGCGGGATGGTGACGGTGTGGTGGCTGAAGTAGACAAAGATGTCGATGTACCGCCAGTGGTAGAAGACGTAGGGGTTGCGTGTGGCTGAGCCCTGGATGAACCTGCAGCAGCAGAGAGGGAAGAGTGCTGGGTAATGCGGGAAGGACGCCGGCAGACAGCTGTGGGGCTGGGCAGGAGCCTGACTCATACCCCAGGAGCTGGGCAGAGCTGTGGCACTGAGCTGGCCTGAGCAAGGTCGCCATGCTCTGGCGCCAAGAGCCAAACCTCTCCATCCCCGCCCACCTGTGGCCAAGCCGGCAGGAAACAAATCAAGCAGAAGTAGAAGAGGTTTGGAGTTGGAGATGCTGAGCCCCGCTGCCACATCTCCCCTCCGCCCCGCATGTACCTGTCCTCCAGGTACCCGCCACGCATGTCATGGCACACCAGCGTCCGGGGCCTCTTGCTGCGGAGTGGGGGCTGGCGCTTGGCCAGCGGCACGGCGGAGATGTTGAAGTCGTCGTTGCTGTCGGGTTGCCAGGCCAGCAGCTCCTCCAGGCCGGACAAGAAGAAGCTGACGGGCTCCGTCGTCCCGGTGTCGAAGTGCCGCGCTGGGGCGGGTGGGGAGGTAGGGGACGGGGTCAGCGGGGAGCGCTGCCCGTGCGGCTCGGCACTGGCCCCAGCATCGGCACCGGCCGCGGCCCCAGCCCGGTGGGGACCCTCCCCGCGGTGCCTCACCTGGCAGGGGCTGTGGGCGGGCGCTGACGGTGTCGTGCAGGACGGTGGTTCCCAGGGGCTCCGCCGCCGGCTGGAAGCTGCGCGGGGAGGGGGGTGAGGGCCGGGCCGGGTCTCGACCAGCACCGCGGCCAGCGCCCGCCGAGTCCGGATGAGCCCCGGCCCGGCCCGGATCCCGATCCCGATCCCGATCCCGATCCCGATCCCGATCCCGATCCCGACCCCGATCCCGATCCCGATCCCCTCCGCCGCCGCCGGCCGCCCCGCTCCGCCTCCGCCGGCTCCTCCGCCCCGGCCCCGGCCCTCTTGCCGCGCCGCCCGGTCCCCTCCT